>JAANYP010004593.1:15000-17500 GCA_020465985.1 Centrapalus pauciflorus | reverse complement strand
CGGCGATACGAACATATTTAAGTAATTGTCGTTCTGTAAGACCATAATGAAAACGCAATTTTTGTTTTTCTTCTAGGCGAATACGATATTGGGATTTTTTCCCGGAACGTGATTGGTTTCTAAGATCACTTCCAGCTCTGGGCCTTTTATTAGTTAGCCCTGGTAAAGCCCCCAGGCGGCGTATTTTTTTGAAACGAGGACCTCGGTAACGCGACATAAAGACTCCTTCTTCTTATTTATATTTAATTATTAATTCTTATTGATGAAATTTCATTCTACAGAATAAACCTAAACTAAAAATGAACTAAATTCTAAATAAAGCGAAATTTACTGAAGTATTATTCTATTAAAAAATAATGAGATGAGTTGGATAAATATCCAGATCTTTATATTCTATATATAGAAAAAGAAAAGGATTCTTTTCGTGAGATAGTTGAAAATTCCTATAACAGATAACATAATAAATCAATGGCTTTTGCCAAAAGAGGAAGACATTTTTTTTTCAATATTCTTTGATTTCAAAGATACATTATCAATCATGTAAAACATCGAATAAAATAAATAGAGAAAAGCCGACTATCGGAATCGAACCGATGACCATCGCATTACAAATGCGATGCTCTAACCTCTGAGCTAAGCAGGCTCACATAACATAAATTCGACATGCATAGGAATTCAATAAACTCTTAGAATCTTTGCTATTAACTATTATACTATTTTAAATTATACTATTTTAATTCTTAGCTATTCATAATTAATATGAATATATTAAAGAATAGAATATATAATTTCAAATAACTGTTAAATATTATAGAACATAACGATTAATCTAGCGATATAGAATTTCAATTTTTTTTATTACTTTATTACAATGAAATATTATTTTTTTAATATTATTGGATTTGATTTTTGAAGTCAAAAATCAAATCAATAATATTAAAAAAAAAAAAAGAATCGACCGTTCAAGTATTCGAAATTTAATGGGTAAATGAGTTGAAGAGAGACAGATGTATAGCATATGTATCCACCTATATTGAATTGCGGATACAGAAATGATAAAATCGTTTTTGATTGGACGGAATATGAGCCTCCTATAGAAGATGAAAGAAGATAGACAAGAAATCAAAGACAAAGAGGAGAAAACACTTTTTCGAGACAGGAATCGGCATCTATCTAATGAATTCAACGGCTCCGGTATAAATGAAAGAAAAAAGGGAACGAGATCACAATGAGATTTTCATCTCAAAAAGGGGGATATGGCGAAATCGGTAGACGCTACGGACTTAATTGGATTGAGCCTTGGTATGGAAACTTACTAAGTGATAACTTTCAAATTCAGAGAAACCCTGGAATTAATAAAAATGGGCAATCCTGAGCCAAATCACGTTTTCCGAAAACAAACAAAGGTTCAGAAAGCGAAAAGAAAAAAGGATAGGTGCAGAGACTCGATGGAAGCTGTTCTAACGAATGGAGTTGATTGTCTTACGTTATTAGAGGAATCCTTCTATCGAAACTTCAGAAAAGACGAAGGATAAACCTGTATACATAATACCGAAGAATTGTTGTGAATCGATTCCATATTGAAGAAAGAATCGAATATTCATTGATCAAACCATTCACTCCAGAATCTGATAGATCTTTTGAAGAACTGATTAATCGGACGAGAATAAAGATAGAGTCCCGTTCTACATGTCAATCCCGGCAACAATGAAATTTATAGTAAGAGGAAAATCCGTCGATTTCAAAAATCGTGAGGGTTCAAGTCCCTCTATCCCCAAAAAGACCTTTTGGCTCCCTAATTATTTATCGTATCCTTTTTATTTATCCTTTTTTCGTTAGCGTTTCAAAACTCCTTATCTTTCTCATTCACTTTCACTACTCTTTATACAAATGGATCTGAGCGGAAATGCTGTTCTCTTATCACATGTGATATATATGATACATGTACAAATGAACATCTTTGAGCAAGGAATCCCCATTTGAATGATTTTTGAATGATTCACGATCGATATTTTTATTCATACTGAAACTTACAAGGTTGTTCTTTTGACGGCCTGGATGAGGCTTTGTAATACCCTTTCAATTGACATAGACCCAAGTTCTCTAGTAAAATGAAAATGGGGATGAGACATCAGGAATAGTCGGGATAGCTCAGTTGGTAGAGCAGAGGACTGAAAATCCTCGTGTCACCAGTTCAAATCTGGTTCCTGACACATGATTAATTTGTATGAGTCTCTATTCTACCAATTAATTGATATGAATACATATTCATTACGAGTCTAGATAATAATACATATTATCCACTGGGTCTTTAGAGATATACCCCATCTATTTATCTATTTGATTTTTATAGAGGGGTAAAGAGTTTATTATACAAAGTATGTAAAAAAAATGAGATTCTATTTTCTCTTCTTTTTTATTTCTCCTCTGGTTCAAAAAGAATGTTAATACTTCATACACATATACATATTCGAAGGTTAAGGTTGAAAGATTCAATAGA
>JAANYP010004593.1:0-5000 GCA_020465985.1 Centrapalus pauciflorus | reverse complement strand
TTGATTGAATACGCTACTAAAGAATTTCTACCTCTTATTATAGTGTGTGCTTCCGGAGGGGCACGCATGCAAGAAGGAAGTTTGAGCTTGATGCAAATGGGTAAAATATCTTCTGCTTTATATGATTATCAATTAAATAAAAAGTTATTCTATGTACCAATCCTTACATCTCCTACTGCCGGTGGGGTGACAGCTAGTTTTGGTATGTTGGGCGATATCATTATTGCCGAACCCAATTGCTACATTGCCTTTGCGGGTAAAAGAGTAATTGAACAAACATTGAATAACATAGTACCCGAGGGTACACAATCGGCTGAGTATTTATTCCAGAAGGGCTTATTGGATCTAATCGTACCACGTAATCCTTTAAAAAGCGTTCTGAGTGAGTTATTTCAACTCCACACTTTCTTTCCTTTGAATCAAAATTAGAACATTAAGTTGAATTTTTTTGACCAAACAAGTAATTAGTTTATCGGAATCCAAGTCAAAATTAGACGAATGGGGTTTTCTTTGTTGACCTAAGATCTAATTGTATAAAGAATCAAAAGTCACAGAAAATCCGCCCCTTTTTCTATATTCCTGATTATTGATCAAGAAGCCTCTATCAACAAGATAAAAGATGAAATTCTTATTTTCGTGAAATTAGGCAAATAAAAAAATCTCCTCTTCTCGTCATATATAATTCAAATCTAGAAAATATAGAATTTTTTATCTTTCTATATCTTACGATAATCCTATTTTGACTAAGAATCCCTGCTGGATGGGATTCTAACAAACCCTTCAATATAATTAGAATCTCATTAATTTTTAAGAAACTTTTTGCTTAGTATTAACTTTTTGCTTAGTATTAGTAAAAGAAATTCGAAGACAAGAGCAAAAAACGAAGCAAATAATATCTCATCCATATCCTTTCCAATCTTTCATGTAGAAAGATGAAAAACTACATTATATACTCACTTAGATAGATACTTAGATCTATAACTTAATAGATATTAAGTAATAATAATTCCAATTTAGAATTATCAAATTATAATAAGATATCTTTATATATAATAAGATATCTTTATATTATAAATAATAAATATAAAATCTAGGTACAAATAGTAAATCGAGGTACCCATTCTATGAAAACTTTTAACTTTCCCTCTGTTTTCGTGCCTTTAGTAGGCCTAGTATTTCCGGCAATCGCAATAGCTTCTTTATTTCTTCATGTTCAAAAAAACAAGATTGTTTAGAGCCGATGGGACAAAATCTCATCTATTTTTTTTTTGAAGACTGACGCTTGTATCATAACACAGATATCTATTTAGCAAAATATGGTATAAGCGGCTTCCGCCGAAAAACTCTTATGTCTCCATAAAATGCTATAGGGGTAAATGGATTCTAGCTATTTTCAAATAGACCCGAATCGACGGATGGCTGAACTGTAAAGTTGGTCTATCTATATGTATGTGGCTATCCTTAGTGAGATCATACGAAGGTTTAGTTTAGCTCTAACCAATTTAATGAATTACTCCTAAAGGTTCACATCAAACTAGTGCTAGTTGATGCGAGTTACTTCGGAACAAAAGGATAAAGTCAAATTCATTTGGGGTATTCTCTCAATTCCAAAAAAAGCAACTGGATCAAGTATGAGTTGTCGATCAGAACATATATGGATAGAACCATAACGGGGGCTCGAAAAACAAGTAATTTCTGCGGGCTGTTATCCTTTTTTTAGGTTCATTAGGATTCTGTGTGTTGGAACCTCGAGTTATTTGGTAGAAATTTGATATCTTTATTCCGTCTCAGGAAATAGTTTTTTTTTTTCCACAAGGAATGTGATGTCTTTCTATGGCATCGCGGTCTTTTATTAGCTCCTACGAAGGGGTCTTTGTGTGCACAATTCGTGGAATGTGGTAGTGGTTATGATCGATTTGATAGAAAAGACGATAGTGTGTATCTTCGTTGGGGATTTCCTGGAAAAAATCGCGGGTCTTCCCCGATTTCTTATAAAAGATATTCAGTCCGTCAGAATAGAAGTTAAAGAGGGTATTTATTGCTCGTCGTGTCCTTTATATGGAATCAGGGGGCAGGGAGCCATTCCATTGACCGTACTGATGAGAATTTTCCACGGGAAATGGAACAAAAAGCTGCGGAATTGGCCTATTTCTTGCGTGTACCAATTGAAGTATTTAAGAAATGAGCCGAGAAATGAATGCTTTCTCAGCAGGAGGCAAAACACGCAAGAATCCTCTTTTCTATAACATAACTAATTTATAACAAACTTAATTTATAACATAACTTAATTGAGGTTCTTCAGAACATTTCTTCGAGTCAAAGCAACATATATGGAACAAGTATAAAAAAACTCTTTTGGGGATCTTTATATGTATCGAAATATACACACCCAATTCAATAAAAAAATAAGAAACAAATCGAAATATCTCATAATCAACCATTTCGAAATAAGGGAATTCCCCCTTTTTAGCTTGTTCGAATTGAGACTTTAGATTCAGATAGATCATATCTTGTAATTTTTCGAAGCTTCTTTTTATACTTTTGTGCTCCTTAATGACCAAAAAATTGAATCTCTTATCTTAAATGATAACTAGCCAATTTCTGTCGTTTTTTGCACTCATTTTTCAACAATCTTCTTCAGAAATTTCCCTCAATTCTTCTATCCCGGACTATGAGTAGTCAGTTAAATTTTTCGAAATATGGAGATTTTGATAAATGATAGATAAAGGAGTTCTTTCGTGTCAAAATCTGAATAATATATATTAAATTCATTATTTAAATTTAAATTTTCGGGGCATTCGAGAAGGAGATATGTGCTTCGCGAATTTGACCAATTGAGATTAGGGAAACAATATTTTTTGATTATTATCATTCGAATTTTCGTCTATTCTGTATTTTTTTTCTAGATTCAAGGCCTAACCACAAAATCACAAATAAAAAAGAATGAATAGATTCATAGGTTCGATAACTGTATAGAACTGATGCGTGAGAGAAATATAGATTACATAGAGTCGACGAACGAGAGGGTTCATTAACAATTCACAGATGAAAAAATGGCAAAAAAGAAAGCATTCACCTCTTTTATATCTTGCATCTATAGTATTTTTGCCCTGGGGGTTTCTCTCTCATTTCAAAAAAGTCTGGAATCCTGGGTTACTAATTGTGGAAACTAGGGAATCCGAAAGTTTTTTGAAGGATATTGAAGAAAAGAGTATCTAGAAAAATTCATAGAATTAGAGGAACCCTCTTCTTAGACGAAATAGTCAGGAATACTCGGAGACACACTACAAAACCTTCGTATAGGAATTCACAAAGAAACAATCCAATTAATCAAGATACACAAGAGGGTCGTATTCATAGATTTTGCACCTCTCGACAAATTAATCTGTTTCATTATTCTAAGTGGTTATTCTATTTAGGTAAAAAGAACTTGTGATTCTTAACTCTTGGGCTCAGGAATCCTATATACTTAAGTGACACAAAAGCTTTTTCTCTTCTTTAAACTGATTATGTATCGGATTTCATTCGCCCCATGGTTGGGAACTGATGATTGACTTTGTCTAAAACGATTTGGATTTGTTTCAAACGATCAAATATACTGGCCTTGTTTCCACTTTTCCAGTCATTCTAGATACAATTTTCAATATGGATTTTCCGTATTAAATCGCGTACCCCGTCACTTGTAGTGATTTATCATTCAAATGACGAAAATTATCTACCTAATCCAATTATAATGTTTCTTACTTGGCAGTTGTACATAACAAAGCATGAAAATCGTACTACTTTTTATCTTTTTACCCATCCCGGAGATTCAGCCTATATATTAATATTTAATCAGTCAAATTATTCCAGTAAATACCAGAATCGTGGATAGGAAACTCCATTAGTGACCTACCCCAATTATGGTGAAATTTTCGGGATCAATGGTTGGACCATGCAAACTAGAATACTTTTTTCTGGATAAAGGAACAGATTACTCGATCTATTTCCGTATCGCCTCATGATATATTAAACTCGTGCATCCATTTCAAATGCATATGCCATTTTTGCACAGAAGGGTTATGAAAATCCACGAGAAGCGACTGGACGTATTGTATCCGCCATTGCCATTTAGCTAAAAACCAGGGATATGGAGGTTCCGCAAGCGGTACTTCCCGATACGGTATTTGAAGCAGTTGTTCGAATTCCTTATGAATGCAACTGAAACAAGTTCTTGCGAATGGGTAAAAAAGGGGCTTTGATGTGGGGGCTGTTCTTATTTACCAGAAGTTTTTGAATTGCCCTCCCGATCGTATTTCCCCCGGATAAAAGAACGATGGGCAATCTGTCTTTCAGAGCGACGCCCCAATCAAAAAAATATTCTTGTCATAGGCCCTGTTCCTGGTTCAGAACTAATGTGAAATCACCTTTCTATTCTTTCCCCCGACCCCGCTACTAAGAAAGACATTCACTTCTTAAATAGCCCTATCTAGTGGTGGAAAACGGGGAAGGGGCCAGATTTTATCCTGACGGGAGCAGAGTAACAATACTGTTTATAATGCTACAGCATCAGGTATAGTAAGCAAAATCACGAAAAGAAAGGGGGGATACGAAATAACCATAGCGGATGCATCGGATGGACGTCAAGTGGTTGATATTATCCCTCCGGGGCCAGAACTTCGTGTTTCAGAACGGGTCAGAATCTGATCAAATTTGATCAACCGTTGACAAGTTAATCCTAATGTCGCGGGATTGGTCAGGGAGATGCAGAAAAGTACTTCAGATCCATTAAGTGTATACAAGGCCTTTTGTTCTTCTTCGCATCTGTTATTTTGGCACAAATATTTTTGGTTCTTAAAAAGAAATCAGTTTGAGAGGTTCAATGTCGCGAAATGAATTTCTAGACTCGCGGATTTATCGACATCAAGTTTGTAAAAGAACCAAATCTTTTTAGTAATTATGATTTCCTATGAATACAAAAATGAAATTCTAAATAGCCTTTTGTTGTTTATACTCTTTTT
>JAANYP010004592.1:282388-323855 GCA_020465985.1 Centrapalus pauciflorus | reverse complement strand
TTAACAAGGCTTATTAGAAGACTCAACTCAATTAGAATCAAATTCATCGGTGCGATGAATCGGGAAATGAATTAATCCGATCAACTTACGATATGAGGGATTAATTCAACTAAGTACGTAATTAAATTATGATTAGTGACACTAATCATACACTAATACAATTACTTAACCTTAATTATGCAAGACTAAAACAATTCATTAAAACAATGCATTCAAAAAGTATTTTTGAATTTACAAGAAAAGGAAAATACAAGAATACATTCTAAATACATTTAAAAAAAAAAAGTAAAAATACACACAAATACCATCACATGGCCGGCCCTTTAGGGCTAGTACATGTGTGGATTTGATTTCATTTTTTAATCAATCTCCCATGCACCATCTACATCAACTTTCTCCACACCATTACCTTTCACTTCACTTAGATTACACTTCACCTCCCATGCCTTCCTTGATTACAAGACCTCCCTTTTCTTCTATAAATAGAGGAAATTTCCCCCTCTTCATTCTTCACACCTTCATCAACTCAAAAACTCTCTCCCTCCCTCTCCCAAATCCGGCCACAAGGGCCACACACACACCACCTCAAAATATGTTTTGTTCTTCAAGTGTTCAAGGAGAATTTCTTGTGCAACTCTTTCAAGATCAAGTTTTCTACTCATTTTCATTCCTCTAACACATCAAAGTAAGTAAATACTAGCTTATATCATCTTATATTTATGTTTATATAAGTCTTGCATAATATATATAATCACCTACAACGACAAGTTTCATAAAAACTCAAGTTTATAAGTTTCTAGTTTTTATTTTTAAGTTGTTTCTTTGAATGTGTTTATGAATATATGAACACATTATAAACATGTTAATATTATGAAAACATGTGTTATATATGTGTTATATAACTTTTATAACTTTTATACAAGTAGTCTTCGAATAAACAACAAGAATCATAAATTGTTGTAAATATATAAACTACGGAATTTCGGCAGAAAATTTGTATCGACTTTGAAAAATCATAACTAATTCATAACTCAACGAAATGAGTTGATTCTTGTCTCAAAAGTTAGATCTATGTCTTAACTATAGATCTGCAATTTTTCATAATTTATTTTGAAGTTTAAGTCCTCCAGAAATTATTTGAGAAACCGAAAGTTTGACAGCTCAAAAATGGCCAACATAGCGTTTTTAACGAGATTTTTCACCAACCTAAACAACTCGAAAAATGGCCGTTCTTGATTCTAAAAATCCTTTGTATATAGTAGTTTAATGTCCTAGAAAACCAAAGTCTAAAACATTTTAGAGCTTGGTCAAAGACAGCCTCAAAGTAGGCCGAAAAAAACCTCCGAAAAAGCTGGAAAATTATATATATATAAACTTGACGTTTTAAGCAAATCTTATTTTTAAACTTGTAATGTTGGGTGATTTAAGACATAAAAATCTATAAATATACATATTATCATATATTAGTAATATTAAGTCCTTATTATCATTTAGGACTCGGTTAAACATCTCCGGTTTCATCACCCATCAAACTACGCAAACTTGCATTTTGCGCATATTTTGCCATCACAAGTTCGGTGAGTCTTCATAGCCCCTATTTTTTCACTATCTATTGGGGTGGAAATACATGCACTGTTTTCATATGGACATCAAAACTGTTTATTTCTTATATGTATTACATGTTCGGATTCCATCAGCCCTTATATCATGAACCGTTAATTGCATTTATTTGTAAGCGCGAGTATATTGTGGATAGATCTATTGGGAGTCATGTCCCCCATTCGTGTTAGCTCGGTTCGGCTAACAGCGAGTGGATATATATTCAACACACGGTATTACGTATGGGAATACTGCACAGGGCAAACTCATTCTAATTAAGCTTCGGTTGCATGATGGTTTATGTAATACATACACGGAATTTATGATTTTATAAATTCAACTCATCTGATAATGTCCATACAACTGGTCTTTTCGCGTAAACCTATGAGCTCACCAACAATTTTTGTTGACGTATTTTAGCATGTATTTTCAGGTAATTAAGGCAAGTATGCCTTCAGAAGTAACCACTTTCAAGCTTCCGCACTTAAGGAGTCGCATTCTTTTTCAAACCGTCGGAGAATTATTTGCATTATTTTGGATAATTTAATTATGTATTCAAATCTCTGTACTTGCGAACTACTCTTTATTATTTACGGGTTATGTAAAACATTTCTACCTTTTAAAGTTATATCGATGTATTTCTTTGAAAACGTCCATATAGTGGTCGTTCATTATGATTATGGTCACGCTTCCGCACTCGTCACGCCTCGCTGCCAACCGGGGTAGCAGGGTGTGACAGATTGGTATCAGAGACATAGTTATAGTGAACTAGGTTGCATTAGTACCTAGACTATAACTGTTACAAAAACTAAACTTTCTTCAAGAACTGTGAACACATATATGGACCCTGATGACAATAACATGTCGAAATTCACCCCTAGGGAAAGGGTGTCACTAGCACAATGGGAGTCTATCCCGGTACCTGCCCATCAGCCAAGCCCGCCGCAGTAGTAATGAGCAAGCATAGGACAGTGGGGATGGATGCCTCACACTCTCCAAGAGTGGAGAAACGAGGAGGGGATCCAAATCCAGTTTGAAGTCAGAACACCATCTTCCTCTCAAGTGCCGACACTTACCTAGAAACCTATGTAACAAACGATGCCCCTGTTGGTGGCAAGGGCCGCCAGACACGACCTCCAATTTCGACGAAATCCACCAAGAGGTCGGTGAGATCTTTGCAAGGATTAAGTAGGAGGAAATGCAAACCACCAATAAACCTTAGGCCAACCAGAATACCCAGGCGATTTAACAAGACGGAATCGACGAATTGTGACAGCACCTAGCGGAGCACAAAGCCCACACTACAGAACTAACCCAATGACTTAACGCTCTTGAGTACGAGGAAACCCCGGAGGCATCTCTTTATAGTATTTCACTAGGCTTACTATCTGATATATCTTAGGGTAATTAAGGCTTAAGAATTTATCAGAAAATTCTGACCATATCATATACAATGATTAAGTATCAAGAACTTTTATGAGGAACTAAGTTTTAACTACATCTCTGCGTAGGAAAAGATAAAGCTGTGACTATCTGCCTAAGAAATTTCAAACCCGTTGACTTATCCTCATACCCCATTAGATACCACTTATGCATTTCTACTATTTGATACTGGTGCTGATATGAGCTTTATATCCACTAAGTTCACTAAGCAGATAAATTCCATTAAGTGCTACTTATGCTATTGAGGTTGATGACAGTGAGACGCTTAAGACAAATAATATAAGTCGAGGATGCTCCTTAGAATTAGTAGGCCGACTCTTTGAAACAGACACGATACCCATCAAACTGGGAAGTGTTTACGTGGTCATAGGCATGGATTGGCTATCGAAAATCGTGTGGAAATAGTATGCAACAAGAACACAGTTCATATACCTTTAGCCAATAAGAAGGTCCTTACTGTCCAACGCAAAGCATGAAATACCAATGTAAGCATCATCTCTAGCATTAGGACCCTGAAGTGTGGATAGAGAGGGAGCCAAAGGGAAAGCAGCTCGAAAATATTCTTATTATTTATGGTTACCCCAAAGTTTTTCCAGAACACTTACCTGAACTCCCAACATCGAGGCAAGTCAAATTAAAAAATAGGCCTAGCATCAGCTGCGAATCGTCCAACCAACTGTAGTAGCTCTTAGATAAAAGGTTTATCAAACCGAGTTCCTCGCTCTAGAGGAGCTCCAGTTTTGTTCATAAAGAAGAAGAATGGAACCTTCAGAATGTGCATCAATTACTAAGAGCTAGATAAACTAAAAGAACCGACACCCGCTCACAAGGATCAATGACTTATTTGACCAAACTCCAAGAATTAAGCTTCTGTTAGAAGATCGACCTAAGGTCTGGTTATCATCAGGTTAGAGTTCGCAAGAAAGATATTTCAAAGACAGCCTTCAGATTCCGTTTCGGTCATCATAAATTCCTATTAATGCCGTTGGGATTAACCAGTGCCCCAACGATACTCATGGACCTCATTAGGTGTGCAAACCTTATCCAGACAAATTCGTGATTGTATTCTTGAATGACTTCTTAATCTACTCACGAAACAAGGAGGAGCACGAGCAAACATTTAAGACTGATTCTAGAGTTGTTGAAGAAAGAACAACTATATGCCAAGCTTTCTAAGTTTGACTTTTGACTAAGATAGGTAAGATTTCTCAGTCACGTGATCAATAGTAAAGGAATCCAAGTTGACCCCGCCAAGATCGAGACTATCAGAAATTGGTTAACTCTTAGAACCCCCATAAAAATACGACGATCCTTAAGACTTGCCACTTATTATAAGCAATTATCAGAAATTTCTCTAAGTTCACCAGAGCTCTAACAAAACTGACCCGAAAGGACATTAAGTATGATTGGAGCAAGGATCAGGAGATATCATTTCAGTTATTAAAGCACAAACTGTGCAGCGCGCCTATTTTGTCCATACCTAAGAGGAACGAGAAATTTATAGATTACTATGACACTTCACACAATGTGTTGATATAGAAAGATAGGGTCATAGCTTATGCTTTATGAAAACTTAAGGTTCACTAGGTGATTTACACAACGCATGATCTGGATCTTGAAGCAGTAGTCTTTATCCTTGGAGACATTAGTTGTACGGTATGAAGTGTATTGTATTCACAAACCATAAGAGCCTCCAACACATCTCGAACCAGAAAGAGTCAAATACGAAGTAGTACCATTGGATGGAACTAATAAGTAATTGTAACCGTGAAAATTCGTTATCACCTGAGGAAAACTAATGAGCTAAGCCGTTAAGAGTACAAGTGGATAAATAGTTTAGGATAAGGGCTAGTAAAAATCGATATTTCGTGAATAGAATCTGATTACTCTGTTTGGTGGAATAAGAAAGCTGACTATGGATGAAGGACACAAATTAAGATATGTCGTTCACCCCGGATCCGATAAAATGTATCATGACCTTAAGGAGCTGTACGGGTGGCCTAACATGAAGGATGACATTGCCACATATGTCAACAAATTCCTAACATGCTCCAAAGTTAAGACAAACATAAGAAACCATTTGAGTATTAGTCGACCGCCTAACAGAATCCGCACATTCCTACCAATAAAGAAGAACAATAGAATGAATAAGCTAGTCCAAACGTACCTCAAGGAAGTCATCTCCGGACACGGAGTGCCTATTTAAATCATTTCGGATACGAATAGCAGATTTACATATAGGCTTTTGGCAATTATTACTACAAGCTTTGGATACAAACTTGGACATGAGTACCACTTATCACCCTCAGACCAATGGTCAGAATAATAGAACGATCCAAACCCTAGAACACACATTAAGAGCTTGTGTAATGGATACTCAATTGCCTTAGTGGAATTATTAACTACAATAGCTATCACTCGAGTATTAAAGCTGCTCCATTTGAGGACCTCTACGGGCGAAAGTGTCGATCGCCGATTTGTCGGGTAGGAGTAGGAAATAGCCAAATCACTGGCCCTAAGACCATTCACGAAACTACCAAAAGGATAGTACATATACGGAACTGACTAAAAGTTGCCTGCGATGGTAAGAAAGTTATGCAGATGAAAATAGAAAATCCCTTGAGTTCTAATTAGGAGAACAAGTACTGATGAAAGTCTTGCCATGGAAGGGCGTGCTACGATTTGGGAAACAAGGATATAAACCCTTGATACATTGGCAATACAAAGTCTTAAAGTGGATTTGACTCGTAGCTTATCGTTTAGAGTTACCACCAGAGCTTAGCAGCATGCACAATACCTTCCATGTATCGAATAAGAAGAAGTGGTTGTTAGAGGAGACACTTGTTACCCCTTGGGAGAGATCTAACTTAATGATAAACTTTGCTTCATCAAAGAGCCGGTTGAAATAATGGACCGCGAAGTCAAGAAACTAAAGCACAGCCGGATCCCGATAATAAAAGTCAGATGGAACTCTAAGCGAGGTCCTGAGTTTACGTGGGAACGCGAGGATCAGTTTCGGGAAAAATACCCTCACCTGTTCTCAGATATTCAAGCAGTGGAGAACACGAGCTAATTTCGGGACGAAATTCCCTTAACAGGGGGAGACTGTAACATCCGGCACTAAACGAGGTTAGCAATGATGCCCTAATCCACATTTAATAGTCAATTATAGCCTAATCAATAGTCATTAGAACTTAATCAAATGATTAACAAGGCTTATTAGAAGACTCAACTCAATTAGAATCAAATTCATCGGTGCGATGAATCGGGAAATGAATTAATCCGATCAACTTACGATATGAGGGATTAATTCAACTAAGTACGTAATTAAATTATGATTAGTGACACTAATCATACAGTAATACAATTACTTAACCTTAATTACGCAAGACTAAAACAATTCATTAAAACAATGCATTCAAAAAGTATTTTTGAATTTACAAGAAAAGGAAAATACAAGAATACATTCTAAATACATTTAAAAAAAAAAAAAGTAAAAATACACACAAATACCATCACATGGCCGGCCCTTAAGGGCTAGTACATGTGTGGATTTGATTTCATTTTTTTAATCAATCTCCCATGCACCATCTACATCAACTTTCTCCACACCATTACCTTTCACTTCACTTAGATTACACTTCACCTCCCATGCCTTCCTTGATTACAAGACCTCCCTTTTCTTCTATAAATAGAGGACATTTCCCCCTCTTCATTCTTCACACCTTCATCAACTCAAAAACTCTCTCCCTCCCTCTCTCAAATTCGGCCACAAGGGCCACACACACACCACCTCAAAATTTGTTTTGTTCTTCAAGTGTTCAAGGAGAATTTCTTGTGCAACTCTTTCAAGATCAAGTTTTCTACTCATTTTCATTCCTCTAACACATCAAAGTAAGTAAATACTAGCTTATACCATTTTATATTTATGTTTATATAAGTCTTGCATAATATATATAATCACCAACAACAACAAGTTTCATAAAAACTCAAGTTTATAAGTTTCTAGTTTTTATTTTTAGTTGTTTCCTTAAATGTGCATATGAATATATGAGCACATTATAAACATGTTAATATTATGAAAACATGTGTTATATATGTGTTATATAACTTTTATAACTCTTATACAAGTAGTCTTTGAATAAACAACAAGAATCATAAATTGTTGTAAATTTATAAACTATGGAATTTCGGCAGAATAATTGTATCGACTTTGAAAAATCATAACTAATTCATAACTCAACGAAATAAGTTGATTCTTGTCTCAAAAGTTAGATCTATGTCTTAACTATAGATCTGCAATTTTTCATAATTTATTTTGAAGTTTAAGACCTCCAGAAATTATTTGAGAAACCGAAAGTTTGACAGCTCAAAAATGGCCAACATAGCGTTTTTAACGAGATTTTTCACCAACCTAAACAACTCGAAAAATGGCCGTTCTTGATTCTAAAAATCCTTTGTATATAGTAGTTTAATGTCCTAGAAAACCAAAGTCTAAAACATTTTGGAGCTTGGTCAAAAACAGCCTCAAAGTAGGCCGAAAAACCTCCGAAAAAGCTGGAAAATTGTATATATATATAAACTTGACGTTTTAAGCAAATCTTATTTATAAACTTGTAATGTTGGGTGATTTAAGACATAAAAATCTATAAATATACATATTATCATATATTAGTAATATTAGTCCTTATTATCATTTAGGACTCGGTTAAACATCTCCGGTTTCATCACCCATCAAACTACGCAAACTTGCATTTTGCGCATATTTTGCCATCACAAGTTCGGTGAGTCTTCATAGCCCCTATTTTTCACTATCTATTGGGGTGGAAATACATGCACTGTTTTCATATGGACATCAAAACTGTTTATTTCTTATATGTATTACATGTTCGGATTCCATCAGCCCTTATATCATGAACCGTTAATTGCATTTATTTGTAAGCGCGAGTATATTGTGGATAGATCTATTGGGAGTCATGTCCCCCATTCGTGTTAGCTCGGTTCGGCTAACAGCGAGTGCATATATATTCAACACACGGTATTACGTATGGGAATACTGCACAGGGCAAACTCATTCTAATTAAGCTTCGGTTGCATGATGGTTTATGTAATACATACACGGAATTTATGATTTTATAAATTCAACTCATCTGATAATGTCCATACAACTGGTCTTTTCGCGTAAACCTATGAGCTCACCAACAATTTTTGTTGACGTATTTTAGCATGTATTTTCAGGTAATTAAGGCAAGTATGCCTTCAGAAATAACCACTTTCAAGCTTCCGCACTTAAGGAGTCGCATTCTTTTCAAACCGTCGGAGATTTATTTGCATTATTTTGGATAATTTAACTATGTATTTAAATCTCTGTACCTTGCGAACTACTCTTTATTATTTACGGGTTATGTAAAGCATTTCTACCTTTTAAAGTTATATCGATGTAATTTTTAAAACGTCCATGTAGTGGTCGTTCATTATGATTATGGTTACGCTTCCGCACTCGTCACACCTCGCTGCCAACCGGGGTAGCAGGGTGTGACAACTTGGGATAGCACATTTGTACGTAAGACACAATACAGATGAAATTGAACCGTATATCGAGTAAGTATTACTAACACATGTCTATTTCGTTAATTACTTAAAAGCTTGCATCAAACATATTAATTGACCACATATTAACACATTCTTTCAGGCGACAAAAACAAATTTTGGAAACACAAAACCCTGGTAAGCGAAAAGCATCTCTTGATGATGAGCACAGTAAAACTTTTGTTACCTGGTTAAAACTAGAGTTAATTAATTATTTTTTGTAACTGTTTGTAGTTGTTCCTTCAATTTGAAGCTCATAAATGTTTTGTAATGATATAATATTCAGGTTGAGAGAGAATTAGCGATCTCTAAAGAAAGTGTTTCAGAAACTGTAAGGTGGACTTCACATGGACCACGCGCCACCATACTGAAACACACTGCATATAACATCAACGGGTATACACTTCGTACTAAATGTAGTGACGGCAGCATTTAACAAAACAGTGGGGTTAGTGTTGTGACAGACGATATGCACATATCCAAAGGTAACCACAAGACGTAAATTGTATTATGGCGTTTTGAAAGAAATATGGGTACTAGATTATCGATTCTGGCAACTCCCTCTTTCCAAATGTGATTGGGTTAACCATCACGCTGGTGCGGTCAAACGTGATCGTAAGCTTCGTTATACATTGGTTGACTTGACTACTTTAGGCCACAAGCTAGATCCGTTCATATTAGCCTCAGAAGCACAACAAGTATTTTATGTAAAAGACCAAAACAATAAAAAGTTGTCTATTGTCTTCAACACACCTCAGAAGAGTTACAGAGATATATATGATGAAATCGATGAGGAATTTAGCATCGTCATTCACGCACAAATGATAACATGTTGCCACGTGCGGATAAACGTGACTTAGGTACTGAATAAAGAGATTATTATTATCGAAGCAACTGTGAACGTATTATTATTCAAAAATCCAAGTGATCGAATCATGTCGTGCGCTGGAAACATGTCTTGTAAATGACCTTTTAATTAATTAATTTATGGAATGATTATCTGTACATATCTTAGTTTCTATGTGACTTCGACATTTTATTTTATGGTGCAGTAAGTTATTGTAGTGGAATATGATTTAGTTACACAAACCATTATGTGACCATATAGTATCTGCTTTTGGCTACACTAAAATCGTGTGTGACAAACTCGAGTTCATGATTTACTCACATAATAAATTACTTCATCTGACCATATACTAGAATATGATTTAGTCACACATAAAATTACTTCATGTGACCATATATTGGAATATAATTTGGTCACCCAAAAAAATATTCAAGTCACCATATAGTGGCATATATTATGATTTAGTTTTATTATTCATGGAATTGAATTGATTGTATATATCCTATGTTTATAAAATTACTTGATTAATTTTAACCTAACTTTTATTATTCACGAAAGATAAATTGAGAAATCCTGTTAGTGCAGATCAAGAACTGTTAGTTCAATTTCTCAAGCTGTTAAGTGTTTTATAACATAAGTTTATAAAATTATTTGAGTTAAATTGAGAAATTCTGTTTTGGCAAATCTGGAACTGTTAGTTCAATATCTCAGGCTGTTAGTACATTTTATCAAGCTATTAATTGTTTTATAAACTAAGTTTATAAAATTGGTGTATTATTCATGAAATGGAATGGAATTGAATTGATTATATATAACCTAAGTTTATAAAATTACTTGATTAAAAAATTTCCTAACATTTATATTTTGACATTCTAACACACACTACACTTTAGACACACATACTAACTTATGTGACCATATAGTGTCTGCTTTTGGCTACACTAAAATCTTGTGTGACAAACTCCAGTTCATGCTTTAGTCACATAACAAATTACTTCATGTAGCCATATACTGGAATATGATTTAGTCACACATACAATTACTTCATGTGACCATATACTGGAATATGATTTGGTCACCCAAATCATTATTCAAGTGACCATATAGTGGCATATGATTTAGTCATACAAAATGACACTCAATGTGACTAATAAGTATTAGATTTTAACATTCTAACACACACTACACTTTAGCGACACATACTAACTTATTTGACCATATAGTATATGTTTTTAGCTACACTGAGATCTTGTGTCACAAACTCCAGTTCATGCTTTAGTCACATAACAAATTACATCGTGTGACCATATACTGGAATATAATTCACTCACACATATAATTACTTCACGTGACCACATACTGGAATATGATTTGGTCACCCAAATCATTATTCAAGTGACCATATAGTGGCATATGATTTAGTCACACAAAATGGCACTCAATGTGACTAATACGTATTAGATTTTTACATTCTAACACACACTACACTTTAACCACACATACTAACTTATCTGACAATATAGTATCTGTTTTTGGCTACACTAAAATCTTGTGTGACAAACTCCAGTTCATGCTTTAGTCACATAACAAATTACGTCATGTGACCATATACTGGAATATGATTTAGTCAGACATACAATTACTTCATGTGACCATACACTGGAATATGATTTGGTAACCAAAATCATTATTCAAGTGACCATATAGTGGCATATGATTTAGTCACACAAAATGGCACTCAATGTGACTACTACGTATTAGATTTTTCCATTCTAAGACACACTACACTTTAGCCATACATACTAACTTATGTGACCATATATTATGTGCTTTTGGCAACACTAAAATCGTGTGTGGCAAACTCGAGTTCATCATTTAGTCACATAACAAATTACTTCATGTGACCATATACTGGAATATGATTTAGTCACACATACAATTACTTCATGTGACCATATACTGGAATATGATTTGGTCACCCAAATCATTATTCAAGTGACCATATAGTGGCATATGATTTAGTCACACAAAATGACACTCAATGTGACTAATAAGTATTAGATTTTAACATTCTAACACACACTACACTTTAGCCACATATAATAACTTATGTGACCATATAGAATGTGCTTTTGGCTGCATTAAAACCCTGTGTGACAAACTCGAGTTCTGTGTGACAAACTCCAGTTCATCATTTAGTCACATAACAAATTACTTTATGTGACCATATACTGGCATTTGGTCAAACTGTTCGACTGTGTGATGCCGTTTTTGTCACATTTTATGAGTGTAACGTGACTAATAGTTCGCACTTAATCAGCAAAAATAACACCAGATACCCTTAGTCACATAAATGTTCAAATATGTGGCAATACATTTTAGATTGGTCACACGATTGGAGTTCATATGTGACTAAAAGAATGAAGTGAATTTTAGTTTTGTATCTTTAGTCACACAAATATTCTAATTTGTGACGATTTGAATTCGAGCATGATTGACCAAAGCCAGTTTTTGTACTAGTGTTGCGAGGAAAGGTAAGAAATACTATTTTAAATACTGATAAATACTGAAACATTTAGGATACGGTCCCATACGTGTTGTCAAATATCAAGGATATGACATAAACACGTATACATTTTATACTAGGGAACAAGATGACAAGAGTACACTACAAAATAGTGGGGTGATGCTAATTGCCTCAACGACAGAATTATCCATGGTATATCGTGAAGAAAGATTAATGGTGGCTAAAAATTCATATTATGGTGTCAATCATGAAATAAGGGAATTAGATTATCACTCATTCATAATTCCCTTGTTCAAGTGCAAATGGGTCGACAATAGTCGCGGAGTTAAAGTTGATGCAGATGGTTTCACACTTGTTGATCATTCGACAAACGGGTACGTAACAGAACCGTTTATTCTAGCTAAACAAACAAGTCAAGTATTTTTTTTGTCAAAGATCCCAAGGATATAAGATGGAATAATGTCCAATAAACGACGTATAGTTGGTGTTGACAATGTGGAGGATGAAGACGAATACAATCACTTTAACGAGTTACCACCATTTTCTGTGGGAGTCACACCTTCGGTAATTACTATAGATGATACTACTTATTTAAGAAACGATCATAATGAAGGAGTATTCATTTAGTAATTGAAGTATTATAGAAATTTTAGAACATTATTGTATTTTAAAGAATTTTGTGCTTGTTATTTACTTAAATGTATATTTGAAATTTGTATATCCAAAATAAATAAAAAAGAAAAACTGTTTCAATGAGATTGTAAGAACTACTAATAAAACTGTTATAATTAATATGTAATAATAAAAAAACTACTTGAAAATTAAAAAAAGACCCATAGGAGAGTTGAACCCATGACCTGGGGTATATTATACTCAGAGGCATTAACATTAGACTAGGTAACTCATTCATTTATTAGATGGACCGGATGATATATATATATATATATATATATATATATATATATATATATATATATATATATATATATATATATATATATATATATATATATATATTTGACATAAGGATTGAAAATTAGAATTTGGATGGTCTATGAAAGTTTATAAGCCGGTAGGGGTCTCAAAAGGCTTCACAAGCCTATACCGGTCTCAAATAGAAAAGTATGGGAGGGATGTTTAAAAACCCATACTGGTCTCAAAAGTTTAAAAAATTTTCGTAAAACCGTCATTAGCCCAAATCTCCCCGCCATTAGGGTTTATCATGAGTCGGACGACTCTCTCTGTCTCTCGCATTGCTTCTCTCACACAACTCTCTCTATCTCTCGCACGGCTTGGTACGTACTCATCATTTAAATCATTCTTCTTTTGTATGAATTTGATACTAGAATTATGCCCTTAGTTTTATGTTGCTTGATTGTGAAATTCATGAACTTATAGTAATTCTTCTTTAAACTGTCTATAAAATTCTTTCTACTTTATAACTTTTTTTTAGATATATTGCTCATATTTACATGCTTTAAATAGAATGGGAATGTCCTGGATTTGTTATGGCTCTCGGCCAACAGCCCTGGACTATTATAGACTAATTTAGCATGCATAAATTCATCTACTATACATACATTTGGTTTAGAATAGCATGCATAACTTCATATAATATACATACATTTGGTTTACAAACGTGTCCTAGAATCATATCAGCATTATACGTGAGTTTTTCCCATATTGATCAACTAAATTCATGCAAGTGAATTTGATTGGAAAAGACAGTGGCCTGTTTGTGCGTATCTGATACATGTATGGACACTTAGGTTGGTGTTAAATCTTTCTTATTCTAGTATTTTAATTGATGGTACTTGTATAATGTTTTTTATGCAGTTAACGAAAAGAAGATATATAAAAAAATTGTATGTTATCTAGACAATTTAGTTATGTTTATATGCTTACATGTGTTTGGTTAATATTTATTGATATTAACATTCTTTTTAGAACCCGAATGAAACCAATAAAAACCAATACGTCCAAAAGAAAAAGAGGGGTATTATCAAGATTAAAGACGCTAAACATCAACGACCAGCTGAACTTGAATTCAATGAACATGGTCAATGTATTCGCAAATACCAACATGAATTTGCATCACATTGTGGGATATTTACCAGACTAAGGATTAGTATTAAGTACGCAACTTGGCATAAAGTGTCGAAAGATGAAAAAGAAGTTTTATGGATAATTATCAAGGTATTATAATCAAGATATATATGCTTTACGAATATTTTGTATAGCGTTGTAACAATTAATTTGTTTATGTCAGAGGAGCATTTTAAGATTGATGATTATTTTGCTAAAGAAAACACTCGTAATATATGTAATCTTTGTTGGAAAAGGTTCAAGACAAAGGTGAAGCGAAAGTACATGGATAAAGGATTAAATCCTTTTGACAAGTAACCTTTAATTGATAAAGAATGTTGGGAATTATTTTGTAGGGAAAACACGCCTGAAAATCAGGTTAAATCTTAAAGCTTTATATATTAATTAAACATTATTGTTGTTGCTCATTAACTTGAAGTACTTTTATTTGAAGGACAAACAATTTATTGAATTTTGAATGCAAAGAACCAAATCAATTATTCAAATTTGGGCAGAAAATGATACCGTGGCCACTCCGAGACAGGGGAGAAACAGAGACAGACAGAACACTTGAAGACTCCCTACCACGTTATCAAAAACCAACGAGCCAGACACTACGTTTTGCTAGAACTAACATTATCAAACAAGGAATAAGGACTTTGCGGTCTGATGTTGTTGATATTACAGAAGATTTTGTAATTATTATGTTTATTTTTATTTTTTTTTTAAGTTTTTGAATCGATATTCATTAATTACTTTTATATTTCTATTAATTTAGAGATTGAGCTTTATGATTCTGATATGGACCCACTAACTAAAGTACTAGGACCAGAACACTCAGGGCGCGTTAGGGCTGCTGGAAGCACCCTAGGTTGGGGAAGTGCGAGACAAAACTATAAACGAAAGAATATGAACATGAAAGACAAGGAAGAAATGAACATGGTCTTAGATTAAAGAGTAAATGAAAAATTAGATGAAAAAGTAAGAGCGACAATACAAGAAATACAAGAGGCAAATAAGTTAGAGATGCAGATTCAATTAAAGGAGAAAGATGCCTTTTATCAACAAAAGATTGCAAAGTTGGAGAAAACAAATTTAGAGCTGACAAATATGTCAGAATCTAATCCAGTAGCTATGCCACAACCCAATCCAATCCTTGTTCATGAAAACACGCAGCCACAACTAAAATGACAAAGAATACAAGATATTCAAGTATTCTTTCTATATAACTTACTTGTTATATATAACTCTCATATTTTATATTATTTTCGAACATGTTTATCTTAGATAGGAGCCAAAACGGGCTAGCTTGTTTAACCCTTACGAGGATCATCATCTTCGAGTTGCTCGAAGGCTAGTCCATCCTATAAATGATGGTAAAATTCATGGAATTTGTTAGATATTAAATTCCGATCTTGTGGATTTATTTTGTAATATTTATTTATAGAATATATAGTCTTGTAATTTATTTCTAAGTTAGTTTATTTGTATGAAAAGTTCTAGGGGCCAAAGTGCAATTCCTTGATAGTTAATTAATTCAAGCTATGTATAGGCTCCTATGGTTATGTGTTTCACACGGTTGACATTTTGTGAAAAAATACAAGTTTTGCTCTCCAGCCGCCGCATTTACTCCCACCATTCATATTGTCTTGCTCTTTAATCATAACACAATCATTGAGTGCAAATCTGTTTGTGATTGTTTATTGAACGTAAAAGTGCTGATATTATCTGGAAATCAACAATAACAGATGTCGTCTTGAACCGTCTCACATGAAGGTGTCCATAGATTGTTTTAACCAAAAGTACTCGACCCTTCAAGTTCTGGTGCCTACCGATGAAATTGGCACATTAGGTGAAGGAAAAGGCAGTTAAATTCAATGGCCTCTGAGTAAAATTAAAGTAGTTAAGCTGGCAACACCCAATACTACTCCCAATAGGGTCAATGTTCTTGCTCCTAATAAGGTCAACAATAAGCTTACTTCCAATAAGGTCAACAACATCCTTTCTTTCTTTCTTTTTTTTTTTCCTTTCTAACTTATTATTATTAATTTCTTTGTTGCAACTGTTTGATTTATCAACTATTTTTATTTTTTAGGAAGAGGAAAACAAAAGAAAGAAAGAATTATAAATAAATAAGGAAGAAGCAAGAGTAAGACAATACAAAGAAATGAACGATGCAAAAAGGAAGAATTGATGAATCAACTTGTAAATTTAGGTGGTGGTATTATGATGAAAAAATGCAATGATTTATATAGTGGCTATAATAGTTGGATGAGACGGATGAATCCTTGTGCTCCTTATCCACTACTAATTCTCTTGGAGGACAAGGTCTTTGGGTTAAAAGAAGATTTTCTTTTCCATATTGATCGTAAGGACATGATGGACTTATGGACAAAAAAAAGTTGGATATTGGAGTCATAGCTTGGTTTGAGCGGTAAGTTATATATATAAATACAGATATTAGTCACTATTTTATTTGGTATTGTTGTTGTTATTTTAAGTATCTCATTAATATATATATCATCATGATGTTAGGTCTCTTTGTAAAAGTCTTCCTTCAACAGTCAAGGAGCAAATATTTTTCCTTTTGCCCAATACTATTTGTGAGCAGGCAATAGATGAAAATAGGGAAGGAGTGACATCTTACTTGAAGGGTGTCCTATATGACAATATTTGTAAGGTCACCACGTCTACGGATCGGATCAAGGCGCGACGTAATCCAACAAGTGCACAATCCTCGTTAGACGCTTAACGGATCGATCATGCGCGACACACGGAGCTAGACACAACGCCAGCCAATATGATACTGACCCCACACGATGTATTGCTCCTGAAACTCTCTGAAAATGCTTCTACTTCGTACGTGCAATGTTACAAACTCTGAAATCATATTTCACCAAAAGTCACTCAAAATAACTAAATAAGTTCATAATATAACTCATAAGTTCGTGAAAGGCCCAAGCCCACGAACTTACAAGTTCAAGCCCAAGCATATACGAACTTAGGTGAGCTAAGTTCGTACGAACTTGTGTGACTTAAGTTCATGGCTTATGCCCTTAAGAACTTATTCTCACAAGTTCATTACCTCAAGAAGTTAACTTCACAATCATGAACTTAACATGCAAATGTAAACAAAATACACAATCATGAACAAACACACATGTAACATCCGACATTAAACCAGGTTAGCAACTATGACCTAATTAGTATTTAATAGCCAATTATAACTTAATCAATGGTCATGAGCAATTAATCTAAGTGATTAACAATGTTCATAAGGAAATTCAACTCAATTCAAATCAAATTCATCGGTGCGATGAATCGAGAAATCAATTAATTCGATCGATTTACGATATGAAGGATTAATTAAACTAAGTACATAATTAAATTATGATTAGTGACACTAATCATGCATTAATACACTTACTTAACATTAATTATGCAAGACTAAAACAATTCATTAAACAAATGCACTCAAAAGTATTTATGAATTTACATAAAAAGGGAATTACAAGAATACATTCTAAATACATTTATACAAAAAAAATGAAAATACAAGATAATATCTTCAAAAATCTGCCCATGGGTAGTCCTTTTATAGAGTTTGACCTCTTTTTTATTATTAAAAAACCTTACACTATCACCATCAAATCCTCATTCATCATACCCTCTCATTTCATCCAAATCCTTACTCAACCTCCACTTTGAAAGACCAAATTTTCTCTATAAATAAGGAGCTGACATCCATTCATTTTCACACCTCCAAAACACAAGAAAACACTCTCATTTCACTCAAAAAAATCGGCCAAGGTGTCAACCAAAGCCAAAAGTTTGCAACTTTTGTTCTTTCAAGTCTTCCTCAAGTTTATTACAAGTGTTCTTGCTGAAATCCTTGAAGATCCACCCTTCTACTCATTTGCATTCTTATATTTCATCAAAGTAAGTAACTACTAACTCATAACATCACATATTAATATTTACATAAGTCTTGCATAACATATATAATCACCAACAACAACAATTTTCATAAAAACTCAAGTTTATAAATCACTAGTTTTTTTTTTAAGTTGTTTTCTTCAAATGTGTTTATAAATATATAAAAACATCATGTAAGTGTAAATACTATGAAAATAAGTTATATAAATGTGTTTTATAACCTTTAATACAAGTAGTTTTTGCATAAACAACAAGAATCACAAGTTATTTCAAGTTTATGAAATGCGGAATTTCGGCAGAAATGTTGCATCAACTTTGAAAAATCATAACTAATTCATAACTTAACAAAATGAGTTGATTCTTGTCTCAAAAGTTAAATCTATGTCCTAACTAAAAATCTGGAAGTTTTAATAATTTAAAATGGAGTTTACAACCCCCATATATTATTTGGGAACCCGAAAGTTTGACAGCTCAAAAATGGCTAATATAGGGTTTTCAACAAGCTTTTTCCCTAACCTAAACATCTCGAAAAATGGCCGTTCTTGACTTTAAAAATTCTTTGTATATAGTTTTTTAATGTCCAAGATAACCAAAGCCTAAATCGTTTTGGAGCTTGGTCAAACACAGCCTCAAAGTAGGTCGAAAAACCATCGAAAAGCTGGAAAATTATATATATATAAAGTTGACGTTTTAAGTGAGTTTTATTTACAAACTTGTAATGTAGGGTGATTTAAGACATAAAAATCTATAAATATACATATTATCATATATTAGAGATATTAAGTCCCTATTGTCATTTAGGACTCGATTAAACACATCCGACTTCATCACCCATCAAACAACGCAAATTTGCATTTTACGCTCGTATTTGCCATCGCACTCACGGTGAGTCTTCATAGCCCCTATTTTCACACTGTCATGTTTTGGGCTTGAAATACATGCTACGTTTTCATATGGACGCGGAAACAACTTCATTTCTATTATGTATTACGCATTTGGTTCCATCAGCCCTCAAATCATAAACCATTAATTGTATTTATTTGTAAGCGAGAATATATTGTGGATAGATCTATCGGGAGTCATGTCCCCCATTGGGTTAGTTCAGCTCGGCTAACAGCGGGTGCATATATATTCAACACACGGTATTACGTATGGGAACACTGCACAGGGCAAACTCATTTAATTAAGCTTCGGTTGCATGATGGTTTATATGTAATACATAACATGGAATTTATGATTTTATAAATTCAAACATAACTGTTGTTGACCATACAAGTCAGATTTACGTGTAAAGCTATGAGCTCACCAAAAATTTTGTTGACGTATTTTAGCGTGTATTTTCAGGAAATTAAGGCAAGTGTGCCACATCAGAAGTATTTTTCAAGCTTCCGCACTTAAGGAGTCGCATGCATTTTAAAAATCCACCGAAGATTTAGTTGAATTATTTTGATTCTGTACCGTGCGAACTACTTTTCATCATATCAGTCTATGTAAAACATTTCTATATTTTAAAGTTTTATCGATGTATTTTTGAAAACGTCCATATAGTGGTCGTTCATTATAATTATGGTTATGCTTCCGCGACGTCACGCTTCCTTGCCAACTGGGGTAGCGGGGTGTGACAGATTGTTATCAGAGCCATTGTTATAGTGAACTAGGTTGCATTAGTATCCTAGACTATAACTACATTTTAGATTTTTACTGATTTTCAAGGACATTTTTATAAATAACTTAATATGGGACTTGATGACAACATCATGTCAAGCCGTGTTGTGATCGTACTATCAGATTCGGAGGAAGAGCATACCCCCACCAGCCGGTATAATCCGGGGGTGTTTGTCCAGGAAGACCCATCTGAGGAGGAGGACCCCTCTGAAGATTAAGGATCGGAGGATGAAAACCCCTCTGAAGCTAAGGGACCAGAGGAAGAAGTAGAGCCGATGGAGGTAGACGAATCCTCCAGCGGGTGGGGAGAGCCATCCGAAGAGGACCCACCATCACCGGTGGTTCCCTCTTACATCCGGTACCACCCATCTGCACCATCACACCGCGCCTACCGCCCTCACCCCAACGGGCCACTGATGCCGTTTACGGCCCGTAAATGGGTATTTATTCCGAGACAAGAGACTATCCCGGTACCGGCACCACAGCCAAACCCGACGCAACAGCGACGGGCGGATGCACGACGTTGGGGCTGGATGCCCAAGACCCTCCAAGAATGGAGGCAGGAGGAGGGAATCCCCTACCACTTTGAGGTCGGAGGACCATCCACCACACCGATCCCACCGCTCACCAAAGAACCCGCCGAACAGACCATACCAGTCTTGGTAGCATGGTCTACAAGGCACGACCTCCAAGTGCGATTGCTTAACAAGACATTGGAGAGTTCACAGCCCGTTTAGAGCGGGAGAAGTTACAAAACTCCAACCTGTACTGGGCTAACCAGCACGCCCTCTCCATCCAGCAGGATGGCCTAGATGTGCTTCGGCAACGATTAGCCGAGAGCGAGGCTCGTAATGAGGAGCTGACTCAGCGCCTCAATGCTTTGGAGAAGGGGGAGACCCCCGATCACTCCTGCAACTAGTACCCCTTATCTATCTTTGTGATATTAGGAAATTATTATGTGATAGTGTAGGACTAAAAATTTTCGGGTAATAACCCGCCCCAATGTAAGAAAGTTATGAATGATTAATGAAAATTACAAGTTATTTATGAATCTGTGTTTGATGATTATAGCGCTGTGCCTTAAGAAAAATTTAAATCTTTAAGACTCAACTTCTTACACTATGCTCTTTTCTTTAAACTTTAAGATAATGCCGCCAAGGAGAGCTATGAACACCACTGATATCGAACGACTGGTCGCACAACGTGTTGGTACATCCTGTGTTACGATAGCAGTCTAAGTGATCCTACATTGTGATTTTAGCTAGTGTTTGTTATATATGTTTATGTATGATTGATATTTATTAGTGTTTGTATGTTTGAACTTGATGTAACGCATTACAAGAAGTTCAAACATAAAGTACAAAGATAAATTCAATCATAAGGTAATAACATAAGTTTCAACACTTAGTTGTTTATGTGAAATGCTAGATTCGAATTAATTAAGGCTTGGGATTCGAATCTGTGATAGATTCGAATGTAGCCTTAGATTCGAATGAACCTAGATTCGAGAGTGTCATTGTAGACAAACTCGAATGGGCCTTGGGCCAGATTCGAGTTTGGCCCACATCAGACTCGAATCAGGGTCTATAATTAGGGATAGACTCGAGATATAATCAGACTTTTTGCAGAATTCGTGAGGGATTAAGCAATAAGCGATCTCGAGTTTATCAACTTGGTGCGTGTTCTTTCGGAGAGAATCAGTTCGTAGGATCGTTCGTGTGTCGTTTGTTCAGCCTCTGATAGTCTCCGTGTTTCGTAGTTGAGAGTTGTTTCCGTCTACCCGTTAACGAGGATTCCACACTCGTTGACGGCTCCGCGTCTAGATAGATCTCGTAGTGGTAGACCTTACAAGTGGTATCAGAATTAGCACAGTCATTACAAACTCTAAGTGTTTAGGCTTTCACACATAATGCAACTAAACTCTAAGTGTTATACTTTATTTAGTTTGATGTGTTGGTAGGCATAATACATATAAGGAATCTCAAGGCTAATAAAATATTCTAGAAAAAGTCAAGCGTGTCACTAACTTAGATGTACAACCAATCGGTCTTAATCTTTATGTACAAGACATACAAACTTTGAGTCTAAATGAGGTATGCAAACTTTCTGGGGATGTATGGCAACATCAAATACATCTTAAAATGGAAAGAATAGAAATATCATATAAAACTGAGAGTCGAAAACATGCAACTCTATTGTACGTAAGTACAGACCTGTTGTCTCTGTTTAGATTCGGGTTAGCAGACATGTCGCTTTGTTGTACGTCAGTACAGACCTGTCACCGCTGTCTTGCTAACTTTAAGAATAAACTTTAAGTCAAACTAAGACACTTTGTTGTATGAAAATACAGACCTGTGTCCGATGTTTGTCTTTTAAAGAAAGTTTGCAAATACCAACAAGTTAGAATCTTTGTCTGTGTGCCTTGATCATAAAAGTATATCTATGTCTGAGTCACGTAAGAAAATTTCCTGATAAATAAAAATGCCAAGAGATATTCCGAAATGTAGAGTGTTTAAAGGGGTAAAATACCAACAATCTGCTATATAAGTATGTCACGACAAATAATCAAAGGAATAAAAAATTCCTAAGTGTGAAAGTTTAAGTACTGAAAGTAAGTATCAGACATCGCTATCTGATTGAACCTTTCTTAAACTATTCTCATCAAAAAGATTTTGTTTAGTATTTAGCATAGCGTGTAAATTTTTTTTAAGTATAGCTTAAGTCTAGATTAAAATTTTTGGTCAAAATTTTATTTTATCTTTATTTTAGGTTACCTTAGTTTATTTTATTTTAGTTTAATTTTTACTTAGGTAAAAGGTCAAAAATTACTGAGGGTGCATTCAAAGTTGGATAAAATAAACATGGCATGAAATATCTTGTTCTTCGGGTAAAAGAGTTGGCATAGTTTATCTGGTTACACAATACCGTAGAAAAAGGTTGAAAAAGTTAAAGTTATTTCAAAAATTTTCGAATTTTTTCTAAGTGTTTGGTGTTTTCGAGTTTAGGGCAGACTCGAATTGGGCAGACTTCGAATCTGTCAGTAGATTCGAGTTGGCCTTAGATTCGAAGGTTGGTAGTATATATAGGTCAACAGTGAAGTCATTTAATTCTTACTGTTGTCGAATCTACTTCCTCGAATCTAATACCGGCGATTTCGAATCTATCCTCGAGTCTATCGCATTTCTCCTAAACGACATTGTGTCGAGTTTGAAGCTAGTGTGTTCGATTCTACTCTTGCATCTAGGTATAATCAACTTGATTGTACAAGATTCATGTAGTTTTATACACAATTTTACGCTAAATCATCGATTTTTGAAGGTTTAAGGGTCGAAATAGGGTTTTTCCAAAATTACCAAGTTTGGACCGATAAACAGTCAAATTAAAAGCATATATCTGTGATTAGTAACTAGTAGGACTAATGAATGTAATTTTCTAAGTCTAAAAAGGTTAAAATCAAGAGATTTGGTGTTTGAAATAGAATCGCCGGTTCGAATCTGTGCATGCCGTGTCTCGAATCTGTCATTAGATTCGAGAGGGCAATTGATTCGAATCTGTCATTAAAAAGGGACTTATTCGAATCTGATACATTCGATTCTATATTTTATTTGCATGATTTAATTTAAATGTTATTAAACTTGTAGAAATTTAATTGTGTTAGATTTTGTACTTAAACAAGTACAAAATAAAACAGATTTGAATTTAAACAAGTTTATTGATTTTTAATGAATCTAATAGTTTTGTTTATTGTGCAGAAATGGCTGTTCGAGCGTTTGTGCCTAAGCACAATATGGTGCTTCATCCAGATCACAATCTCCCTGAGGCGCAGGGATTCTGACAAGTGCTTGATTTCCTAGTAGAGTCTAGGATCGGTTTTGCACTGTCTCATAATGTGCAGCTCGTTTTGCCTTACATTCGTCAGTTTTACGATCATCTGCAGGTAGACTGCTCGGTCACACCGACAGTGCTACGCACTCGAATTGCTGGACAACCGCTGGTATTCTCGGCAGATATGCTGCGACAAGTGTTGCAGCTGGGCACACAAGAAGAAGAAGCTGGTCCGATAGAGTTTCCTTTGAGTATAAGGGAAGCGGCCTTTCTGAGAATGGGATACAGTCAAGACCTGACAAAAGTGTCATATATGAAGAGTGGGTTAATAGGACAATGGAGGTTTCTTGCGCATGTTTTTATGGTATGCTTTGCTCCAAAGAAAGCAGGGTTTGATTATATGGTTGCGAAGATGCAGTCGGAGATAGTCGCGATGGTTTATAATCGACCATACAGCTTTTCGGAGATGTTTTCCTCTGAATTTTTTCACCAAATAACCGCACCAGAAAATCAACAGTTCTTATTATATCCGCGGTTCATTATGATGATTTCTTGCCAAATCTGCCGCCGTCAAATGACATCCAAAGCGTTGCTGTTATGGACAAAAGGATTTTCGCTGATTGTTCCTCACACCGAGGAAGGTTGGCTGTTCCAGTGGAGCGTCCATTATTCGGAGCAATCTTGGACAGGAACTTTGACGCCCCGGAGGTTGCCAACTGGGCTGAGGTAGTCGAATTTCAAGCAAGACAACCACAGCCACAACAACAACAACAACCACAGCCACAGTGTGTTCAAAGACGTCGACAACGATCAACTGCGAGTCAAACTCAGGCATCAAGGCCTTCGACAAGTCAACAAGCAGAAGTTCAAGAAGCCGGGCCATCAAATGCTCCAACTGAAGCTGAGCAACTGTGCCAAACGCTTAATGAAATCTGGGAGGCAGGTCCTCATGCGAACAAAGATGTCGCTGCAGCATTAGTAGGTGAACTACTTAGTCCACCAGAAGGAGAGGAAGATGTGTTAAGAGATGTTGATGAATATATGCCAGAACAAGCTGATAAAGTTTTGTCATCATCGGAAACGGAGTCGGAAGAAATGGAGTAGCTAGAGGTTGAAGCTCCTGAATCAGTGGCTACAGAACCTAATATTCAAATCGGAACGTATGGATCTAGGTTGGTCATTAATGAAGAAGGATCGAGGAGGAGAGTAGCAAGGGAATCTGATGATTCAGATTTTGAAGAGGAGGAAGTTGCTCCCTTAGTGACTCGGCAAAGGGCCAAGCGTCACAGGTTCATGCAAGGGTCTTCTTCAGCATCCACAAGCCAACCAGAAGTCCCCTAATCTCAGCCTCAAGAACCTCAAGCCACCGCTCCACCACCACCACCACCTCAACATGAACCATATATTCCATCACCCATTCGCCCAACTCCTATTCAGTCCATTCCATCTACTTCGACCACCTACGCTGACAACCAACGGTTTATGCAGCTTAAGGGACGCGTTGACTTCCAGCATGTCCAAATCTTAAGCCTAACAAAGGCTATCGGCGAACTCCAGGCGCATAATGCAAATCTTGATAAGGATAATGCCGAATTGAAGAAGATTGTGGAGAATGTCAGGGAAGAGAACACAGAGTTAAAGTCCTTTATTGCAGATCAATCGTCAGAGATCCGATCGATGCGGTCCCTCCTTGAGCAGCTCATGAAAAATCTAAAAGCTCAGGGGGAGACAAGTTGTAGGGATCATGAGGAGCAGCGTAGAGATGAAGATGACGAAGGCAATGATCCCGATGCACATAATGAGAATGAGCCAGTAGATTTTCCAGCTGCTCAGGCTACACAAGTTCAGGGGGAGCCCAGTCAAGTTGAAGGAGAAATGGGAGAAGCTAGTTCATCGAAGCAGCCTACAGATTTTGAAATCAGTGAGATGATCGACGCTCTTATGGATCTCGATGATCATCCGATGGATGTAGGTTTTGATTATGATGATGAAGAGCTGGAAGAAGGTGAATTTGTGCCAGAGGAGATAGTCGACTGGCAGTCGGATGACGAAGTAGTGGCTGATGAGGATGATGAAGCCGACGAGATAGTTGTACAGCAGAATCCCATCACGGATACTTACATGATAGATGGGAATAATATTGTGAACGTAGATGTAGTGAATGCGGCGTTGAATGCTCAGCCATCAACAGAGGAACCTACTAGAGAGCTATCAAACGAAGAGAAACGAAAGTTATGGTTCAGGGCTGAACAAAAGGAGTTAGAGCTTAAGAAGACAATGAGGGTGCCGGGTACTGGGAAGCTGTCTGAGCGCATATTAAGCTGGTTCTTTGATAGAGAACTGCAGCTATTTGTAATTAAGAGGAAAGACGGGCTTAAGTACCTGAGGCGAACTTTAAAAGCGTTCAACTCCCTGCCAAAGATCGAAATCACTGCGCTAGCATGGAAAGATCTGATAAACATTGGCAATGATCCCTATGCGAACGTAATTGAAAGAATCATAAGAAAGGAGGGGAGATCAAGGAAGTTCGAGCGATTGAATCCAAGGGTCGGGAGAAGAGTAGAGGATCCGTCTCGTATCGATCCTCTAACTGGACGACCTTGGATGAGGATTCACTATAAGCCAGCTAGATGTCTTAGGAAGGTACCTCTCAAGCCGATGCCACAGAATGTTTTGAAGAATCTGCATTGGTGGTACGCTGACACTGAGACTGCGGAAGCGGTCATGGAAGATCTTGAAGAAAATGTTATTCTTAGAGTCTACGACCCTCTTCACCTGGTAAACCTCTCCAAAGATGATCTTCATATTTTTCATGCCTGTAAGATCTCTAGTGATGCACATATGGACAGTGAAGCTAGTAAGTATGAAAATGTAGTCAAGGTATGTGTTGGGAAAGGTTTGTATGCTGGTAGTAGTTTGAATCAATAAGTAAACAAAGTTCTTAAGTCAAATGTGTGAATTATTAGAAGCTATCGTCAAGGGGGAGTCTGTTGGTACATCCTGTGTGACGATAGCAGTCTAAGTGATCCTACATTGTGATTTTAGCTAGTGTTTGTTATATATGTTTATGTATGATTGATATTTATTAGTGTTTGTATGTTTGAACTTGATGTAACGCATTACAAGAAGTTCAAACATAAAGTACAAAGATAAATTCAATCATAAGGTAATAACATAAGTTTCAACACTTAGTTGTTTATGTGAAATGCTAGATTCGAATTAATTAAGGCTTGGGATTCGAATCTGTGATAGATTCGAATGTAGCCTTAGATTCGAATGAGCCTAGATTCGAGAGTGTCATTGTAGACAAACTCGAATGGGCCTTGGGCCAGATTCGAGTTTGGCCCACATCAGACTCGAATCAGGGTCTATAATTAGGGATAGACTCGAGATATAATCAGACTTTTTGCAGAATTCGTGAGGGATTAAGCAATAAGCGATCTCGAGTTTATCAGCTTGGTGCGTGTTCTTTCGGAGAGAATCAGTTCGTAGGATCGTTCGTGTGTCGTTCGTTCAGCCTCTGATAGTCTCCGTGTTTCGTAGTTGAGAGTTGTTTCCGTCTACCCGTTAACGAGGATTCCGCACTCGTTGACGGCTCCGCGTCTAGATAGATCTCGTAGTGGTAGACCTTACACAACGAGTGGCAGCAGCTATAGCCACCTATGAAACCAACAGAAACAGCACCGCAAACGGCGACAGAGGTGCTAGTCGCACCACGGGGATCTGATTCAACCCAGAAAGGTTGTGGAATCAAAGGATTCTTGAGTTGTAAGCCCCGATACTTTAACGGAAGTGAGTGAGCCGTCGGATTGGTACGATGGTTTGAGAAATTGGAGTCTGTTTTCCGTGTTAGCGGATGTATTGAAGGAGACAAGGTGAAGTTCGCCACCCACACTCTACAGGATAGCGCACTGACATGGTGGAATTCCTACGTCCAGTCTGTAGGAATCGATGAAGCCTATCAACTCGCCTGGTCCGTGTTGAAGCAAATGTTGACGGACGAGTACTGTCCGAGAAACGAACTCCAGAAATTGGAATCGGAATTCTGGAATCTAGCAATGAAGGGGGCGGACATTACATGGTATACTAACCGATTCCACGAGCTGAGCATCCTGTGCCCACAGATGGTGCCCCCCGAGTACAAGAAGCTTGAGTGCTACATCTGGGGACTCGCCTCTCAAATCCAAGGCAATGTCACTGCCTCCAACCCAACCACCATTCAGGACGCCATCAGAATGGCCAACAACCTTATGGACCAAGTGTCCCGGAGAAGCGAGGCCAAAGCAGGGGAGAAGAGAAAATGGGAGGACAAGTCTGGGAAGAATTCGGGCTCACAATCCAAGAAGCCCGAAACCATCAAGGCTTACGTAGCTGGAGTCGAGACAAGGAAAGGCTACACAGGTACAATGCCTATCTGCACCCAATGCACCTACCATCACAACAAAGTTCCCTGCCCAACCCCTTGTGGAAAGTGCAAGCGTCTTGGTCATTTGACCAAAGACTGTAGATTTGGTACCCCGGGTAACAACGGCAGCAACCAGAGGAGCTGCTATTAGTGTGGAGCTGTCGGGCATTTCAAGAGTGAGTGCCCAAGGTTGTAAAATGGTGGAGGAGCTCAGGGGAGAGATTTTGTATTGGGAGCAGGTGTCGCTCGTCAGGATCCCCATGTGGTATCGAGTACGTTTCTTTTAAATAACATTTACGCTTACGTACTCTTTGATACTGGGCTGATAGGAGCTTTATATCTGCTAAGTTTAGTAAGCAACTGAATGCCACTCTTTCCCCATTAGAAAATGCTTATGTCATAGAAATAGCGGACGGAAAGTTGATTGAAGCGAATAGTATAATTAAGGAGTGCACACTAAAATTGGCAGACCATCCCTTTAAGATAAACTTGATGCCTATTGAACTCGGAAGTTTCGATGTAGTTATCAGTATGGATTGGTTGTCAGACAACCATGCCGAAATCTTATGTGGTAAGAAAGTCGTAAGAATACCACTTAAGAAAAAGAAAGTCCTCACAGTCTAAGGAGAAAGAAAGAATCGCAAGTTGAATGTCATCTCTGGTCTAAGAACGCTGAAATGCCTTCGAAGAGGTTGTTAAGCAGTGTTAGTTCAGCTAGTGGAAAAGGAATCAAAGGAGAAACGACTCGAAGAAATCCCAGTAGTGCGTGATTACCCAAAAGTCTTTCCTGAAGACTTGCCTGGACTTCCACCAACTAGGCAAGTAGAATTTCAGATTGACTTGGTGCCTGGAGCTGAACCTGTTGCACGAGCACCCTATCGACTGGCACCGTCAGAGATGCAAGAATTATACAATCAGTTGCAAGAACTGCTGGAGAAAGGATTCATCCGACCAAGTTCCTCACGTTGGAGAGCTCTGGTCTTGTTTGTAAAGAAGAAGGATGGATCCTTTAGGATGTGCATCGATTATCTAGACCTGAACAAGTTAACGATCAAAAACTGATACCCTCTTCCCAGAATCGACGACTTATTCGATAAACTTCAAGGATCTAGTTTTACTCTAAGATTGATCTGTGATCCGGTTATCATCAAGTAAAAGTTCGGGAAGAAGATATGCCCAATACAGCATTCAGAACTCGTTTTGGACATTACGAGTTTCAGGTGATGCCATTCGGTTTGACCAACGCACCAGCTGTATTCATGGATCTTATGAATCGTGTATGTAAACCATATCTGGATAAATTTGTGATAGAGGATCCGTCTCGTATCGATCCTCTAACTGGACGACCTTGGATGAGGATTCACTATAAGCCAGCTAGATGTCTTAGGAAGGTACCTCTCAAGCCGATGCCACAGAATGTTTTGAAGAATCTGCATTGGTGGTACGCTGACACTGAGACTGCGGAAGCGGTCATGGAAGATTTTGAAGAAAATGTTATTCTTAGAGTCTACGACCCTCTTCACCTGGTAAACCTCTCCAAAGATGATCTTCATATTTTTCATGCCTGTAAGATCTCTAGTGATGCACATATGGACAGTGAAGCTAGTAAGTATGAAAATGTAGTAAAGGTATGTGTTGGGAAAGGTTTGTATGCTGGTAGTAGTTTGAATCAATAAGTAAACAAAGTTCTTAAGTCAAATGTGTGAATTATTAGAAGCTATCGTCAAGGGGGAGTCTGTTGGTACATCCTGTGTGACGATAGCAGTCTAAGTGATCCTACATTGTGATTTTAGCTAGTGTTTGTTATATATGTTTATGTATGATTGATATTTATTAGTGTTTGTATGTTTGAACTTGATGTAACGCATTACAAGAAGTTCAAACATAAAGTACAAAGATAAATTCAATCATAAGGTAATAACATAAGTTTCAACACTTAGTTGTTTATGTGAAATGCTAGATTCGAATTAATTAAGGCTTGGGATTCGAATCTGTGATAGATTCGAATGTAGCCTTAGATTCGAATGAGCCTAGATTCGAGAGTGTCATTGTAGACAAACTCGAATGGGCCTTGGGCCAGATTCGAGTTTGGCCCACATCAGACTCGAATCAGGGTCTATAATTAGGGATAGACTCGAGATATAATCAGACTTTTTGCAGAATTCGTGAGGGATTAAGCAATAAGCGATCTCGAGTTTATCAGCTTGGTGCGTGTTCTTTCAGAGAGAATCAGTTCGTAGGATCGTTCGTGTGTCGTTCGTTCAGCCTTTGATAGTCTCCGTGTTTCGTAGTTGAGAGTTGTTTCCGTCTACCCGTTAACGAGGATTCCGCACTCGTTGACGGCTCCGCGTCTAGATAGATCTCGTAGTGGTAGACCTTACACAACGAGTGGCAGCAGCTATAGCCACCTATGAAACCAACAGAAACAGCACCGCAAACGGCGACAGAGGTGCTAGTCGCACCACGGGGATCTGATTCAACCCAGAAAGGTTGTGGAATCAAAGGATTCTTGAGTTGTACGCCCCGATACTTTAACGGAAGTGAGTGAGCCGTCGGATTGGTACGATGGTTTGAGAAATTGGAGTCTGTTTTCCGTGTTAGCGGATGTATTGAAGGAGACAAGGTGAAGTTCGCCACCCACACTCTACAGGATAGCGCACTGACATGGTGGAATTCCTACGTCCAGTCTGTAGGAATCGATGAAGCCTATCAACTCGCCTGGTCCGTGTTGAAGCAAATGATGACGGACGAGTACTGTCCGAGAAACGAACTCCAGAAAATGGAATCGGAATTCTGGAATCTAGCAATGAAGGGGGCGGACATTACATGGTATACTAACCGATTCCACGAGCTGAGCATCCTGTGCCCACAGATGGTGCCCCCCTAGTACAAGAAGCTTGAGTGCTACATCTGGGGACTCGCCTCTCAAATCCAAGGCAATGTCACTGCCTCCAACCCAACCACCATTCAGGACGCCATCAGAATGGCCCACAACCTTATGGACCAAGTGTCCCGGAGAAGCGAGGCCAAAGCAGGGGAGAAGAGAAAATGGGAGGACAAGTCTGGGAAGAATTCGGGCTCACAATCCAAGAAGCCCGAAACCATCAAGGCTTACGTAGCTGGAGTCGAGACAAGGAAAGGCTACACAGGTACAATGCCTATCTGCACCCAATGCACCTACCATCACAACAAAGTTCCCTGCCCAACCCCTTGTGGAAAGTGCAAGCGTCTTGGTCATTTGACCAAAGACTGTAGATTTGGTACCCCGGGTAACAACGGCAGCAACCAGAGGAGCTGCTATTAGTGTGGAGCTGTCGGGCATTTCAAGAGTGAGTGCCCAAGGTTGTAAAATGGTGGAGGAGCTCAGGGGAGAGATTTTGTATTGGGAGCAGGTGTCGCTCGTCCGGATCCCCATGTGGTATCGAGTACGTTTCTTTTAAATAACATTTACGCTTACGTACTCTTTGATACTGGGCTGATAGGAGCTTTATATCTGCTAAGTTTAGTAAGCAACTGAATGCCACTCTTTCCCCATTAGAAAATGCTTATGCCATAGAAATAGCGGACGGAAAGTTGATTGAAGCGAATAGTATAATTAAGGAGTGCACACTAAAATTGGCAGATCATCCCTTTAAGATAAACTTGATGCCTATTGAACTCGGAAGTTTCGATGTAGTTATCAGTATGGATTGGTTGTCAGACAACCATGCCGAAATCTTATGTGGTAATAAAGTCGTAAGAATACCACTTAAGAAAAAGAAAGTCCTCACAGTCCAAGGAGAAAGAAAGAATCGCAAGTTGAATGTCATCTCTGGTCTAAGAACGCTGAAATGCCTTCGAAGAGGTTGTTAAGCAGTGTTAGTTCAGCTAGTGGAAAAGGAATCAAAAGAGAAACGACTCGAAGAAATCCTAGTAGTGCGTGATTACCCAAAAGTCTTTCCTGAAGACTTGCCTGGACTTCCACCAACTAGGCAAGTAGAATTTCAGATTGACTTGGTGCCTGGAGCTGAACCTGTTGCACGAGCACCCTATCGACTGGCACCGTCAGAGATGCAAGAATTATACAATCAGTTGCAAGAACTGCTGGAGAAAGGATTCATCCGACCAAGTTCCTCACGTTGGAGAGCTCTGGTCTTGTTTGTAAAGAAGAAGGATGGATCCTTTAGGATGTGCATCGATTATCTAGACCTGAACAAGTTAACGATCAAAAACTGATACCCTCTTCCCAGAATCGACGACTTATTCGATAAACTTCAAGGATCTAGTTTTACTCTAAGATTGATCTGTGATCCGGTTATCATCAAGTAAAAGTTCGGGAAGAAGATATGCCCAATACAGCATTCAGAACTCGTTTTGGACATTACGAGTTTCAGGTGATGCCATTCGGTTTGACCAACGCACCAGCTGTATTCATGGATCTTATGAATCGTGTATGTAAACCATATCTGGATAAATTTGTGATAGTGTTCATAGACGACATCCTCATCTACTCCCGAAGCCAAGAAGAACACGAACAACATCTCAAGCTGATCTTGGAGTTGTTAGAGAAGGAACAGTTATACGCCAAATATTCAAAGTGTGAATTTTGGTTGCGGGAAGTCAAATTCCTTGGGCATGTGATCAACAACCAAATTCGAGGCTATAAAGAACTGGGCAACTCCTAGAACTCCAACAGAAATCTGCCAATTTCTAGGACATGCCGGTTATTACAGGCGATTTATTGAAAACTTCTCAAAGATAGCGGGTTCCCTAACAGAGCTGACACGGAAAGATGTGAAGTATAGCTGGGGTGAAGAGCAAGAAAAGGCGTTTCAACAGGTCAAGCAAAAATTATGTAGTGCACCAATTCTGTCCTTACCTGAAGGGACAGAAAAATTTATGGTCTACTGTGATGCCTCACAAAATGGATTAGGTTGGGTGCTCATGCAAAAGGATAAAGTCATTGCTTACGCATCACGGCAACTCAAAATCCACGAGGTGAACTATACGACTCATGACTTGAAGCTCGGAGCAGTGGTGTTTGCTCTTAAAATATGGAGGCACTACTTTTACGGTACGAAGTGCACGGTGTTTACAGATGACAAGAGCCGTCAGCATATTCTGAACCAGAAGGAATTAAACATGAGGCAGCGACACTATGTTGAGCTGCTTAGCGACTATGACTGTGAGATCCGTTATCATTCGGGTAAGACGAATGTAGTAGCCGATGCTTTAAGCCGGAAGGAACGGGTTAAACCATTTAAGGTACGAGCTTTGGTCATGACTATAAAGTCAAACCTAAACTCTCAAGTCCGCAAGGCACAAGAGGAAGCAGTCAAGGAGGGAAATCTGCTGGATGAGGCCTTGAGAGGAGTGGATAAGCAGTTTGAAATCAAGTCAGATGGATGTCGGTACTTCATCGGCAGAATTTGGCCACCAAAATTCGAAGGATTGAGTAAGATGGTCATGGATGAAGGGCATAAAACAAGATATGCTAATCACCCAGGGTCAGATAAGACGTATCACGACTTGAAGGGAATGTACTGGTGGCCAAACATGAAGGCTGACATTGCTACATATGTCAGCAAGGGCTTAACGTGTTTGAAAGTTAAGGCTGAGCACCAGAAACCGTCAGGTTGTTAGTTCAACCAGAAATACCCAGTGGAAGTGAGAGAATATCACCACGGACTTCATCACCAAGTTGCCAAAGACTTCTGGAGGTTATGACACCATTTGGGTGATTGTGGATCGACTTACAAAGACTGCACACTTCTTGCCAATCAAGGAGACTGATAAGATTGATAAGTTAACACGAATCTATCTTAAAGAAGTCGTCTCAAGGCATGGAGTACCTATATCAATTATATCAGATAGGGACAGCCGGTTCACATCAAGATTTTGGCAATCATTGCAAGAGGCATTGGGTACACGCCTAAACATGAGCACAGCCTATCACCCGTAGACGGATGGTCAGAGTGAAAGGACGATTCAGACTTTAGAAGACATGCTAAGGGCATGTGTTATCGACTTTGGCAAAAGTTGGGACAGGCACCTGCCATTAGTTGAGTTTTCCTATAACAACATCTATCACTCGAGTATTAAGACTGCTCCATTTGAGGCACTTTATGGGCGAAAGTGTCGATCACCACATTGTTGGGCTGAGGTAGGAGATTGCCAGCTTACTGGACCCGAGATCATCCAGGAGACTACAGAAAAGATAGTCCAGATTCGGAACCGATTAAAGATGGCACGGGATCGAAAGAAAAGCTATGCCGATGTTCGACGGAAGGATTTGGAATTTCAGGAGGGAGTTCAAGTAATGTTGAAAGTCTCGCCTTGAAAAGGCGTAATCCATTTTGGGAAATGAGGAAAACTCAATCCTCGTTATATCGGACCATTCAAGATCACCAAAAGAATTTGCCCGGTAGCCTACCGACTCGATCTGCCCCCAGAGCTTATTAATGTTCATAATACCTTCCACGTATCCAACCTTAAGAAGTGCCTGGCTGATGAAACACTTGTTATACCCATGGATGAGCTGGAGCTAGATGATAAGTTGAACGTCATTGAACACCCCGTTGAAATAATGGACCGAGAGGTCAAGAAACTAAAGCACAGCCGGATCCCGATAATAAAAGTCAGATGGAAATCTAAGCGAGGTCCTGAGTTTAAATGGGAACACGAAGATGAGTTCCAGAAAAAATACCCTCATCTGTTCTCAAATAGTCAAGCAATGGAGAACACGAGCTAATTTCGGGACGAAATTCCCTTAACAGGGGGAGACTGTAACATCCGGAATTAAACCAGGTTAGCAACTATGACCTAATCAATATTTAATACCCAATTAAAACCTAATCAATGGTCATTAGAAATTAATCAAAGTGATTAACAATGTTCAAAAGGAAATTCAACTGTAGGTCCCGAGAGGTTCCCAGAGTATATAGTTATAAGCTGTAGAGGGGGGGTGAATACAGCAATTTAAAAACTACACACTCTTTTCTCAATGTTTGTATGTATTATCAACAATTTGTTAATTACAAACAAGCTTGAATGCGGAATAGTTCAAGCTGAGATGACAGATACAACAGTATGCTTACTAGTCTAAGACAGACTCGAACTAGTATACAATGAATACACTCACTAAGAAGCACTCACTGTGTTTACAAGACTTAAGGAACAGCTTAGGTAAAACAGCTTAGACACACAGAAGCTGGTTTACAGAAGACTTGCATGCATGAAGATCACACTTGCACGTTCACTCTTGGTTTAAGCACTTAGCTTTCTTCACCTCTTTCTGACCTTAGAAGCTTCCTTTTATACTTACTTAGAGGATCTCAGAGAAACATCTTCATTGGACAGAATGAAAAGGAAAAGTCTTGTTGAAAAGACAACATAACCTTTTCTGCACTTTTCTGAAAAGCAGACTTGTCTTCATATGTGCAGAACTTTTGTCTTTTTACTTTGTCTACTGTTGCATTGCCTTTAACTAATTTAGGAATGTCAACTTTGCGTCTTTCTTCCCTGTAAAGGCCTATTTTGATATAAGAAAAAGGTCTGTCACCCTTTTTCAAATATCCTTTTGTCTTCATGTTACAGAACAGCGTGGGCAGGCTGAGCAGTTCTGTTTTCCACTTTGTCTTCGACTTTGTAAACTGATCTTGTAGTCAAAAACAATACATGATGACTTGGAAACATATTCCATAAAGTGTTTAGCCTGTTCACAAAGAACAGGTTCTGTTCACAAAGAACAGAACACTATAAAAATGCCCAAGCTGCTCAATAGTGTAGAGCAGCGTAGACAGTTTATGTCCAGCCTGTTCAGCAGACAGAGCAGCTTGGACAACTGTCTTAGTTGCAACACATGCAACATATAGAACAGCTTTAGACTGATATTGCAAATCATTTTCAGGTTTCAATAAGGCATATAACAGGCCTTAAATTCAACCTTCAAATGCATCAACAGGTTTGATTATAAAATCTCCCCCTCAGATGTAGAACAGGTTTGACTGAGGCTTTTTGTGCCTAACAATCTCCCCCTATTTGCAATAACCAGTTCAAGCTGGTCTTGTCAAAAATCACTATATATTTTTACAGTACATTTGCTGAAATAAAATTACAACATTATAGTAAAGTAAAAGATCAGTTTATATATACACTGATTCTTGACTATACTAGAACAACACATGTTCTTACAAGAGTACAACTAATGTACTAATGTATTTTACAACTAATGTAAAAGCAAAAATTACAACTTATGTAATAATGTACAACTTATGTACAGGTTGTACAACTAATGTACAAGTTGTTTGGACTGTTTGAGATGGGAGCAGATAATGGCAAGCCTGTCCAACTGATGGACAGCTTCCATTCTTCACCTACCCAGATGGTAGATGGACTTCATATCAGTGGAGAAGGATCCTTAACCATCCTTTCCAATTCTTCCCTTGTATCCTCAAGTTCCTCAACTTCACTCCTGATGATCATGAACTTGGGATCATTGAGTTCTCCTCTTTCATAGAAGCCTCTGAGCTGATCCCAGATGGCTGCTCTCCATTTGCTAGACTGCCTGAAAGAAACTGCAAGTCTGAAGGCGGCAAGTTGTCTCAGATCAACTTTGTATAGTTCTGAGGCTCTTTGGAAGCACTTCTTCTGAGTTAGGGGATCTACAAAAAATTCCCCCAGCTCAGGTTCTTCTATAATCTTGCCATCCTCAAACTCTATTCCTTTAGGCAGACTATGATCAACTCCTTTTATTTCAATGGCATAGTCGCCCTGCTCAATCAGCGTAAGGAGTAGCTCCATCTCTGTATCCTTCTTTGTCCTTCTGGCCTTTATTTTGGGGTATGTCACAGAGACATCCCCTTTTACTTCTTTTGGAATCAGGCCCAGCTCACTTACTCTTTCCATCAGCTTCTTGATGTATGCCCTGATAGTCTTAGCCGTTTCTGACTTAGACTGGCTCAGGGCAACTGCCAGTTCCACCCATTCCCTGTATCCCATCTGTGCAACATCAGTGTGATCGTAGGATTCCATTTCAGGGCCTGTTGCACCCATCCTGGTGATCTGAAGTTTCCACTGTGTGCCTTTTCTTGAAATGGGAACAGCTTTGACAATTGCTTCCTTGGCAAGCCTTCTAGTAGCAACATCATGAAATTTCTTTCTAGCCAAGTTGTCAAAGTGGAATTTGGCTCTGGCAAAGGGTACTGTTGATTTGGTCACAGAGACCTGAGTACCTTTCTCTACTTCCTTCTCTTTTTCTCCTGCTGATTTCCTGGCAGCTTCCATTATTTTCTTTTGCACCTCCACGGTAGACATTTTAATTTTCTTTGCTTCTTGGAGGGCAAAGGACTTAGCAGCTTTGGTAGATTCTTCTTCTTTTCTTAATTCCTCCAGAGCTTGAAGTTGTTCATCCCTAAACTCAAAGTATTTGTGCATAGGGAGGCCCATCTCTTTGGCTCTGGTCTTGTGAAATTGCATTTCTGCCTGTTTCTGCTGCATAGGATCCTTAGCTACCGTTTCTTTTCCTTTAGCTGCTGCTTTAGTGACAGCAGCTTCAGGAATTTCTTCTTCTTCTTCTTCTTCTGATAGAATAAGGTGCCTCCTTTTGCTGCTAGGCCTGTCCTCAGGAATGATTTCCTCCCCCTTAGACTGAGCAGGGTTTGGAGAGACAGCCTGAGTAGGCATAGTAGCTTGAGAAGCACCTTCAGCAGCACCTGTTTCAAAAATCTCTGTTGGCTGACCAGTGTGAGTTGCAGACACTCGTATCTCCTTAGGATAAGAAGTTTTCTCCCCCTTAGACTTAGTCTTCGAGGCAGATGACTTCTCCCCCATTGAAGGAGATGAAGCAGCGACTTCAACACCTGGTCTGCCTGAAGACACAAAGTCAGCAGGCTTGCCAGCAGGTTTAGAGGATTTAGGACCAACAAGGCTGTTCACTAAGTAAGCCAAGTTATCCTTCACCTCACTAAGTTGGGAAAGACAGGTTTGAAGAGAAGATGTGTGGGAATCAGCAAGAGTGGTCAACTTAAGAAGATTTTCCCTATCAGACGCTGTGAACAGCAGAGATTGCAGCTGTGCAAGATGAAGTTCTAGGGAATCTCGCACATCAGCAAGGTCTGATGATACAGAGTTGGATAGGGAACCAATGATGGTCTGTAAGCTGGCCAAAGTGTTAGGAAGAGTAGAGTTGCAAGAAGTGAGGAGCTGTTGGGAAATGGCTGCCATGGAGGACACAGAGTCCTGTTGTAAGGAGAGGATAGAGGAGAGAGAGGTGGATACAGTTTGCAGCTGTGCAGTGAGTGCAATCAGCTGTGGAGAGTTGTCAGTTTGAGGAGTGACTGGGAAGGATTCTTTAAACATATCAAAGAATCCTTTGAGCTGCTCAGACACAGAGTCTGAGATGATGGATGGTAGGGAGTGCATGGTGTTTTCCAAAGAACCAACTTTGTTGGTCAGCAAAGAGAGCTGATCCTTCAAAGGCAGGTCTTTGGGAGATGGTGGTGTATGGGTGGATTGTTTGGAGTGGGTAGAGGGAGACGATGATGATGAGGCTGGTGTATGAGGATGTGATGAAGAGGGAAGAGGGACTTGGGATAGAAGCTCCATAGCCTGGGCAAAAGTAAGATGGCCCAGGTTAGAGGGATCAAGAGGTCCTTCAGCAGCGGCTGTAGCTGCATCACCAGGAGAAGGTGATGATGTTTGGGGCCTTTCAGATGCTGCTTGTGTTGCAACACCCTCATGAAGACCAGTGGTGGTTCCCTCTGCAGTGCCTTGGTCTGAAGGCGCCTCATCATTGGGAGATGGAATATGCATTTCAACATCAGCAGTGGTGAAACCTGCTGATGGAATTTGCATTGAGGGAGCAGCCTCACTAGAGGGATGGTATGATCCCTGAGGTTCATCAGCTTGGGATAGTGGTCCCTCAGCAGCTGTTTGGTGTTGAACAACTGAATCATGGGGAACAGAAGTTTGAGGCTGAGCTGCTGATTGGTCTATATCAGCAGCGTGGGCACCTCGTGCAGACTCAGCGTGTGAGGAGATATGAGTGGTGGACAGTGTTGACACAGTATGGAGTGGAGAGGACTCCTGTCTTTCAATATTCTCAGCCTGTTGGGAGGCTGGGATAGTTGATGTGGGTATCTCCATTTGTACAACTGGGTCCTGTTGGGAGGAACCAGATGGTCTAGGCTGACTCAAGGGTGACTCAGATTGGAGTGAAGCAGGCTCCAAATGAGCTGAACCTTCTCCCAAAGTAGGAGAGGCAGCTGGGGTTGCTTCTTTTACAACTGAACCCTGTTGAGAGGGAACAGAGGAGGTGGTTTTGTGGGCTGTTTTCTTTTTGGCTAGGGATTTTCTTTGGTAATGGACGGATGATGTGGGTGATTGTGGAGTAGGGAGAGTATCTGTTTGGACAGGATGTGAGACTGGGCTAGGAACAGTGGGGCTGGCCTGTTCCATCGTCTCTTGTGCCACAGAGGCACCAGCCACAAAGGCTTCAGGCTCAACAGATGAGCCAGGGTGAGGAATCTGCTCTTCCTCAGCCACAGAGGCTAAAGGAACAGACTCAGACTGAGCTGTTTTAGCCTTCTTTTTCACAGGCCCAGCTTCAGTTGCCAGGGTCCTTTTGACAAGCTTGGACCTGGCTTTGGATTTTCTGGTGGGAGCAGTCTCTGGATCCACCCTTACAGTAGAGGGTCCTTCCACCAAACCTAGCAGCCTCCTCATTGGTGTTGATAGAGGAGGCTCAGTCTGCAGGACTGGAGTATAGAAAACTCTATTCCCTATAACTGGGAATGCAGCAGTCTTAAGAAGAGGCTGAGAGTTATAGAGATGCTCACCACATACATGCTTGAAAATGAGGCTCAGAAACCTGGGATATCGAACAGCAGCAGGTCTGGACTCTTGCTGCACCAGATTCCTCAGATTCAGGAAAATCCATTTGGCCATATCCATGGTAGTTTCATCCACAAGCTGCAGAACTACAGGGATTTCATCACGGCTCAGTTGGTCAAAGGAACCAACTTTACTACTGAAGCACATCACCACAGAGGCGAATAAGAAGCTGTAGGTAGGAGAGAGGTCCTTCCTGAATAGTGTTGCTCCAATTTTGGGTTCTGCCACACCACAGAAGCGTAGCAGATTGCCCATTTGATCATTTTCAGCTTGGGGCTCATCGTAAGAAGCAGCAGCTGGTAGATGAAGCACCTCCCTGAGCAGATCAGTGTTGATCTCAATGGTCTGAGTCCCATTGAGTATTGTGCCCTTAATGACTTTGGATTCTGGAAGGTAGGCACAGGTATACCAGAACTCATACACCATTTCCTGGTACAGGACACCAGGAGATGCAGTCATTGCGTAGTTCAACGGATGAACTTTCAGAAACTCCACCATTTGTTCGTAACCTTTTCCCACATAGTTTTTGGGGATAGTGAGGTTTTCAATGTAGTTGGTGGGTTTGATGGTCAGCATTGTGGTGATGGATGAGTGTTTGACGACATCCTCACCAACAAATACTGGGAGAAAGGGATTGGGTCTGTGAGCCATTTGGGAATTTTTGAGGTTTGAAGAAGCAAAAGACACTTAGTCGATTTTAGGGTTCTTGAGGATTTCTGGAAATGATGAGGAAGACGAGGATGAAACAGTATGTAGGTATTTATAGGATTTGAATGGTCGTGTGTATGAGAGAGAAAAGGTTTGGGCGGTTTGATTTGAAATGTTAGTTGACGGAAAAACGGAACGGTTGTCCATGTCAGAAACATTTGTCAGACCACTTGACCTTTTTAATCACTAACACACGTAGCACACATTATCCGCAGTAATTAAGTTAAATTAAAACATAATTTAAGTAACTTAATTATGAAGAAAGATAATTAAACTTTTGGTCTACGCTGTTGGTCAAACCTGTGATGATCAGGGTCAACACACGGTTCTCAGTCTTCAAGCTGTTCTCCCTTCAAACTGTGCCTTCAGCCTGCTCTCCTTTGTGAGAACAGGTTGTGTTCAATAGTTGAACAGGTTACAAGACAATGGCTTGTAGGACAGTGTGAAGAAGTGAACAGGTTGAAGATTGGACCATCAGAGCAGGCTGGACGAATAAATAGGTTAAACTGTTTTTGTTCAGCCTGTTGTATGCTCAGGCTGTTCAAGTTTTTCAGACAAATGACTAAGTACAGAACATGTATAACCTGTTCTGTCTAAGCTGTTCAGAAAAACTTGAGCAGTGTGAAACATACAAATTTTTAGACCTTTGAGAGACACTTAGTCACTCTTGTTTAACATGCCCAGCTTGCTGACAAGGTAATTAAACCTTGTTTCATCCAGAGATTTGGTGAAAATATCTGCAAGCTGTTCATTTGTGGAAATAAAACTTACCTCCACATTACCTTTCTGAATGTGATCCCTGATGAAGTGATGTCTGACTTCAATATGCTTTGTTCTTGAGTGAAATACTGGATTGTTGGAGATGGCTATGGCACTTGTGTTATCACACAGAATAGGAGTTTTCCTATACACAAGCCCATAGTCTTCAAGCTGATGCTGCATCCACAGAATCTGCCCACAGCAGCTT
>JAANYP010004592.1:184420-275656 GCA_020465985.1 Centrapalus pauciflorus | reverse complement strand
AGCTATGTGACCAGTTTTGCCACACTTGAAGCACTCAGCTTTGGATTTGTCAAATGCCTTCTTTTTGCCAGCACTTGAACCTCCTTGCAGCATGTTTTTTCCAAACCTTTTCTTGTTGAACCTTTTGACAAGCATGGCTATCATTTGCTCATCATCTTGTTCAGCAAGATCTGCAGCATCTTCTTCGTCTGACACCTCCTCCTTTTCATCATCCTGTTGATCAGGTTGAATGGACACATCACTCACCTGATTTACAGGCTGTCTCACTCTTACGCCTAAAGAAAAAAAAAAAAAAACAAAGGCTGCTCTTTTGGACATTTCCGGCATTTCTCTTTGTTGCCCTTGACTGTTCATTCATTTAGTAAGGATCCATACAGATTGACCAGATCCATACTTTCTGATATACTGAAGTTTCCTTAGGATTGTTGAAAGCTCAGTTCCACTCTTCAGGTAAAATGTCCAGAAATTTATTCACCAGGGTAAAGACTGTCCTGTGATCCCCAACAGCTTTGGAGATCATTCACGTAGAGCAGTAAACCTGTGTAGGTTTCAGTGAGAGTCTCCTTTGGTTAGCAAAGAAGAGTTCATACTGTCTAACAAGATTCGTTTGATGCCTGTTTGTCCAGTTGTGAATTGTGGGTCCATCATCAGACGGTACACAAAGTATCCACATCTCCTCTGGCTGTCTTCATCTTTCAAACCTGGCCATGAACCCATCATCGGGAGAGAAATGACCTGAGGTTTCGTTTTCCTGGCTTTTTGCATCCAGCAGCACCAATCTCTGTCTTCATCAGACCCATTGAGCTTTTTCTTTCTCAAAGTACTGATTTCAGGAAGGCAGTCCTTCAACCGCTGAAGTTATGGTAGTAACAGAAGTTTTGGCAACATTTGGGACCCTCATCACTATCTCTGGGCAGTTGTAACATCCAGAATTTCTCTAAATAAGAGCAAATCATTCTGGCACTTCCACCAAGAGAAGTTTTGAATGATACATTTGGAGAGTTTTGCCCATAGAGCCATTGTCAAATAAGTACAGAAGAATTGCCACGCACTGTTTGTCCTGGAAACTTGGAGAATGAGAGATCTAGAATGACACACACCTAAACTGCTCTGATACGCAGTTGTAGGTCCCGAGAGGTTCCCAAAGTATATAGTTATAAAGCTGTAGGGGCGGGTGAATACATCAAATTTAAAAAACTACACCACTCTTTTCTCCAATTGTTTGTATGTATTATCAACAATTTTGTTAATTAGCAAACAAGCTTGATGCGAATAGTTCAAGCTGAGATGACAGATACAAAAGTATGACAAACTCAAACTAGTATACAATGAATACACTCACTAAGAAGCACTCACTGTGTTTACAAGACTTAAGAGAACAGCTTATGTAAAACAGCTTAGACACACAGATGCTGGTTTACACAGAAGGCTTGCATGCATGAAAATCACACTTGCACGTTCACTCTTGGTTTCAGCACTAAGCTTTCCTCACACTTCTTTCTGACCTTAGAAGCTTCCTTTTATACTCACTTAGAGGATTTAAGAGAAACATCTTCATTGGACAGAATGAAAAAGGAGAAGTCTTGTTGAAAAGACAACATAACCTTTTCTGCAGTTTTCTGAAAAGCAGACTTGTCTTCACATGTGCAGAACTTTTGTCTTTTTACTTTGTCTACTGTTGCATTGCCTTTAACTAATTTAGGAATGTCAACTTTGCGTCTTTCTTCCTTGTAAAGGCCTATTTTGATATAAGAAAAAGGTCTGTCACCCTTTTTCAAATAACCTTTTGTCTTCATGTTACAGAACAGCTTGGGCAGGCTGAGCAGTTCTGTTTTCCACTTTGTCTTCGACTTTGTAAACTGATCTTGTAGACAAAAACAATACATGATGACTTGGAAACATATTCCATAAAGTGTTTAGCCTGTTCACAAAGAACAGGTTCTGTTCACAAAGAACAGAACACTTTAAAAATGCCCAAGCTGCTCAACAGTGTAGAGCAGCGTAGACAGTTTATGTCCAGCCTGTTCAGTAGACAGAGCAGCTTGGACAAACTGTCTAAGTTGCAACACATGCAACATATAGAACAGCTTTAGACTGATATTGCAAATCATTTTCAGGTTTCAATAAGGCATATAACAGGCCTTAAATTCAACCTTCAAATGCATCAACAGGTTTGATTATAAATCTCCCCCTCAGATGTAGAACAGGTTTGACTGAGGCCTTTTTGTGCCTAACACAATGACTCCAAGGCATTTCGCACTTGCCTGTACTCGTGTTTCATTTCACAAGTTGAGCCGAAGAACGTACAAGTGGCTCTGAAAGATAATTCTTGGGTTGAAGCTATGCAATAAGAACTATCACAGTTCAAAAAGCTAGAAGTCTGGGAGTTAGTGTCTTTGCCTCACGGAGAAGTTGCAATAGGGACCAAATGGGTTTTTAAGTGCAAAAGGGATGATCAAGGCATCGTTACAAGTAACAAGGCAAGACTTGTAGTCAATGGGTTCAACCAAGAAGAAGGGATAGATTATAATGAGGTGTTTGCACCAGTTGCAAGGCTTGAAGATATCATATTGTTTCTCGCGTTTGCATCCTTCAAAGGCTTCAATGTTTATCAGCTAGACGTCAAGAGTACCTTCTTGAACAGGAAAGTGAAGGAATTGGTGTATGTCGAGCAACTGCCAGGGTTTACTGATCCCAAGTATCCAGACAGAGTATATAAATTGGATAAGGCTCTGTATAGGTTACATCAGGCAGCTAGGGCGTGGTACGAGACACTGTCTACTCATCCCTTGGACAATAGGTTTCAGAGAGGGAGAATAGATAGTACACTGTTCATCAAAAGGAAAGGTGACGATTTCTTACTGGTACAAGGTTATGTGGACGACATCATTTTCGAGAAGGTTATGAAGTCAAAGTTTCAAATGAGTGTGATGGGAGAGCTAAACTTCTTTCTGGGTTTACAAGTTGAACAACAAAAGGAGGGGATGTTCATTCACTAGACGAAGTATGTCTATGAAATATTAGAGCGCTTCTGGATGGAAGGAACAAAGCTTACATCACACTTCAGTACTCCAATTCAAGTCAATCACAATCTCGGACCGGGTACCGATAGTGATACTGATGTGGATCCATCAATATATCGGGCAATGATCGGGTCACTTATGTATTTAAGTGCTTCTCGACCTAACATAATGTTTGCTCTTTGTATTTGTGCCAGGTTTCAAGCTAACCCCAAGGAAATGAACATGAAGGCAGTGAAGTGGATTCTACGATACCTGAAGTCGAAACCGAAGCAGGGACTTTGGTATCATGCTGACGGAGATCTGGAATTGGAAGCTTACACAGACTCAGACAATGGAGAGTGCAGCTTGAATATAAAGTCAACAATGGGTGGTTGTCAGTTCCTAGGAGGGAGACTGGTGTCCTGGCAATGCAAGAAATAGACTTCGGTAGTCGTATCAACATGCGAGGCTGAATATGTAGCTGCGGGTAGTTGCTGTTCACAGGTTCTATGGATTCGACAACAATTGCGGGATTACGGTTTGACTTACACTCATACTCTCATTAGGATAGACAATCAATCCACGATTGCCATAACCAAGAATCTTGTAAAGCACCGTAAGACTAAGCACATAGATATAAGACATCATTTTATTCGTGACTGTGCTGAGAAAAACCTAATAAAATTTGAAAAAGTTCCAACGAACGACAACAGTGAGGATCTGTTCACAACAGCATTTTATAGATCACACTTTGAGTTGTTGGTCCATCTATGTGGAATGCGTAATCCAGAGTAACCTGACCTCAGTAGGCTTGTTGTTTTATATATTTTTAGGTTATTAGTTTGTCTTATTAGTTACTTTACTTAAAACAAAAAGAGAAAAAGAAAAGGAAAAAAAAAGAGAAAACCATAAAAAATTCAAAAAAAAAGAAAAAATGAAAAATGAAAATAAAGAGAGAAGTCTTAGAGTCCAAGGTTCAACGTGACGAAAATTAGCACAGTCATACAAACGCTAAGTGTTAAACATTCACACATAATGTACTATAAAATCAAAGTGATATACATGTTCACAGTCTGATATGTTGGTAGGCATAAAAAATGAAAGTTTTCCTAAAAGCTAATAAAACAATCAAGAAAATGCCATATGTGTAACTAACTTAGATGTATGACCAAAAGGTCTTAATTTCTGTGTTAGAGGCTCGCATACAATAACTATGAATGAGGTATGTAAATCAGTCTAGGGGATGTATGGCTTCATCAAAATACGTCGGTTTGTTGTACGTAGGTACAGACCTGTCACCGCTCTTTTAACTAAATATAGCTAGACTTGTCGCTTTGTTGTACGCAAGTACAGAACTGTCACCGTTGTCTTGCTAAATGTTGGTACACCCTGTGTGACGATAGCAGTCTAAGTGTATTAGCATTTTGGTTTAAGTAACATTGCAAAGTATTGAATATTAATGAGTGTTTGATATATGTGTTTATGTATGTTTGATAGTTATTGATTGTATGTTTGAACTTGATGTAATGTAATACAGGAAGTTCAAACATAAAGTTTAAAGATAAATTCAAACATAAGTTAAAACATAAGTTCAAATATAAGTTTAATATGTGAAATTCGAATTTAGAATAAATTCGAATTCATCATTAAAAGACATTCGAATCTATGCTAAATTCGAATGTGCAATATAAGGCAGATTCGAGAGTGTCAAGGGGACAAACTCGAATGGGCCTTGGGCCTGATTCGAGTTTGGTCCATGACAAACTCGAATGAGCCTCTATAATTAGGGATTAACTCGAATCTTTAGCAGACTTTTGCAGAATTCGTGTGAGATTAAGCAAAAGGGCGATCTCGAGTTTATCAGTATTGTTAGAGTTGTTTCGGAGAGAATCATCTCGTAGGTGCGTTCGTCGTCGACTGTACAGCGATGTGAGACTGTGATTGTTATCCGTCAAGCCGTTAGCGAGGATTCCGCACTCGTTGACGGTGTCGCGTCTAGATAGATCTCTGTAGTGCAAGACCTTACAAGTGGTATCAAAGCCTAAGGGGTGTTCTTCGTGTTCATAAATATACATCCTAGGTTTTTTTACGCTTTTGGACGGTTAATCTCACTTGTTATTGGATTTTTCGAGCTTATCCAATTGGAATCCGGGAAATACTTTGTTGTAGTTCACATTTTCGATCAAAATCAATATTTTTACTTGTAAAAATATTGATTTACTCTGAAAACCGTGAAAAACTCGAGGTATTAGTCGTTTCTCGAATTTGCGGCGCTCGAATTTATTAAGGATTAATTAGGGTTTTGCTCATTTTCGAGTTTGATCAAATACGCTCCTTTCGAGTTTCCTAAAAAGTGATTTCGAATTTAGAGGTTTCGAATTTGCTTTAGGCTTCGACTTTGGACTAAAGTCGAATAGGGGATTCGAGTTTATCTGGGTTTCGATTTTGACTGTTGTTCGAGTTTACCTGGACATTCGAGTTTGGAGACGTTATATTTCGACTTTGATTGGACTTAAAAACTTAACTTGATTTTAATCCCAAATAGGTTTGAATTTAATTATATTCGAATTTACCTAACATTCGAAAGAATTAATTTAAATTAATTTCGAATTAAATTAATTAAGTTTAAGTTCAATTATCTTTGAAACAATGACAAATCTACAACGGTTTCTGGAGATGGATCACGAGGTCGGAAAAGTAAATACTCCGCCAAAATTGATGAAACTTGAAGATTACTACTGGTGGAAGGATCGGTTTGCTGACTTCGCGCGCTTTAACGATATGCGCATGTGGATCTGTATCGACGAGGGATACATTCCACCGACAGCTGAGGTAGAAGGACGACAAAAGTTTGTTCCTTATTCTATGATGAAGGAGGACGATAAGAAGGTGTACGAAGCAGAGAACCGTGCGTACGCTATCATTCGGATGGCTTTACCTCAGGACATACTGCACACCTTCTGTAATCAGAAGACATCAAAGGAGCTGTGGGACTCGTTGGAGAAGAGGTGTGAGGGTAACCCGAGGGTTAGAAGGAAACGTATGGAGATGCTTAAGCAGCAGTTCGCGATCTTCAAGGCATTGAAGGATGAAAAGCTGGAGGACACCATCACGCGTTTCTATCATCTGCTGACTGAGTTAGACAGTCATGATATTGAGTATAGTGAAACAGAGAAGAACAATAAGCTTCTGGATGCTTTACCGGCCAAATGGGCGATGTACGTGGCCTTGATTAAGCTTGATGAGGATAAATAGTATACTCTATCTCTGGAGGATGTGGTGGGAACGCTGAGGGCGTATCATTTTGAGTTACTGAAGGCAGAAACGGCGTCACCAGCTGAGCCAGAAGACGCCCAAAGTAGAGCTTTCTTAGGGTTTAGTAGACCAGAAGAACAACAACATCAGGCTACACCGGCATCTACATCTCATGGTTATTCTAAGATGCCTATGAGCGCTAAATCGGCTGAAGACCATCTAAATTTATTGGCTTCATTCGTGGCCGCATATGGAAATTGCGTTCAGGGTAAGATCAACGATCCTGCACTCTAGGATGAGGATTACGATCATGTAGACCCTGATGACCTTGAAGAGATGGATCTCAAATGGCAACTGGCCATGGTAACTCAATGGGTTAAGCGATTCATCAAACGGACAGGAAGAAATCTGAATATGAATAACAAAGGGATTGGCTTCGATAAGTGTAAGGTCAAATGCTACAACTGTCAAGGCTTAGGACACTTCGCTAGAGAGTGTCAGAGACCGAAGGTAGAGAATTACCAAGGGCAGAATCAGAATCATGGACAGTATCAGAACCAATCACAACCGCGATATCTTCCGAGTCCATCAACTAGTCAAGCAAACATAGCTGGTCTGTTATCTAACGTCACATCAGACAGACAGCTGGACGGTACTTATGACTGGAGTACACATCCAAAATCGAACGCTAGAGCCTTTATGGCTGAAGTGACTGAGAATGGATGTGAAGGAACAGAGCAGAACACAGGGGACAACAGTCAAAAGGAAAGCAGTCCGATGTGGGTGGAGAAGTCGGATGATCAGACGATTTTGGAGTTTGCTGCTCAGATGGCCAACGTAGAATCAGATCATACAAAGGTAAGTCTGAATTTCTCTCTTTTCCATGAATTGTGTGTTTTATGTGCTACTTCTAATGATAGGTTAAACTTAGTACTAGAATCACATAAAAATATATCTGCTCAAAATGAATCATTAAAATCAGATAATGCTAGCCTGATAGATATAAAGCAAGATCTTAGGAATAAGCTTAAGGCTGATGCACAAGATGTCATAGTTCTAAAGGACAAACTGAGCGAACAGTGTGTTAGGTTAGAACTCATGTATGAACATGTTGAGGCATTAACCAAGGAGCTGAAAACCAAAGACATAGAGCTAGCTGAGTCTAAGGTGAAGGTAGCAGAGGCAAATAGTAAACTAGAAAAGTTTAGGAACTCAAGTCTTAACCTAGGGAAAATTTTAGATGCTCAACGCCAATTTAAAAAGCCTGTAGGTCAAGGATATCATGAGAGTCCTCCGCCTTTTAATGACAACTATGTGCCTCAACCTCAGGAGAAAACTCAGAAATCAGTAGACTTAGAGGAAATACCGGAACCAGTGTCTGAACCTGTAAAGGAAAATACACCTAAGGTGACTGATACAAATGTCAAGATTAAGGAAGTCAAATTTGTGTCTTCCTCTAGTGAAACACCTGTAGGAAAACATAAAATTGATTTTAATGATCAGGATGATGAACCATTCACTATAGATGCACCAAAAGAACTAGACACTAGTGAGACACCTAAGTCAAAGGCCACACACAAGAAGTCTATTGACAAGATGTCTTGCTTTAGATGTCACGAAAGGGGGCATGTTGCTTCTAACTGTCCGCATAGGAAAGTTGACATTACACCTAAGACAGGGAAGCCAGAACAAACTTCTACAAGTGTTGCGAGCACTAGTAGTTCTCAGAGTACCGAGAAAACTGTGCAAGCTACACCAAAACCGGCTGTGAAACAAATACCGGTGAAAGGTGGACCAAAAGAAGTGATTTGGACTAATTCACCGAATCGAGTCATTAATCAATCTAGGTCTGGACCACAACAACAATATAGGAGCACAACACCTAGCAGAGCTTACACTCCGGTTAGGTCACACACTCTTGTAAGACATCACACACCAGGTAGAGCTCAGGGATATCAGTCTGAAATGAACTATAATCGTAATTATTCAAGAGCTCCACAGCAAATGCCTACTCAAAGGCAAAGAGTGAACTTAAATCACTCGGCACCACAACAAACTCCAGTTTAACGACCCAAGTCACCTGAAAGGCGAGATGGGTATTTGAACGAGTTTAAGTATTTGGACGAGAATGGTATAACCAAGTCAGTTATGGCTTGGGTTCCCCGTGATAACTAACCCATTTTCTTTCATGTGCAGGAGATAACCACAGGTCTAAACAACAAATTATTCGTCGACAGTGGATGCTCCAGGCACATGACAGGGGAAAGAAGTCTACTTACAGACTTCAAGGGAGGGAATCGGGGATTCGTATCATTCGCGGGAAATAAGGAAGGAAACATCACGGGTACTGGAGTAGTCACTAATGGGATGATGAAGCTGGATCAAGTTTATCACGTTGATAAACTGGTTCACAATCTCATTAGTGTATCTCAAATCTGTGATAAGAAGAATTCAGTGCTGTTCACTGACACTGAGGCGTTGGTGCTAAAATCGGGTTCCAAGATACCTGAAGAGGATATTGATGAGGGCACCAACGAAGAATGACTTGTACATCCTCGATATGAACAAGCCGGAAACTTCAATGGGTCCAATCTGTCTGTTATCTAAAGCTTCGGAGACTGAATCGGTTTTGTGTCATAGACGCATGGCACACTTGACCTAAGAAAGATGAATTATATTACAAAACATGGGTTAGTGCAAGGTGTGCCTATGAAGAGTTTTCAGTTCGAGGATAAGTGTCTACCATGCAAGAAGGGAAAACAACATAAGAAGGCACACAAGTCCAAGACTCAGAACTCCATCACTACCACATTCGATTTACTGCATATGGACCTCTTCGGACCAATCAAGAAAAGAAGTATAGGTGGTAGTTGGTATTGTTTAGTTATCACTGACGATTACTCACGATTTTCTTGGGTTTTCTTTCTAGCTACAAAGGACGAGACGGCTTCCAAGCTCATCGGGTTCTTAGACCAAGTGGAGAATTCCTATGGAACAAGTGTTAAAAGGCTACGTAGTGATAATGGAACTGAGTTTAAAAACACAGTAATTGGCGTATATTGCCTATCAAAGGGCATAGTGCATCAATTTAGTGCACCCTATGAGCCACAACAAAGTGGGGTGGCCGAACGAAAGAAGTGGACATTGATTGAGGCTGCAAGGACCATGCTTTCGGATTCAAAGCTTCCTACCATGTTTTGGGGGGAGGCAGTGAATACCGCATGTCATATTTTAAACCGATTCCTTACGGTCAAATCTTTGAACAAAACCTGTTATGAAATTTTGAATAAACGGCCACCTAATTTAACTGGCTTTGAACCTTTTGGGGTATCATGTACTTTATTGCGAACAAAACATCAACCTAAGTTTGGTGAAAAGGCTGACGAAGGATACTTCCTAGGTTATGTGCCGAACTCACCAAACAAACGGGTTTTTAACAAAACTAGTGGTACATTAGAGATTGTGTATAACATTTAGTCACAAGTTATACACATGAACCCCAAACAGGTCCGGAATGGATTTTTGACTATGACAAACTGTTTGAGTCATTTAACATTCCTTTGGATGAAAATGCAGGTACCATCGAAAAGGACATGGCGACGTTGAATCTGAATGACGAAGGTCATAGCTTTTCGAGGACCACATTTCAATCCACATCCGAGCTTACTTCAACTGAAGATGGATCTCTAGACGTCACTGATTCAGAAGCACCTACAAATGAGAATCAGACTCAGACAACAAATTCCAACTCTGAGGAAACTGTCCACGAGGAAGAAAATGTGGAATCTGAGGTTGTTCCCCCGTTAGGTGAAATAGGATCAAACTTAGGAGATAATCTGAGAGTTGACGAGATAGAGACATCTAGGATCAACAAGAACCATCCTATAGAAAGCATCATAGGAAATCCTAATGAGGGTGTGAGGACTAGGAGTAGTTTAAATAACAACACTGTGTTGTTGTCGATGATAAACGACTCTGAGGCCTTTCATACCTGCCTCTATTCTTGTTTCATTTCGCAAGTAGAGCCGAAAAACGTGCAAATGGCACTAAAAGATAACTCATGGGTTGAAGCGATGCAGGAAGAACTCTCTCAATTTAGGAAACTAGAAGTGTGGGAGTTAGTTCCATTACCTCGAGGGGAAATAGCAATAGGAACCAAATGAGTTTTTAAGTGCAAAAGAGACGATCGGGGTATAGTCACTCGCAACAAAGCTAGGTTAGTTGTAAAGGGTTTCAACCAAGAGGAGAGAATTGATTACAATGAGGTGTTCGCGCCAGTAGCAAGGTTGGAAGCAATTCGTTTGTTTCTGGCTTTTGCTTCCTTCAAGGGCTTTAAGGTATATCAGCTAGACGTTAAGAGTGCTTTCCTCTATGGGAAAGTGAAGGAACTGGTGTATGTAGAACAGCCGCCCGGGTTTACAGTCCGAAATATCCAGACAGAGTATATCGATTAGATAAGGCTCTGTATGGATTGCATCAAGCACCAAGGGCATGGTACGAGACTCTGTCCAACCATCTGTTAGAAAATGGATTTGAAAGAGGAAGGATAAGCAGTACGTTGTTCGTAAAGCGAAAGGAAGAACACTTCATCTTGGTACAAGTGTACGTCGATGATATCATTTGGATCATCAGACGAGCAAACGTGCAAGGATTTTGAGAAGGTGATGATGTCAAAATTCGAGATGAGTGCAATGGGTGAGTTGAATTTCTTTTCGGGTCTGCAAGTTGACCAGAAGAAGGAGGGGATGTTTATCCATCAGACGAAGTATGTCTACGACATATTAGAGCGCTTCGGGATGGAAGGAACAAAACTGACAGCTCATTTCAGCATGCCGATTCAAGTGAATCACAATCTCGGACCGGGTACTGAAAGTGATACCGATGTGGATCCGACATTATATCGGGCCATGATTGGATCACTTATGTATTTTACTGCTTCAAGACCTGACATTATGTTTGCTGTGTGTATTGTGCTAGGTTTCAAGCTAATCCGAAAGAGATGCACATGAAAGCTGTGAAGCGGATTCTACGATACCTCAAGTCGAAACCGAAGCTGGGACTTTGGTATCACGCGGAGGGAGATCTGGTATTGGAGGCGTTCACGGATTCAGGCTACGGAGGATGCAGCTTGACGCGCAAGTCAACAACTGGAGGTTGTCAATTCCTTGGAGGGAGACTGGTTTCCTGGCAATGCAAGAAACAGACGTCGGTAGCCGTGTCAACGTGCGAGGCCGAGTATGTTGCTGTTGGTAGTTGTTGTTCACAGGTTCTGTGGATACAACAACAATTGTGGGATTACAGTTTGGCTTACACTCAAACTCCTATTAGGATAGATAACCAGTCTACAATTGCTATAGCTAATAATCCAGTTAAACACAGTAAAACAAAGCACATAGATATAAGACACCACTTTATACGTGATTGTGCTGAAAAGAATTTAATTAAGTTGGTAAAAGTGCCAACGAATGATAATAATGCTGACTTATTTACCAAAGCTTTTGATAAGTCACGGTTTGAGTATTTGATTCAACTAAATGGAATGCACAACCCAGAGTGAATTGACCTTAGTAAAATCTTATTTCCTTTTATAGTAGGAGTCTTTCTTTCTTTTTATAGTAAGTCTAGTAAATTAGGATAGTTTCTATTTTTAGTAAGTTAGTAGGTTATATTATTTTCTTGCTATTGCTTATGAAAAACAAAAGAAAAAAGAGAGAAAACCATTCAAAAATTCAAAAAATGAGAATATCAGAAAAAGAGTTAAGTCTTAGATGCATAGGTTCAAAGTGACGAAAATTAGCACAGTCGTTACAAACTGTAAGTGTTTAGGCTTTCACACGTAATGCACCTAAAATTCTAAGTGTTATACATTATTTAGTTTGATGTGTTGGTAGGCATAATACATATAGGGAGTCTCAAGGCTAATAAAATATTCAAGAAAAAGTCAAACGTGTCACTAACTTAGATGTGTGGCCAATTGATCTTAATTTTTATGTTAGAGACATACAGACTTTGATTCTAAATGAGGTATGCAAACTTTCTGGTGATGTATAGCAACATCAAATACATCTTAAAATGGAAAGAATAGAAAAATCATACTGAATTGAGAGTCAAAACAAGTAACTCTGTTGTACGTAAGTACAGACCTGTTGCCTCTGTTTTGATTCGGGTCAGTAAGATAAGTCGCTTTGTTGTACGTCGGTACAGACCTGTCACCGCTATCTTGCTAGCTTTAAAAATACACCTTAAGACAAACTAAGACACTTTGTTGTATGTAAATACAGACCTGTGTCCGATGTTTGCCTTTTAAAGAAAGTTTGCAATACCAAAAAGTTATAATCATTGTGTGTGTGCCTTGATCATAAAAGTATGTCTATGTATGAGTCACGTAAGATAATTTCATGATAAATAAAAAGGCCAAGGGATATTCCAAAATGTAACATGTTTAAATGGACAAAAATACCAACAATCGGCTAGAAATGTATGTCACGAAAAACAATCAAAGGAATCAAAAATTCCTAAGTGTGAAAGTTTAACTACTGAAAGTGCGTATTTGACACCGCTATCTGATTGAACCTTTCTTTGACTATACTCGTCAAAAATATTCTGTTAAATTTTTAGTATAGGTTGTAAATTTTAAATAATGTAGATTAGTCTAAGTTTAATTTTTGTTCAAAATTTGAACTTTAATTTATTTAAATTTAAATTTTATTTTTATTTTTAGTTTATTTTATTTTATTTTTACTTAGGAAAAAGGTCAAAATTACTGAGGGTGCATTCCTAGTTGAATAAAATAAACATTGCGTGAAAATCTTGTGCTTAGGGTAAAAGATTTGGCATAGTTTATTACGTACCACGAAAAGGTTGAAAAAGTTGGAAAAGTTGAATTTAATTCAAAGGTTTTCGAAATTTTCAAAGTTAAGGTCAAGTTTAACCAAATTCGAATATACATTCGAAATTGGCAGAGATTTCGAATTTGGCAATAAACTCGAAAGTGGCAACAAACTCGAATGTTGTTGGTATAAATAGGTCAACAGTTATGGTCATAAATCACCTACTTTCGAATCTATTCCTTCGAGTTTACCAATCGCGATTTCGAGTTTGCCTTTTTTGAGATTCTTACTGTGTGTCGAGTTTCTATTGGTTTGGGTTCGATTCTACTAGTAAATCTAGGTATAATCAAGTGATTTATACAAGATTTAGGTGGTTTTATACTTCATTTAAGCCAAAATTATCAGATTTTGAAGTTTTATTGGTAGAAAGTTTGTTGTTCAAAATTACAAACTTTGAATCGGTGAAAAGTCAAATTGATTACAAATATCATTGATTAAAACCTAGTAGGACTTGTTGATTTGATTTTCTAAGTCTAACATGGTTAAAATCTTGGATTTTTGTGATGAAAGTGACCGACAGTTTCGAGTTTGTTCATGGTCTCGAGTTTGATCGGGGTCTCGAGTTTGTCACTAAACTCGAATGAGCCACTAAAATCGAATGAATGGTTCTTCGAATCTGTTGTTCGAATATGACATTATATTTGAATTATTTAATTAAAATTTTAATTAAACTTGTAGAAATTCATAAGTGTTGGATTTTGTCCTTACACAAGTTCAAAATAAAACAAATTTGAATTTACACAAGTTTATTGCTTTTTAATAATTCTAATATTTTATTTGATATATTGTGCAGACACGGCTGACAGAATTTTTTTTCAGAAGCATAAGATGGTCATCTCTCCTGACCATGCTATTCCTGAGGCTCAAGGTTTCCGCCAGATGGTGGATTTTTTGGTGGGATCCAGGATATCCTATGCGCTGTCTAATAATATTCAAATTGTTATCCCTTACGTGCGTCAGTTTTGGGATCACCTGCAAGTGGACTGTAGTGTTACTCCGACAGTACTAAGGACGAGGGTTGCTGGACACCCTCTGGTATTTTCAGCTGACATGCTACGCCAAGTGCTACAGCTAGGCACTCAAGAGCAGGATGATGGGCCAATTGACCTCCCGTTGTCAATCAGGCAGGCCGCTTTTGTCAGAATGGGGTATAGTCTGGATGTAACAAAGTCGTCTTATATGGAGATATTTAGCGCATGTCTTCAAGATATGTTTTGCAGCAAAGAAGGCCGGTTTTGATTATATTGTATCAAAGATCCAGTCGGGGATGATTGCGTTAGTCTACAATCAAAAATTCAGCTTTTCGGAAATGTTCTTTTCTGAGTTTGTTCATCAAATAACATCTCTAGAAAGGGAAAGATTTTTGTGATATCCACGCTTCGTGATGATGCTAATCAGACACTTCTTGCCAATTCTGCCACAGCTCAATGAAATTCAGAGTGTTGCGGTCATCGACAAAAGAATAGTTGCTGATTGCTCCTCTCATCGAGGAAGATTAGCTATTCCAGTGGAGGGACCATTGTTTGGTGTTGTAACCGATCCTAATTTTGTAAACCGGAAGAGGCCAACTGGGCAGGGGATGTGCAGGTTCCGCAGCAACAGAAACAGCAACCACAACAACAGCGACCGCAGTAACCAAGGCCTCAACAACAACGAAGGAGGCAAAGGCCATCAGCGAGACAGATTCAGGCTGATAGGCGTTCTACAAGCCAAGCTCAAGAGCCGGAAGAGGCTGGTCCTTCGAATGCACCATCTGTATCTGATCCGACATTTCAAACGTTGGAGGAAATCTGGGCATCCGGGCCTAATGCAAATGACGAAATTACAAATGAACTCGTTGGAGATCTGTTGGAGCCTCTAGAAGGAGAAGTGGATATTTTTACACAGATAGATGAATATCAACCTGAGCCACAAGGCTAAGCCATTTCCACTTCTGATTCTGAAGAAACTGAGGAGATTGAAGGTGAGGCCCCAAATACTGTAATTACAAATACGTCCATTCAAATAGGGACATATGGATCACGTTTAGTTGTGACTGAGGAAGAGGTTAGAAGGAAAAGAGCTTCAGGGGAGTCAGATGACTCAGATTATGAAGAAGAGGAGGTAGTACCTTTGGTACATCGACAAAAAGCTAAACGACATAGGTTCATGCAGGGAGCTTCCTCGGCCTCTGCTTCTTCGCCAGAAATACCTCAACCTCCACCAGTTCAAACAACCATTCCATCACCACCACCACCTGTTCAACCATACATCCCCTCGCCAATCATTCCAACTCCCATACAATCCTTACCATCCACATCATCAACCTTCGCAGACAATCAAAGGTTTTCTGAGCTTCGAAGCAAGGTCGAATTCCAACAAGTCCAACTCTTTCTAGTTAACAAAGGCTCTCAGTGAAGTACAGCAGCATAATGCCAAAGTTGACATAGAGAACGCTGAGTTAAAGAAAGTTGTGGCTAAGATCGAGGAAGATAATTTGGAGCTTAAAACGTTTGTTTCCGATCAAGCTGCCGAGATTCGATCAATGCGATCCCTTATTGGGCAATTATTGAAAAATCTAAAGGCTCAGGGGGAGACGAGTTGTCGGGATCAGGAGGAGCTGCCAAGGGGTGGAGATGATGACGACAATGATCCCAGAGCACAAAAAGATAATGAGCCAATAGATTTTTCTGCTGCTCAGCATGCTGAGGTTCAGGGGGAGCCGAGTCAGTCGGGAGCTGCAGGAGGTGAGGCTAGTTCCTCAAAAGTCACAGAGTCTGAGATACATGAAATGATTGAAGCATTTATGGATATCAATGAAGACCCTCTAGACTTTGGTTTTGATTTCGAGGATGAAATGGAAGATTTAGAAGAAGGAGAGTTTGTGCCTGAAGACGTAACTGACTGGAAATCTGATGATGAAGTTTATGTTGATGAGGATGATGAAGCGAATGAGATCAATGTTCAACAAAACCCCATCACAGATACATACGTAACAGAAGGAAATAATTTGATTGACATAGAAGTAGTAAGAGCTGCTTTAAATGTTGAATCATCAAGTGAAGAGCCTGCCAGAGAGCTTACAAACGAAGAAAAAAGAAAGCTGTGGTTCAGGGCAGAGAAAAAGGAGTTGGAGCTGAAGATGAAGATGCGTGTGCCGGGTGCTGGAGAGCTATCAGGAAATATTTTGAGCTGGTTCTTTGATCGAGAATTGCAGCTATTCATTATCAAATGAAAAGATGGCCTCCAGTATCTCAGAAGAAGTCTGAAAGTCTTCAATTCCTTGCCAAAGATTGAAATAAAAGCGTTAGCATGGAAGGAGCTTATCAACATCGGCGACGACCCTTATGCTGAAGTCATAGCGAAGATCATCAGAAAAGAAGGGAGGTCGAGGAAATTCGAGTGGCTCAATCCAAGGGTGGGTAAACGAGTGATGGACAATACTCGAATTGAACCTCTAACTGGTCGTCCGTGGATGAAAATTCAATACAAACCAGTTAGATGTCTAAAGAAGGTTCCTCTCAAGCCAATGCCACAGGACGTCATGAAGAATCTCAATTGGTGGTACGTGGAAAGTGAGACAGGAGAAGCAGTGATGGAGGACTTCGATGAAAAAGAAATTCTTAGAGTCTACGATCCGCTACACCTAGTGAACCTTTCCAAGGATGACCTGCAAGTGCTTTACGCTCATCAAATCTCAAGCGATGCACATATGGAAGGTGAGGTTAGAAAATATCAAGTAGTTAAAGTATGTATTGAGCAAGGTTTATATGCTGGCAGCAGTTTAAATAAACAAAGTACTTAAAACAAAATGTAAATAGTTAGAAGCTATCGTCAAGGGGGAGTCTGTTGGTACACCCTGTGTGACGATAGCAGTCTAAGTGTATTAGCATTTTGGTTCAAGTAACATTGCAAAGTATTGAATATTAACGAGTGTTTGATATATGTGTTTATGTATGTTTGATAGTTATTGATTGTACGTTTGAACTTGATGTAATGTATTACAAGAAGTTCAAACATAAAGTTCAAAGATAAATTCAAACATAAGTTAAAACATAAGTTCAAATATAATTTTAATATGTGAAATTCGAATTTAGAATAAATTCGAATTCATCATTAAAAGACATTCGAATCTATGCTAAATTCGAATGTGCAATATAAGGCAGATTCGAGAGTGTCAAGGGGACAAACTCGAATGGGCCTTGGGCCTGATTCGAGTTTGGTCCATGACAAACTCGAATGAGCCTCTATAATTAGGGATTAACTCGAATCTTTAGCAGACTTTTGCAGAATTCGTGTGAGATTAAGCAAAAGGGCGATCTCAAGTTTATCAGTATTGTTAGAGTTGTTTCGGAGAGAATCATCTCGTAGGTGCGTTCGTCGTCGACCGTACAGCGTTGTGATAGTCTCCGTGTTTCGTGTGAGTGTTATCCGTCAAGCCGTTAATGAGGATTCTGCACTCGTTGACGGTGTCGCATCTAGATAGGTCTATGTAGTGCAAGACCTTACACTAAAATAAAAGAAGTATGCTCTACCCTAAGACAAACTAAAACACTCTGTTGTATGGAAATACAGAACTCTGTCCGAAGTTAGCCTTTTAAATATGATTTGCAAATACCAAAAAGTCATAATCATTGTATGTCTGTCTTGATCATAGAAGTTTGTCTAAGTGTGGGACAAGTAATGTAATTTCTTGATAAATAAAAGGGCTAAAAGAAAATTCCATGTGTTGAGTGTTTAAGTGGACAAACATACCGACAATCAACTTGGTGTGTATGTTACGACAAATAATAAAAGGAATCAAATATTCCAAAGTGTGAAAGTGCAACACCGAAAGTGCGTTGGCAAAGCTATCTGATTGAACCTTCTATGACACCCTCGCACAAAGATTTAGTTTATGTATTTATTTTTAAATTTTTTTCAATTTAATTTAATTTATTTTCGTTTACTTATTTTATTTTTACTTTATTTTATATTTTATTTTACTTTAAATAAATAGGATCGAGATCAGTTACTAGGATGTATGCTAGTTGGAAAAACAATAATTGCGTGATAATCTGTTTGCTTAGTGTGAAGTGTTTTGAAAAGTTGAAAAAGTTGTGAAAGTTGTAAAAGTTACAAAAGTTGAAAAAGTTGAATATTTTTCTAAGTTTTTCAAGATTTGGACTTAAGTTCGTGGGCAACTAAGTTCGAACGAACTTAATGCAACTATGTTCGTAGCACAGATGACAATAAATAGGGAATATGCATTTATTTCAGTTACCTACTCTCAAACAACTCATCACGAACTTAAAGAAGGAGATTACGAACTTGTTCATGTGATCTCGAACATGTCGCGATTTCACAAATTTGTTTCTGTTACACGGATATCCTACAATTCCAACTTGAACTTACGTATAGTTATTGTCAGTTTATCTCACAAAGTATTATGTAAGTGTTATTTGGGACTTTTAATGGTTTAAAATCGTGTATTTTGGGTTTAACATAGCTGAATACTAGGTGTTCTTTAAATGCTAAGTTTAAGGCTATAAAACTAAAAATAAAACATCAATAAACTCGATTAGAACCTTTAAGGACTAGATTCATTGGTCATTTAAGTCTAAAAAGTATTAAATCATGAGTTTCGATATTCAAAGGGCCGATCTCGAACTTGTTCATCAGGAACAGTGCGTACGAACTTGAGTAGTTTATGAACTTAGTTCGAAAATATCTACCAGTTCGAAGGCCTCACACAAACTTACTAACAAGTTCGTATGAATTATCTGATTCACAGGAACTTACACTAATGTTCATAGATCATTAAGTTTGATCGAACTTAATTAAGTTCGAATAGACTTAAATGTTTTCCAAAAATTTATATTTCTTTAGAGTAAAACTATTTATTGTGTGTGAAGGAATGGCAGATCGTGCGTTTTTCAATACGCACAGTATGGTGGTCAGCATTGACCTCCAAGTGCCAGAAGCAGGGCAGTATATGATAATTCCTGAATTTCTGATGAGATCAAGGATAGTCTATGCGTTGACTCACAACCCAACGCTGATGATTCAATACATTCGTCAATTTTAGAATACATTGCATGTGGATAGCTCCGTTCTGCCCCCGGTTCTTAGGGCAACCAAATAGACAAGTAATTTCATTTTCAGCTGATGATCTATGGGAAATTCTGCATTTTGGAACAGAGGCACGGGAAGATGGTCAAGTTGATTTCCCAGCATCGCTAAGGCAACCTGCGTTTCAAAGGATGGGGTATTCTCAGGACTTGACAAAGGCATCATACGTAAAAAGTGGCTTGATAGGTCAATGAAAGTGTCTTGTGCATGTGCAGCTAGTATGTTTTGCACCTAAGAAGGCAGGTTTTGACACGATGACATCCAACTCCAGTCCGGGATGATCTCGTTGGTTTATAACAATCCTTTCAGTTTCTCAGGCTTCTTTTTTGGTGAATTTGTGCATTAGATCACTGCGCCAAGTTGGGAGACATTTTTTCTATATCAAAGATTTGTGATGATGATCATACATCAATTCTTCTGAACTTGCCACCTCTACCAGAAGTGGTTGTTGTAGCAGGGATAGGTATGAGGATTTTTGCATATTGTCAAAGTCACAATCAGAGAAGAGCGGAGAATGTTAGGCCGCAAATGACTCAACTATTTGGAGCTCTACTGGATCCAAATTCTGTTGCTCTACATGAAGAAGACTGGATAGTGAATGAGCAGCAACAACAAGCACCGGCACAACAAGAACCGGCTGCTCCGATTCAGCCTCCACCGAGGACAGTAGTGGCAGCTAAGGCTTCTACATCAGTAGCACAGCCTGATCCGCTACTAGAGACTTTAGAGGAAATTTTTGCCGAAGGAGGTGCAGCTCAGGAGGCCGTCACTGAAGAGCTGATTCAGGATATTCTTCATCCTCCTAAGGCCATGGGAAATATTTTTAATGATATAGAGAACTATCAGCCGGAAGATGCTTCTGCGGCTTTGGAGATAGAGTCGGAGACTGATTCCGAGACTGCCAATGACGTTAGAGAAGCTGCAAATCCTCCAACTTTGTTTTGTCTTCAAGGTACTCGACTTATTGTGTAGCCACAAACAGTTTATCAACAATCATTTAGTCTCCGCGATGAAGAAGAGGAAGATGAAGAGTTTATGCCAGATGAAGAGGCGTTGGTAGCAAGGCACCAAAGGGCTAAGCGCCAACGTCTAGATTAGTCATGGCCTTCTACGTCATCCACCATTCCTACAGTAACCATCACAATCACTCCATCAACATCCACATCGACAGACACCCAAAGCCTTAATTAACTAAAAGCTAAAGTTGATCTCCTAACAATCCAATTTTTCCAACTTTAAAAGGCATTCAGCGAGCTACAACAATATAATGCTCAGTTAGATAAGCATAATTCAGTCTTAGATCAGACTGTGGCTGCCCAACAGCAACAGATCGCAACTGTTCAGGCTCTACTTGAGCAAATTTTGAAAGATCGTGCTGCTCAGGGGGAGAGTAGTTGTAGAAGCGATGAGTTGAGGGGGATGCGTAGAGAAGACGAAGAAGACGACCCCGACGAGCAAAAAAGAAAGTGAGCTAGCAGATCTTTCTTAACAGACTGCTCAACAAGTTAACATTCAAGGGGAGTCTGGATCGTCAGGAGCTGCTAGGGAAAAAAGCAAGGCTCCTGAAGCGACAGAAGATATTAAAGAAGATTTGATCGGAGCCTTGTTAGATTTGGATTAGGAAGACATCACATTCAATTTTGAAGATGATATAGACCAGGAGGATCTTCAGGAAGGTGAGTTTGTTCCTGAAGATGTACCTGAACGGAAGTCTGATGATGTAGTAATCGTAAACGAAGATGATGAGGTTGATGAAGTAGTTGTACATAACCAACCTGTCACAGTAGAATACGTGAATGAAGATCAGAGTCCGATAGACCTGGAGATTCTAAGATCTGCTCTAAATGATGAATCAGATACTGAAAGGCCTGACAGGGAACTTACTAAACAAGAAAAAAAAAAGATGGTGGTTCCGAGAAGAGGAGAAGAAAAAGGACTTGGCAATAAAGAAGAAGACGAAGATGCTAAGTCTAGGGAAGTTATCAGGTGGAATTCTTAGATGGTTCAATGATAGAAAACTGCAGCTTTTCATCCTAGAAAGAAGAGAAGGTCTTCAGTACTTGAGAAAAAGGCTCAACGACTTTAATTCATTGCCAAAATGTGAAATTAAGGCATTAGCCTTGAAGGAGCTTGTGAACATTGGAGACGACCCCTTTGCTGAAGTCATAGCAAAGATCATCAGAAGGGAAGGTCGGTCTAGAAAGTTTGAAAGGGTAAATCCGATGATTGGCAAACGATTCATGGATGAAACTAGGATAGATCCACTGACTGGCAGGCCATGGATGAAAATGTATTACAAGCCAGTCAAGTGCCTGAAGAAAGTTCCATTGAAGCCTATGCCACAAGATGTTTTGGGAAACTTGATATGGTGGTACGTCGACAGTGGGACGGGTGAGGCTGCAATGGAAGATAAAGATGAAAAGGTGATTTTGTGCGTATATGATCCTATAAACTTAGTTAACCTCTCTCGGGACGACCTGCAGAAGCTTCAAGATCAGTCAATCTTCTTTGATGAATATTGGAGGTTAGAGGGCAGGAAGTATTAAAGAGTGGTTAAAGTGTGTATTGAGCAAGGATTACATGCCGGTAGTACTTTAAATAAGCCTAGTTCTATAGACTACTGAATATCAAGTAGAAGCTATCGTCAAGGGGGAGTCTGTTGGTACACCCTGTGTGACGACAACAATCTAGTTTTATAATATATAATCACATATAATAGATAGGGCTCTATTAATACAATTCATGTTTATTATTCATATTTATGGATTATGTTCATGATTGTGTGTGTTGTTTAAGTTTGCATGATAAGTTCATGAGGCTATGAACTTATGGTGATAAGTTTATGAGGTATGAACTTATTTGAATAAGTTCATAAGTTCAACGCCACGAACTTAGCCTTGGTAAGTTTGTATTTTCAAGGGCATGAACTTGTAAGTTCGTGGGCTTGGGCCATGCACGAACTTATGGGTTATATCATGAACTTATTTGTGTTATTTCATTAACACTTCGAGAATTACACCTTCAGACGTTCGTGAGAGCATTCAGACGAACTAGAGAGCATTTTAGAGTGTTTAGGATCAATACATCGTGTAGGGTCGATATTCTATCGTCTGGCATCTTGTTCAGCTCCGTGTTCCCACATGATCGATCCGTAACCATGATACGAGGATTCTGCACTCGTTTCATGTCGCAACGCCTTGATTGGATCCATAGACGGTAGACCTTACATCTACCCTAAGACAAACTACGACACTCTGTTTTATGTAAATACAGAACTGTGTCCGAAGTTTGCTTTTTAAAGATGATTTGCAAATACCGAAAAAATCATAATAACTGTATGTCTGTCGTTATTACAAAAGTATGTCTAAGTGTGGGACACGTGAGGTGATTTCTTGATAAATGAAAAAGCCAAAGGAAAATTCTAAGTGTTGAGTGTTTAAGTGGTCAAATATACCAACAATCGACTTGGTGTGTATGTTGCAACAAACAATAAAAGGAATCAAAAAATTCCAAAGTGTGAAAGTGCAACACCGAAAGTGAGTTGGCAAACCTATCTAATTGAACCTTCTATGACACTCTCGGAAAAACATTTAGTTTATGTACTTATTTTTGAATTCTTGCAATTTAGTTTTATTTATTTTATTCTATTTTACTTTACTTTATTTTATTTTATTGTATTTTATTTTAAATAAATAGGATCAAGGTCAGTGACTAGGATTAATGTTAGTTGAAAAAACAATAAATTGCATGATAATCTGTTTGCATAGTTTGAAGGGTTTCGTAAAGTTCAAAAAGTTGTGAAAGTTGAAAAAGTTACAAAAGTTCAAAAGGTTGAAACATTTTCAGAGTTTTTCAAAATTTGGACTTAAGTTTGTCGAACTCTAAGTTCGAACGAACTTAATGAAGCTAAGTTCGTAGCACATTTGGGACTATAAATAGTGAATGAGAATTTATTTCAGTCACCTACTCTCGAACTAAACTCATCACGAACTTATAAAGGTGATCTCAAACTTAGCCAGCGACTACGAACTTGTCGTTATTTCACGAGTTTCACTCCTGTTCCATGCAGATCCTACAGTTCCAGTTAGAAGTAACACTAGTTTATTGTCGTTTTATCACACAAACAATTAAGTAAGTGTTATCTAGGACTTTAAACAGGTTTATATCGGATATTTTAGGTTTAGGAAACCGAAAACTAGGTGTTCTATAAATACTAAGTTTAAGGATATAAAACTTAAAATAAAACGTCAATAAACTCTATTAGAATCTTTTAGGACTAAATCCATTGGTCATTAAAGTCTAAAAAGGATTAAATCTGTTATATTGATGTTCAAGGTGCCGACCTCGAACTTGTTCAAACAAGAACATGTTCGTACGAACATAGATACTACGAATTTAGCTACGTTCGTAGGTGTCACAAGAACTTATCAATAAGTTTGAAGGACATCACCTCAATGCGAACTTAACTAAGTTCGTATGACCTTATAAATTGTTTGTTTTCCAAAATTCATTTTTTCAAAATTTAATTATTTATTGCGTGTGCAGCAATGGCTAATCGTGCGTTTTTAAAAAGCACAATATGGTGGTTAGCATTGAAAGCAGGGCAGTATAGGGAGATTTTGGAATTTATGCCGACATCAAGGATAGCTTATGCATTAACTCACAATCCAACGATGATAATCCAATACATACGTCAATTTTTGAGAACTTTACATGTGGATAGCTCGGTCTTGCCCCCAGTTCTTAGGGCAATGGTAAATCGACAAGCTATTGCATTCTCTGCTGACAATCTGAGAGAATTTTTACATCTGGCAACCGAGGCACAGGAAGATGGTCCAGTTGATTTCCAAGTTTCGCTAAGGCTGCATTTCAAAGGATAGGGTATGCTTAGGACTTGGCAATGGTATCATACGTAAAAAGTGGCTTGATACGTGAATGGAGGTACCTTATGCATGTGTTTCTAGAGTGTTTTGCGCCTAAGAAGGCAAGTTTTGACTCGATGACATCCAAACTCTAGTCCGGGATGATCTCGTTGGTTTATAACAAGTCGTTCAATTTCTCAGGCTTCCTTTTTGCTGAATTTGTGCATCAGATCACTGCGGCAAACCGGGAGAGATTTTTGCTATACCCAAGATTTGTAATGATGATCATACGACATTTCTTGCCGAACTTGCCACCCTTTACCAGAAGTGGTTGTTGTAGCAGGAATAGATAAAAGGAGTTTTGCTGATTGCCAGACCCACAATCAGAGAAGGGTAGAGAATGTGCGCCCCCAGTTAACTCCTTTGGTTGGAGCTCTACTGGATCCAGATAATGTCGCTCCAGCTGGAGATGCTAGGATAGGTGAAGAACCACAAGGCCAAGCAGTGGCACCAGAAGAAGCTACTCCGATTCAGCCTCCACATATGTCAGCACCGGCAGCTGTGGATACTACATCGGTAGCACAAGCTGATCCGGTATAGGAGACGTTAGAGGATATTTTTGCCCAAGGAGGTGCAGCTTAGGAGGCCATAACTGAAGATTAGATTTAGGGTATTCTTCAACCTCCTGAGGCTCTAGGAAATATTTTTGACGATATAGAGATGTAAGGTCTACGACTGCAAGATCTATCTAGACGCGGATCCGTGAACGAGTGCGGAATCCTCGTTGACGGTCAGACGGACAACTCTCAACCAACGGAAACACGGAGACTATTAGACGCTGAACGAACGACACACGAACGATCCTACGTACTAATTCTCTCCGAAACGGCACTCACCTAGCTGATAAACTCGAGATCGCGTCTTGCTCAATTCCTCACGAATTCTGCAAAAAGTCCGTTAATCATTCGAGTCTATCCCTAATTATAGACCCTGATTCGAGTCTGTTGTGGGCCAACCTCGAATCTGGCCCAAGGCCCATTCGAATCTGTCCATCTTGACAGACTCGAATCTAGCCTATTCGAATCTATGGACTCATTCGAATCTATCTCAGATTCGAATGTATTCCCTTAAGTAATTCGAATCTAGCATTTTACATAAACAACTAAGTGTTTGAAACTTATGTTTTAACTTATGCTTGAGTTAATCTTTGACGTTTATGTTTGAACTTCTTGTAATATGTTACATCAAGTTCAAACACACAATCAATAACCGACAAACACATATTAAACATATATATCAAAACATATGCTAAATCACAATGTAAGACAACTTAGACTGCTATCGTCACACGGGATGTACCAACAGACTCCCCCTTGACGATAGCTTCTAATAATTCACACACATTTGATTTGAGAACATGGTTTATTATTGATTCAAAACACTACCAGCATACAGACCTTTTTCAACGCATACCTTGACCACATTTTCATACTTACTAGCTTCAGCATCCATATGTGCGTCACTGGAAATCTTACAGTTATACAAAATCTGCAGGTCTTCTTTAGATAGATTTACCAGGTGAAGCGGGTCATAGACTCTAAGAATAACTTTTTCTTCTAAGTCTTCCATAACCGCTTCCCCAGTTTCCGTGTCAGCATACCACCACTTCAGATTTTGCAAAACATTCTGTGGCATTTTCTTCAGAGGTACCTTCCTCAGGCATTTCACTGGTTTGTACTGAATCCTCATCCAAGGTCGGCCCGTAAGAGGATCTATACGTGACTTATCCTCGACTCTTCTTCCGACCCTTGGACTCAACCGTTCAAATTTCCTAGATCTCCCCTCCTTTCTTATTATTCTTTCAATCACATTCGCATAAGGATCATCACCAATATTTATCAGATCTTTCCATGCAAGCGCTGTGATTTCAATCTTTGGAAGGGTGTTGAATGCTTTCAATGTTCGCCTAATGTACTGAAGCCCGTCTTTTCTTTTAATTATAAAAAGTTGAAGATCTCTGTCAAAGAACCAACTTAAGATTCGCTCAGATAGCTTCCCTGTACCAGGCACTTTCATTGATCTCCTAATTGCTAACTCCTTCTCTTCGGCTCTGAACCATAGCTTCCTTTTTTCTTCGTTACTTAGCTCTCTTGCTGGTTCTTCAGTCGATGACTTAGGATTCAAAGCAGCATTCACTATGTCAGCATCGACAATTCTATCTCCATCTATCATATAAGTGTCAGTGATAGGATTCTGCTGTACAACTATTTCGTCAGCTTCATCATCCTCATCAGCTACTACTTCATCTTCCGGTTGCCAATCAACTATCTCTTCCGGAATAAACTCTCCTTCTTCAAGCTCTTCATCTTTATAATCAAAGCCTCCATCCAGTGCATCATCATCGAGATCCATGAGTGCTTCAATCATCTCACTGATCTCAAAGTCTGAAGGCTGTTTAGATGAACTAGCTTCACCCCTTTCTCCTTCGTCTTGACTAGGCTCCCCCTCAACTTGTGTAACTTGAGCTGCAGGAAAATCTACAGACTCAAACTCTTTATTTGCACCGGGATCATCGCCTTCAGTATCATCTCTTCTCTGCACTTCCTGATCTCGGCACGATGTCTCCCCCTGAGCCTGTAAATTTTTCATTAACTGCTCAAGTAGGGAGCGCATCGACCTTATCTCAGCAGACTGATCACAAACAAAGGTTTTTAGCTCCAAGTTCTCTTCCTGAACTTTTTCCACAATCTTCTTTAGATCGGCATTCTCCTTGTCAAGATTTGCATTATGAGTCTGAATCTCACCGATTGCCTTTGTTAGGCCTAAGATCTGGATATTTTGGAAGTCAACTCGATCTTTTAGCTCCTGAAACCTTTGATTGTCGGCGTATGAGGATGAGGTGGATGGGATGGATTGAATTGGAGTTGGAATGATCGGCGATGGGATGTATGGTTCATCATGAGGTGGTGATGGTGGAATGGTGGTTTGAGGGTCCTGAGCTTGAGGAATTTCAGGTTGTTCTGCTGAAGCTGAAGAGGATCCTTGCATGAACCTGTGACGTTTGGCCCGTTGCCTTGTCACTAGTTGAGAAACTTCTTCTTCTTCAAAATCGGACTCCTCCAATTCCCTGTCCACTCGTCTCCTAGAACCACCTTCATTTATAATCAATCTTGAACCATAAGTTCCAATTTGAACAGGTGGTTCAGTTGATACTGACTCAGGAGCTTCAACCTCTAACTCCTCCATCTCTTCTGATTCGGTTGCAGATGATGACACAACGTTATCAGCCTGCTCTGGCTCATATTCCTCAACATCACGAAATATGTCATCTTCATCTCCGGGCGGACTAAGCAGCTCACCTACTAATGCTGCTGCCACATCTTCATTTGCATTAGGACCAGAAGACCATATTTCCTCCAAGGTCTGAGCAAGCTGCTCAGATTCGGGGACTGCACCTGAAGTCCCTGCTTCTTGTGCTTGTGGTTGTTCACTTGTTGAAGGTTGACTAGCAGGTTGTTGACTAGCAAGTTGTTGCTGTTGGCGTCTTGGATCACGCGGCCTAGCACGCGGCTGTTGTTGGCGTTGCGGTTGCTGTTGCTGTTGCTGTTGCTGCGGTTGAATATCAACTACCCCTGCCCAGTTGGCATCACCTGGGGCTTGAAATTCCCTGTCTACTATAGCTCTGAACAAAGGACGAGCTACCGGAACCGCTAACCTTCCTCGATGTGAGGAACAATCAGCAAATATGCGTTTATCCATAACATTGACGCTCAAAGTGTAATCTGATTGTGGCAAATTTGGCAAGAAGTGCCTTATCAACATCATCACAAATCGTGGATACAGAAGGAATCTTTCTCTTTCAGGAGCAGTAATCTGATGGATGAATTCCGAGAAAAACAACTGCGAGAAACTGAACTTCCTATTATACACCATCGCAATCACCCCTGATTGGATCTTTGAGACGATGTAATCAAAACCAGCCTTCTTTGGCGCAAAACAAACCATGAACATGTGGACCAGAAATCGCCATTGCCCTATCAATCCACTTTTCATATATGATGATTTCGTAACGTCCAGACTATAGCCCATTCTCAGAAACGCGGCTTGCCTAATACTTAAAGGAAAGTCTATAGGCCCGTCTTCTTGTTCCTGTGAACCCAACTGTAGCACTTGGCGCAACATATCTGCCGAGAAGACTAATGGCTGTCCAGCGATTCTCGTTCTTAAAACTGTCGGGGTGACAGTGCAATCAATTTGTAAATGGTCGTAAAACTGCCTCACATATGAAATAACAATTGGAATGTTATGGTATAGAGCAAAGCTAATCCTAGATTCAGCTAGGAAATCCAAAACTTGTCGATATCCCTGCGCCTCAGGGATATTATTGTCTGGATTAAGGACCATATTATGTTTCGGGACAAAAGCACGAACTGCCATATCTGCACAATAAATAAAACTGTTAGACTTATTAAAAATCAATAAACTTGTTTAAATTCAAATTTGTTTTATTTTGTACTTTATTAAATACAAAATCTAACACAATTAAATTTCCACAAGTTTAATAAAATTTAAATTAAACAAATTAAATAAAGTACAGATTCGAAGGTAACAGATTCGAAGTGTCCATATTCGAATGTAATGGACAGATTCGAAGAGTCCCTATTCGAGTCTAATGGACAGATTCGAATATCATGGTCATCTCGAATCTAATGATAGATTCGAGAAACCCATGAACAGATTCGAACGTCCATGAACAGACTCGAAACCCCGTCGGCCATTGTTTCAACAAAAACCCAAGATTTTAACCATTTTGAACTTGGTAAATCACATACATTAGTTCAACTAGGTTCTAATCATTGATTTATGTCTTTAATTTGATCTTTTATAGGTCCAAACTTAGTTATTTAGCAAAAACCCTATTTTGACCCATAAAACTTCAAAAATCGACGATTTGGCCTGAAATTGTGTATAAAACTACATGAAACTTGTACAATCAAGTTGATTATACCTAGATACAGTAGTAGAATCGAACACACTAGCTTGAAACTCGACAAAATGTCGTTTAGGAGAGATACGATAGACTCGAGAAAATAGATTCGAAATCGCCTGAATAGATTCGAGGAAGTAGAATCGAAAACAGTAAGAAATAAATGACTTCACTGTTAACCTATTTATACCACCAACCCTCGAGTCTAAGCATAGATTCGAATCTACTGACAGATTCGAAGTACTCCTTATTCGAGTCTGTCTTAGATTCGAAACCTCCAACACTTAGAATAAGTTCAACTTTTCCAACTTTTTTCTACGGTATTGTGTAACCAGATAAACTATGCCAACTCTTTTACCCTAAGCAACAGATATTTCACGCAATGTTTATTTTATTCAACCTTGAATGCACCCTCAGTAATTTTTGACCTTTTACCTAAGTAAAAATTAAACTAAACTAAAATAAAATAAACTAAGGTAAAAATAAAATAAAATAAAATAAAGTAAAATAAAATTTTGACCAAAAAATTTAATCTAGACTTAAGAAAAAATTTACAATCTAAGCTAAATACTTAACAACATATTTTTGATGAGTATGGTCTAAGAAAGGTTCAATCAGATAGCGATGTCCGATACTAACTTTCAGTACTTCAACTTTCACACTTAGGAATTTTTTATTCCTTTGTTTGTTTGTCGTGACATACCTATTTAGCCGATTGTTGGTATTTTGCCCCTTTTAAACATTCTACATTTCGGAATATCCCTTGGCCTTTTATTTATCAGGAAATTATCTTACGTGACGCAGACATAGACATACTTTTATGATCAAGGCACACAGACAAAGATTCTAACTTGTTGGTATTTGCAAACTTTCTTTAAAAGACAAACATCGGACACAGGTCTGTATTTTCATACAACAAAGTGTCTTAGTTCGACTTAAGGTTTATTTTTAAAGTTAGCAGATAGCGGTGACAGGTCTGTACTGACGTATAACAAAGCGACATGTCTGCTAACCCGAATCTAAACAGAGACAACAGGTATGTACTTACGTACAACAGAGTTGCATGTTTTCGACTCTCAGTTTTACATGATATTTCTATTCTTTCCATTTTCAGATGTATTTGATGTTGTCATACATCCCCAGAAAGTTTGCATACCTCATTTAGACTCAATGTTTGTATGTCTTGTACATAAAAATTAAGACCGATTGGTCGTACATCTAAGTTAGTGACACGCTTGACTTTTTCTAGAATATTTTATTAGCCTTGAGATTCCCTATATGTATTATGCCTACCAACACATCAAACTAAATAAAGTATAACACTTAGAATTTAGTTGCATTATGTGTGAAAGCCTAAACACTTAGAGTCTGTAACGACGGTGCTAATTATCGTCACTTTGAACCTATGTATCTAAGACTTAACTCTTTTTTTTTTGATATTCTCTTTTTTTGTATTTTTGTGATTTTCTCTCTTTTTTCTTTTATTATTATTTTTTTTTTCATAAGCAAAAAGCAGTTAACTAAGCTAACCTACTAACTTACTAAAAATAGAAACTTACTAAAAATAGAAACTTACCTAAATTAGCAGATTACTGTAAAGAAAGAAATACTACGACTCTAAAAGAAAATAAACTTACTACTACTAAGGTCAAATTACTCTGGGTTGCGCATTCCATTCAGTTGAATTAAATATTCAAACCGTGACTTATCAAACGCTTTGGTAAATAAATCTGCATTATTATCTTCTGTTGCCACCTTTACCAGTTTGATTAAGTTCTTTTCAGCACAATCACAAATAAAATGATGCCTTATGTCTATGTGCTTTGTTTTACTGTGTTTAACTGGATTATTAGTTATAGCAATTGTAGATTGATTGTCTATCCTAATTGGAGTTTGAGTATAAGCCAAACCGTAATCCCGCAATTGTTGTTGTATCCACAAAACCTGTGAACAGCAACTACCAGCAGCTACATACTCGGCCTCGCACGTTGACACGGCTACCGATGTTTGTTTCTTGCATTGCCAGGATACCAGTCTCCCTCCGAGGAACTGACAACCTCCAGTTGTAGATTTGCGCGTCAAGCTGCATCCTCCGTAGTCAGAATCTGTGAACGCTTCCAACTCTCGATCTCCCTCCGCGTGATACCAAAGTCCCAGCTTCGGTTTCGACTTGAGGTATCGTAGAATCCGCTTCACAGCTTTCATATGCATCTCCTTCGGATTCGCTTGAAACCTAGCACAAATACACACAGCAAACATTATGTCAGGTCTTGAAGCAGTTAAATACATAAGTGATCCAATCATGGCCCGATATAAAGTCGGATCCACATCGGAATCACTTTCAGTACCCGGCCCGAGATTGTGATTCACTTGAATCGGCGTGCTGAAGTGGGCAGTCAACTTAGTTCCCTCCATCCCAAACCGTTCTAATATGTCATAGACATACTTAGTTTGATGGATAAACATCCCTTCCTTCTTTTGGTCAACTTGTAACCCTAAAAGAAATTCAACTCCCCCATAGCACTCATCTCGAACTTAGACTTCATCACCTTTTCGAAATCTTTGCACATCTGTTCGTCTGATGATCCAAAAATGATATCATCGACGTACACTTGTACCAAGATAAAGTGATCTCCCTTTCTCTTCACAAATAGAGTACTATCTATCCTACCCCTCTCAAAGCCATTTTCTAACAGATGGTTGGATAGAGTCTCATACCACGCCCTAGGTGCCTGATGTAATCCATAAAGAGCCTTATCTAAGCGATATACTCTATCAGGATATTTAGGATCTGTAAATCCGGGCGGTTGTTCTACATATACCAACTCCTTCACTTTCCCATACAGGAAAGCACTCTTAACATCTAACTGATATACCTTAAATCCCTTGAAGGAGGCAAAAGCTAAAAACAACCTAATTGCTTCTAACCTTGCTACAGGTGCAAACACTTCGTTGTAATCGATTCCCTCCTCTTGGTTGAAACCCTTTACAACTAATCTCGCCTTGTTGCGCGTGACTATACCCCGATCGTCTCTCTTGCACTTAAAAACCCATTTGGTTCCTATTGCAATCTCCCCTCGAGGTAACGGAACTAACTCCCACACTTCTAGTTTCCTAAATTGTGGAAGTTCTTCCTGCATCGCTTCAACCCAAGAGTTGTCCTTAAGTGCCATTTGCACATTTTTGGGCTCTACTTGCGATATGAAACACGAATATAGACATGTGTGATATGCCTCGGAGTCGTTTATCATCGACAACAACACGGTGTTGTTATTTACACTACTCCGAGTCCTCACACCCTCGTTAGGATTTCCTATGATGCTATCTATTGGATGGTTCTTGTTAATTCTAGAGGTCTCTATTTCATCAACCCTTAGATCATCTCCTAAGTTGGATCCTATTTCACCTAAAGGGGGAACAGGCTCAGCTTCTACATTTTCCTCCTCACGGACGTTTTCCTCAGAGTTAGAACTTGAAGCTTGAATCTGATTCTCAGAGTTAGGTGTCTCTTGATCAGCAACTTCTGGAGATCCATCTACAGTCGCAGTAGGCTCGGATGTAGATTCGAACGTGGTCCTTGGAAAGATTTGGCCATCGTCGTTCAGATGCAACGTCGCCAAGTCCTTCTCGATTGTACCTGCATTATCATCCAGAGGAATGTTAAATGACTCAAATAACTTATCATAGTCAAATATCCATTCCGGACCAGTTTGGGGTTCATGTGTATAACTTGTGACTTCAATGTTATACACAATCTCCACAGTACCAGTTGTTTTGTTAAACACCCGTTTGTTTGGTGAGTTTGGCACATAACCTAGGAAGTATCCTTCGTCAGCCTTTTCACCAAACTTCGGTTGATGTTTTGTTCTTAAAAGTGTGCATGGTACTCCAAACGGTTCGAATCCAGTTAAGTTAGGTGGCCGTTTATTCAAAATTTCATAGCATGTTTTGTTCAATGATTTGACTGTAAGGACTCGGTTTAAAATGTGGCACGCGGTATTCACTGCCTCCCCCCAAAACATGGTAGGAAGCTTTGAATCCGAAAGCATAGTCCTTGCAGCCTCAATCAAAGTTCTGTTTTTACGTTCGGCCACCCCATTCTGTTGTGGTTCATATGGTGCACTGAATTGATGCACGATGCCCTTTGATAGGCAATATACACCAATTACAGAGTTTTTAAATTCTGTCCCATTATCACTACGAATACTTTTAACCCTAGTTCCGTAGGAATTCTCCACTTGGTCTAAGAACCCGATGAGCTTCGCAGCCGTCTCGTCCTTTGTACCTAAAAAGAAAACCCAAGAAAACCGTGAGTAATCGTCAGTGATAACTAAGCAAAACCAACTACCTCCTATACTCCTTTTGTTGATAGGGCCGAAAAGGTCCATATGCAACAAATCGAATGTCGAGGTTATGGAGTTCAGCTTCTTGGACTTGTGTGTCTTTTTATGTTGCTTGCCCTTCATGCACGGTAGACACTTGTCTTCAAACTGAAAGCTCTTCAGAGGCACACCTTGCACCAAACCATTCTTCGTTATGTAGTTCATTTTCCTTAGGTGCAAGTGAGCCATGCGTCTGTGCCACAAAACCGATTCCGTCTCCGAAGCTTTTGATAGTAAGCAGATCGGACCCATCGAATTATCTGGCTTGTTCATATCGAGCATGTACAAGTCATTCTTCCTTGGAGCCCGCATCAATATCCAATCTTCAGGTATCTTGAATCCCGGCTTTAGCACTAACGCCTCAGTGTCAGTAAATAACACTGAGTTCTTCTTATCACAGATTTGAGAGACACTAATGAGATTATGAACCAGTTTATCAACGTGATAAACTTGATCCAATGTAATCGTCCCATTAGTGACTTCTCCAGTTCCAGTGATATTTCCACCCTTGTTACCCGCGAATGATACGAATCCCCTATTACCCCCCTTGAAGTCTGTGAGAAGACTTCTTTCCCCCGTCATGTGCCTGGAGCAACCACTGTCGACGAACCACTTGTTGTTTGGACCGGTAGTTATCTCCTGCACATGAAAGAAATTAGGTTAGTTATCACGGGGAACCCAAGCCATGACTGACTTGGTAATACCATTCTCGTCCACATACGTGAACTCTTTCAAGTACCCATCTCGCCTTTCAGGTGACTTGGGCCTTTGAACTGAATTCTGTTGTGGTGCCGAGTGATTTAGATTCACTCTTTGCCTTTGAGTAGGCATTTGTTGTGGTGCTCTAGAATAACTCTTATTATACTGCATTTCAGACTGTGATCCCTGAGCTCTTACCGGAACATAATGTCTAACGGGCGTATGTGACCTAACTGGAGTGTGTGACCTGCTAGGTGTGGTGCTCCTATAGACTTGTTGAGGTGCTGACCTAGATTGATTAATGACACGATTCGGTGAATTTGTCCTAACCACTTCTTTTGGTCCAACCTTAACCGGTGTTTGTTTCACAACAGGTTTTGGTGCGGCCTGCACAGTTTTCTCGGTACTCTGAGAACTACTCGTGCTCGCCACACTTGGTGAGGGCTTAACAGGTGTTGGGTTCACTGTCTTAGGGGTAACATCTGCTTTCCTATTTGGACAGTGAGAAGCAACATGCCCTTTCTCGTGACATCTAAAGCAAGACATCTTATCCATGGACTTTTTGGTTGGTCCCTTAGATCTAGGTGTCTCACTAGTGTCTACTTCCTTTGGTACATCTACAGTGTCTGTCTCTTCGACCTGGTCAGCCCATGAAATTTTCTGTTTTCCTGCAGGTGTTTCACTTGAGGAAGACACAAATTTCACTTTCTTGACCTTGACAGTAGAGTCATCCACCTTAGGTGTATTTTCAACTGTAGGCTCAGGTGTCGGTTCAGGTAGGTCCTCTAAAACTACTGACTTGTTAGTTTTCTCCTGAGGCTGAGGCACATAGTTTGCATTGAAAGGTGGAGGAATTTCGTGAAAACCTAGACCTACAGGCTTCTTAGACTGTCTTTGGGCATCTAAGACTTTGCCTAGGTTTAGGCTCGAATTCCTAAACTTTTCCAGCTTGCTATTTGCCTCTGCTACCTTAACTTTGGTCTCGGCTAGCTCTATGTCCTTATCTTTCAGACTTTTGGTCAAGGCCTCTACGTGCTCATACATAAGCTCTATCCTAACACACTGCTCACTCAGTTTGTCTTTTAGAATGATTACGTCTTGAGCATCAGCCTTAAGCTTTTCTTTTAAATCTTGTTTTATATCATTTAGGCTAGCGTTTTCAATTTTTAAATTTTCATTTTGAGCAGATATGGTTTTATGTGATTCTAAGACTAGATTTAACCTATCATTAGAAGTAGCACACAAAACACATAATTCTTGAAATAGAGAATAAGAAAGACTAACCTTAGAGTTATCAGATTCCACGTTGGCCATCTGAGCAGCAAACTCCAGCACGGTCTGATCATTCGCCTTCTCTACCCACATCGGACATCGCTGACTGCCCCGTGTGGTCTGCTCATCCACATCACATCCAGTTTCAGTAACTTCAGCCATGAAGGCTCTAGCATTGGACTCAGGATGTGAACTCCAGTCATAGGTACCATCTAGCTGTCTGTCAGAAGTGACATTGGATATTAGACCCGCTAGATTGGCTTGACCAGATGAAGAACTCGGAAGGTATCTTTGTTGGGACTGATTTTGGTACTGTCCTTGATGCTGACTCTGTCCTTGGTATGATTCTACCTTCGGTCTTTGACACTCCCTGGCGAAGTGTCCCCATCCCTGACAGTTGTAGCATTTGACCTTAGACTTATCAAATCCTATCCCTTTGTTGTTCATTTGCAGATTCCTCCCAGTTCGCTTAATGAATCTTTTAACCCTCTGGGTCACCATGGCCAGTTGCCACTTAAGATCCATTTCCTCTAAGTCATCAGGGTCGACCTGATCATAATCTTCATCCCATAGAGCTGGGTCATTGATTTTCCCTTGAACACAATTTCCATAAGCTGCCACAAAGGAAGCAAGCAGATTCAAATGTTCTTCTGCGGACTTTGCGCTCATCGGCATCTTTGAGTAGCTCTGACTTGTCGGTGCCTGATGGACTTGAGGTTGCGGTTCTTCCGATCTTCCTAACCCTAAGAACGCATGATTCAGTGAGTCTTCGGACTCTGGTGGTGATGACGTTTCTCCGGTGAAAAACGCTGTAGCACTCTTCGGTTCAGCTGTCACTGATGATTTAGATGTCTTTCCAAAATACATAGCAGGATTCTGGACTTGCTCGTAATCAGTCTCAGCCTTAATCATCTCGAAGTGATATGCCCTCAACGTTCCCACAATATCATCAAGTGATTGAGCATAATACTTGTCCTCATTAAGCTTAATCATTGCCACGTACATAGCCCATTTGGCTGGTAGGGCATCAAGAAGCTTGTTGTTCTTGTCAGTGTCAGAATACTCAATTCCATGACTTTCAAGTTCAGTTATCAGATGATAGAACCTTGTGATAATATCATCCAACTGTTCATCCTTAATAGCCTTGAAAATTGCAAACTGTTGAGTCAACAGCTCTGTACGCTTTCTACGCACCCGTGGATTACCTTCACACCTTTTCTGGAGAGACTCCCAAAGTTCCTTCGACGTCCTTTGAGTCCGAAATGTGTGTAAGATATCTTGAGGTAAAGCCATACGGATAATGGAGAAAGCTTTGTTTTCAGCTTCAAAAAGTTTCTTGTCATCTTCTTTCATCATCTGATATGACAAGACCTTTTGACGGCCTTCAACTTCAGATACTGGTGGAATGTACCCTTCATCTATGCACACCCACATGCGCATATCGTTGAATCGTACAAAATCCGTAAATCTGTCCTTCCACCAGTAATAGTCCTCAACTTTCATCAGCTTTGGCGGTGCATTTGCCTTCCCAACTTCGTGATCCATCTCAAGGAATTTCTGAAGGTTTGACATCTTTTCTGAAAGAAATTGAATTTGAACTTAATTAATTTAATTCGAAACTGATTTAGACTAACTTATTCGAATCTAGATAGATTCGAAACTAATTAATATTAAATCTTTTGAAATTAAATTCGATTAAGTCTTAAAAGTCAATTAGATTCGAAATAATGTCAGATTCGAAGAACTCCTTAGATTCGAAGATCCTTAGAATCGAAGGCACAGCAGAGTCGAATGTCAGCAGATTCGAAGCACAGAATCGAAACAGTAACAAACTCGAAACAAACTCGAAACAATATAGACTCGAGATCCAATTCGAATGAAGTAACAGATTCGAAACAAGGTAGACTCGAAACTCTCTGAAATTGACTCGAAAGGAGCGAATTTAGGTTAGACTCGAAAATAAAGTAAAACCCTAATTACCCCTATAGATTCGAGCGCCGCAAACTCGAAAAACGGCTAAAACTTTGATTTTTTGACGTTTTACAGATTACACCACTATTTTTCAAACGAAAAATAATGATTTCGATCAAAAACGTGAAAAACAAACAAAGTGTTTCCCGAATATGAATTTGCTAAGCTCAAAAACACGTTTTTGAGAGCAAAACCGTCCAACTAGCGTCAAGAAACCTAGAATGTATCTGATGAACACGAAGAACACCAAGAACACTCCGTTGTCTCTGATACCACTTGTAAGGTCTACGACTGCAAGATCTATCTAGACGCGGATCCGTGAACGAGTGCGGAATCCTCGTTGACGGTCAGACGGACAACTCTCAACCAACGGAAACACGGAGACTATTAGACGCTGAACGAACGACACACGAACGATCCTACGTACTAATTCTCTCTGAAACGGCACTCACCTAGCTGATAAACTCGAGATCGCCTCTTGCTTAATTCCTCACGAATTCTGCAAAAAGTCTCTTAATCATTCGAGTCTATCCCTAATTATAGACCCTGATTCGAGTCTGTTGTGGGCCAACCTCGAATCTGGCCCAAGGCCCATTCGAATCTGTCCATCTGACAGTCTCGAATCTAGCCTATTTTCGAATCTATGGTTACATTCGAATCTATCACAGATTCGAATGTCAACCCATATATAATTCGAATCTAGCCTTTTACATAAACAACTAAGTGTTGAACCTTACAATATTACATATGATTGAATTTATCTTTGTACTTTATGTTTGAACTTCTTGTAATACGTTACATCAAGTTCAAACATACAAACACTAATAAATATCAACCATATATAAACATATATATCAAAACACTTGTTAATACTCAGAATATTACTTAAACGATAATGCAGATCGATTAGACTGCGATCGTCACACAGGGTGTACCAACAGACTCCCCCTTGACGATAGCTTCTAATTATCTACATTACATCAAATTTAAGTACTAGAGCTATATATACTACTACCAGCATATAATCCAGCATCTATACAAACTTTAACTACCTTTTGGAACTTCCTGGCTTCAGATCTCCATGGTTCAGTAAAGAAGATAGGCTGATCATGAAGCTTCTTCAGGTCGTCCTTTGATAGGTTTATCAAATGCAGTGGATCATATACCTTCAAAATGACCTGCTCGTCTTGATCCTCCATGATAACTTCAGCAGTGTCAATCTCTAGGTACCACCACTTCATGTTGCTCAAAACATTCTGTGGCATTGGTTTCATTGGGACTTTCTTTAGACACCTCACAGGTTTGTATTCCATCCTGGCCCATGGCCTACCTGTATGAGGATCTATTCTCGACTGATCCTCGACCCTCTTTCCGGTCCTTGGCTTGAGTCGCTCAAACTTCCCAGATCTTCCTTCTTTCCTTATGATTCTTGCCACAACCTCAGCGTACTGGTCATTACCTATATTAATTAATTCTTTCCATGCAAGCTCCTTTACTTCAATCTTGGGCAATGAGTTAAATGCTTTTAGTGTTCGCCTCAAGTATTGTAGTCCATCTCTTCTTTTCAAGATAAATAGCTGCAGTTCTTTGTCAAAGAACCAGCTTATAATGCCTCCTGAGAAGTTTCCAGCACCTGGAACTCTCATTTTCTTCTTCATCTTCAAACGCTCTTTCTTTTCCTCTTTCTTGAACCAAAGATTTATCAAGTCAGTTCTAGATGGCTCCTTCTCGGCCTCTTCAAGTTCTTTGTCCTCGACTGAGGCTACCTTGATATAGTCAATGTCAATCACCTTATGATTTTGTCCTTCATATAGCTCCGTGATAGGTTGTGAATTGACAATAACCTCATTGACTTGATCGTCTTCATCATCCAACACTTCATCGTCTGATTTCCAGTCGACGACCTCCTCTGGAATAAACTCACCTTCCTCCAATTCTTCTTCTTCATCATCAAAGTCCATAAGCTCTTCCTCTATGTCTTTCAGTGCATCTATAATGTCACAGGGTGTACCAACAATATCTGTTTTATGTTAAGCTTTGCCTGCTGAGACCTGTTGCTTCATGATTTGTTTGGAATTCTACTAACTTGCGTAGATCTAGATGCACATTCTTACTTGTTGCATGTCCTTTCGATTGTTGTGCTTCTAGTGATGGACCGGTGGGTCGCATCGATTACTCTGATGTTACTGTGCTATATGACCTGGAGCTGATCCCTCCTAGGCCCGGTAGGCAGTATGTCATCCCCGATCGTACGTTGTCTCAGATGGTATGTTTAATGCCGAGCTTTGGGCTCGAAGGGGCTGCGGCTCTGGTTCGTACTTGGTGTACGAAGAGGGTATACGATGTTTGTCATCGGCTTTACCCTTGGGCTTCATAAAAATTTATAAAATGCGTAATCTTTGTATTCACTAAGCATCCGCTTATTCCCCAGTTGTTTATTTTTATTTTACAGGAAAAGGGAAGTCTACCGCCGGACCTTCTAGTTAGGTCATTTGGGAAGATTTGGAAGATTTGAAACTACTTAATCGGTAATTGTGATTTGAGACAACGTTGTAATATATTCTTGATGTTGTAATAATTTTTTTGGATGTGTAGACTTGGTACCTTGTAGCACCGTAGAGTGTTTGACAATGCTGCAATACTTTATTTATGTTTCTAATGCTTCCGCACTTAAATTAGGTTATCAGATCATTATGAAATGTTATGTTGGTGATTAATCCTGGGTGTTTTGTAATTGGTGGTTGTTGTGGCAAGGGTGTCACACATGATTTAATTTAGATTAGTGTCATTAATTATGAATTAACAACCTGTCATAACTTTAATTATGAAAGACCAAAACAAGTACACTAAACTAGTGTATTTCATAAGTATTTATAAAATTACATAAAAAGGAAAATATAAGAAATACATTTGAAATACTTTTATACAAAAAAATACTCTTTTATAATCCCATATGGCCGACCCATAGAGAGGTACAAAAGACTCATTGACTTTCAATTTATTAATATGAAGGTCTTGCACCATCTACATCAAATCTTCCTCACACATCTCCCTATCATTTTATCCAAGATCACACTCAACCTCCAATTGTAAGACTCCTTTTTCTCTATAAATAGAGACTAAGTCTTTCATTCATTTTCACACCATCAAAGAGCAAAACTCTCCTCTCTTTCTCTCATCTAAAATCCGGTCAAGGCCTCACACAACAAAAAAATTGTTCATCTTTTTGTTCTTCAAGTTTTTCATGGAAGTTTTGGTGCAGCTAGTTCAAGAATACAACTTCTACTCATTTGCATTCTTTTACTTCATCAAAGTAAATAAAAACAATCTTATTACTTCTTTTATTTATGTAGTTATAAGTCTTGCATAATATATGTAATCACCAACAACAACAAGTTTAATAAAAAGTCAAGTTGATGATCAACTAGTTTTTTTTTAAATTTGTTTCTTCAAATGTGTTTATAAATATATAAACACATAATGTAAGTATAAATATTATGAAAACAATGTATATAAATGTGTTTCACAACTTTTTATACATGTGGTTTTTGAATAAACAACAAGAATCACAAGTTGTTGCAAGATTGTGAAATTCGGATTTTTCGGCAAAGACATTACACCGACTTTGAAAAATCATAACTAATTCAAAACTTAACAAAATGAGTTGATTCTTGTTCCAGAATTTAGATTTATGTCTTAACTAAATAACTGGAGGGAACCGAAAAGTCTGGGAACCGAATACTGTTTGGAAACCGAAAAGTCTAACAGCTCAGTTATGGCCAATATAGGGTTTTTAACGAGCCTTTTTTTCCTTAACCTAAACACCTCGAAAAATGACCGTTTTTATATTAACAAATTCCTTGTATATAGTAGTTTTATGATTATAAAAATAAAAGCCCAAATTGTTTTGGAGCTTGGGTAAAAACAGCCCCAAAGTAGGCTGAAAAACCTCGATAAAACCTGGAAAATCCTTATATATAAATTTGAACTTTTTAAGTGGGTTTTTGTTTATGGACTTGTTAAGTTGGGTGATTTAAAGCTTAAAAACTATCATGCATAAACATTATCATTTATAGACATTATTAACTCCCTCATATCATTTAGGACTTGGTTAAGTACGTACGAGCTTCCTTTCCAGTCAAAGTCACGATCTTCATTTTACACTCACTTTTACGGTGAGTTTTCATAGCCCCATTTTTAATTACTCGTGATACTTTGGGGTGAGAATACACGCTCAACTTTTTATTTTATATGGACACAAGTACTTGAATCATTTTTATGTATTACATAAGGTTACACTCCACCACTACCCTCAATCATGAACCGTTAATTACTACGTAAACGCGAATGTTGTGGATAGGTCTGTTTAGGTTGATGCCCCCATCCGGGTTGGTCGCGCCAATTGTAATCGGATGCATAATTATTTGACATTTCTTGGTATTTATGGTGTTGGATACCACATAGGGCACTCAAAATTTAAGTTTCGGGATCATGAGGGTTATGGTAATACTTAAACTATATGATTCACTTTTGTTTACAACTCAATGATATCTTGTGTTTTTTATACGTTGTCTACTTTATCGTGTAAACCTATGAGCTCACCAAGTTTATGTTGACATATTTAGCATGTTTTTCTCAGGACCTTAAGGGCTACTTTCCGCACTCACGGCTATTTTGCAAGCTTTTAGGAGTCACGGAGCATTTTCAAAAGAATATGGAGATTTATTTGCGTAACTAGAAATTTATATACTTTGGTCATGTATTTTTATCTCTAATATTCGTGAACTCTTTTATTAATATGATTGTAAAACTTTGTTTATAATTTATGTATTTCGAAAACGTCCCATTTAAAAGTCGTTCATTATGATTGTGACTTTGTTTCTGTGACGTCACGCCTCGTTGACAAGCGGGGTATCGGGGTGTGACAACCTGTCCTTGAAACATCAGAAGAAGAGGAAAAGACTGAGATTACCCTATCCACAGCAGCAAAAGGAAAAGATAAAGCTGATGTGGACAGAGATGCTCAAAGACTCCTTAAGCTCACGTTTGATAAGGCTCAAGCTAAAGAAATACGAATTCCACTTGATGTTTATTACAAGTGGAAACAAGAGCAAACTGAGATTCTAGAAAGAGAAAAAGAGGAAGCAGCCTCTGTGAAATCTGCTCAAGCTTTGGCTGCCAAGGAGGCAAAAAAAGTTAAAATGCCATCCCTGGTAGTACAAAGGAAGTTGGTAGAGGCAGATAAAGGGTCAGACAGTGGGAAGGAGAGTGAAAAAGAGAAAGGCTCAAAGGTCTTAGTGACCAAGGGAAAACCAGTGTCTTCTACTCTTTCACCATTGAGAACTAAGTTCCATTTTGACAACCTGGCAAGGAAAAAGTTCTTTGATGTTGCTAATAGAACGATTACCAACGAAAATATTGTCAATGTTGTTCCCATCTCCAGGAAAAATCATTCCTGGAAGCTTCAGATTACAAGACATGGTGCTGATGGCCCTGAATTGGAAGCATATAAAGCTGCTGATGTTGCCAGAATGGGGTACTGGGAATGCGCGGAGCTTGTAGTTTCCTTGAGCAGTTCAAAGTCTGAAACTGCTAAAACAGTCAGCGCATTTATGAAGAAGCTGACGGAAAAGCTGAGAGGGTTAGGCTTGATCCCAGAGGACATGATCAAAGGTACTTCACAAGAAGAACCTAAGATCAAGCCTAGAAGACAGAAGAATATACAGAGCTTGAGGAGATAGTCTAGTTGATTGAACAGGGTTTCTATGCCACTCAGATTAGAGGCATTGATCACAGCCTGCCCCAAGGCGTTGAACCTGATGAAGGCAAGTATATTAAAGAGCCTGAGGAAGGAGTCTTCTTCGTGGAACCTCTAACTAAGAAAATGTGCTTTCAAAGAGCCTCAGACCTTCATAATGCTGGTGTCAAACAAGTGATTGCCTTCAGGTTTACAGAAGTTTTTCCCAAGCATGCCAAGTGGAGAGTGGTCATATGGAATCAGTTAATAGCTTGCTATATCAAAGAAGAGCTGGCTTGCCAAGAGTTCTACTTCCTTAGATGTGAGGTGGAAGTTGTTGAAGCCAGAAAAGAACTGATAGCTGGCTTGGAACAAGAAAAACTCCTCAAAGCTGCTGATGATAGAGAAAAGGAAATTGAGGAACACCAAGGCCCATCTACAAGTGATGTGTAGATGAAGAATGGAAGCTGACCATCAGTTGGTCAGGCTTGCCATTATCTTCTCCTAACTTTAACAGTCCAAAGTGTTGAAGTTTTCATTGTACATAAGTTGTACTTTTTCATTATACATAAGTTGTATTTCTTTTTGTACATTAGTTGTATTTATGTAAACATTTGTTGTTTCAGTCAGCAATAGTATATATAAACTGATCTTTTACTTTACTTTGATGTTGTATTTTCAACTTTGAAACTGTGATGTAAATGTATATAGTGATCACTGTTAAAGTCAGCTATAGGATGAATATTGCAAATCGGGGGAGATTGTTAGGCACAAAAAGGCCTCAATCAAACCTGCTCATTATCATCGGGGGAGATTTTCTATCAAACCTGTTTGATGCACTTAAAGGAAGAATTTAAGGCTTTTTAATGCCTTATTGAAACCTGATAAGCGATTTGCAAAATCAGCCCAAATTTGTTTACACTGTTACATTCGTTGTAACTTGGCAAATTGTCAAAGTTGTTCATAACTGTTGGACAGGTTTGACATAAACTGTCTAAGATGTTCATATCTGTTGAACAGTTATGACCCAAGTTAAGTGTTCTGTTCTTTGTGAACAGGTTTAACACTTTATAGAATTTGTATCCATATCCTCATGCAAAGTATTGAACGTTAAATCAGTCTACAACTCAAGACAAATTGGAAAATAAGAGGTTGTCAGTTCTGCCAGAGCTGCTCAGAAGCATAAAGACAAAAAGAAATTTGAAATGGGTGACAAACCATTTCTTATATCAAAATAGCCTTACATTAAGAGGAAAGTTTTAAAGTTGGCATTCCCCTTTAAGGTAAAGCTGTGGACAACAGAGACAAAAAGGAAAAGACAAAGATTTTGCAACATATGGACAAAACATGATTTGTCAGACGTGTAGAAAAGCATCCTTGTCTTTTTGCAAAGACATTCCACTATCTCTACAACCAGTGAAGAAGTTTCACTGAGATTCACTGAGTGAGTATAAAAAGAAGCTTCTAAGGATTTAGAGAGAATCAAGAGAGACATCCACAAGTTCAGATGGTGCAAAGGAATTGTGTTTTCATGCATGCAAGTTCTGCTTTCAACTTAGAATAGAATAGCCCAGTGTGTCTGAGTTGTTCCATCTTAAAGTTGTTTGTCTGTGTCTTGTAAAATCAGTGTGTGAACCTTTGTGAGTGAATTCACTGTAACTAGTCTTAGGTTAGTTAATTGTCTGTTGTTTCTGTCATCTCAGTTTGGATCATTCCGCAATTCAAAACTGTTTGTAATTAACACTTGTTAATATATATACATACAAACTTTGAGAAAAAGGTGTTCTAAAAGAATTAGTTGTATTCACCCCCTCTATAGCCTTTAGTAACATACTTTGGAAACCTATTAGGACCTACAAATATAAAAAAAAAAAAATCAGAGTTGAATAGATACTACCATGTGTGTGTGTGTGTGTGTGCATGAATCAACATTGTTCATAGTCAAATATAAATTACATAAATCAAATATAACCTAGATGATAGAATACCTATAGATTGAAGACCAAGAAACGCAACCCTTATATAGAGTTGATGACAGAATCGGTTACCATATTGGAACTCAGAAGGAAACAATTGGATTATATCTCTGCATTTTCCTGTTGTGACCTAGGTAACGAGAGAGAGGGTAATAGATGGATGAATTATCATTAATTTAAGCTTATATTACTTAAGCAATTACCTTTAAAAGTTGTGGATGTTACTTTATACAATAAGCTAGGTTTATTAAAATCTGCTACTATCCGTTCTTGGAATGATTCCTAAGGATCATGACACGGTTTAAGTTCAAACATCCACTAGTGATACTCAATTCCTCAAACCACAAGCTCTAAAACCATGATGTAACACCCTCGAATTTCAACTAAATTCACGTCATAATTATATCATAAGTGGCAATATCGCATAAAACTCACTTAAAGTCATGTCAGGGGGTTACACAATCTCGTTTAGTTAAAATTTTACGTAAACGGATTACTAGTAACAAATCACTAAACAATACATGCAACTGAAACAATACACGCATATAACAACCTGATTATGGCATCTGACAAACTCAGACGAACTAACTAACATGAGTCTAATACATATACTGAGATCGCATACAACTTACTGGTACACAGTATCCCAAAAGATGATATTAACATACAGTAGAGATGACGTAAATCCCCACGCAGATCTTTGTTCCTACTTTGATTGTGGCTACTGCTGCTTAACTTTCTGACTGCTTGATACATGTTAGACTAAAAAATGTATGATGGGAAGCTCGTGAGTACACAAGAGTTTGACTCTACATAATAAACACATAGTATGATACATGTAGCACATAACACATCTCTCATTATCTCAATGTATCACTAATATAATTTTGGTAGAGAATGTGATCCAAAAGCTATGAATAAATCGCAACTATGGTGGGGAGGCCTTTTCCCGGCTAAAAGACTGCAGTATATATATATATATATATATATATATATATATATATATATATATATATATATATATATGTATGCTCGATGAATGGTTAGAGACAATCATCCTACGCGATTTCCCATCGCGGATCTCTCTAGAATGGGTCTCATCTCATGCACATGTATCACATATAATAATAAGAATAGGATCATACCTGAGGGTCACGTATCTGTCTCATTATCAACACATATAAGAAAATAATAGGATAAGACTCATATAACGAAGCGCACTTTTAAAAGGACTCGAGTACTCACCTGAACGACCACAATCAACTCAAGTGGCCTCCTACGATCATTGTTTCGACCTAGCTCGATGTATGCTCGTCCCTGTATACAGACGGATCCCAGAATATTAATTCAAGCTCAACGGTTGTACATAACAGACTTATACACTATCCTAGTGACCCGTAACTGAATCAAACCCCAAAAGTAACCCAAATTGGCCTCAAAGTCCAAAATTGAATTCTGTCCCAATTTAGTTGATCGTGGCCGAGGTCAAATCCATCGCGGCCGCGTTTGGCATCATGGGTCGCGCTTCCACCTCGTCATGAACTCGGGGGCTCAGGCTGAGCTCGACCTCAGCACCGCCTCAAGACCCATCGTGACAGCGCTCAAGGGATCGCGACCGTGATCCTGGGCGGGCAGGTCTGCTCTGTTCTTCGTCTCTATTTTGCCTAAGGGTAAACAAACCCCATAAATCAAATTCCAACATCTGAATACTCATATAATCAACGTATGACGGCTACCTACAGGCTTAACCCGCCAATTCTCAACAGATAATAGGGATTAACACAATCAAATTTAACATATAGAAGCTTTCTTACTTTTGCTAAGCTTAAGAACACGACAAATAAGATGAAAACGATGAATTCAACAACTCAATTCGGTCTTTGCAACTCCTTTCTATTTGCTCCAGCTCACGATAAACACACACCCCAAACTCAACTTTCTTTCTTTGTTATGAAGCAAGGGAATGGATTTTTCAAATGAAAACATATATATTTCTGATTATATTAACCGGATACCCAAATATCCGAACCCGATATATATATACATATATATATAGAGATTTAGGTTCAAGTGAGTACCACCTCTAATGCAGCGCACCAGAAGGTACCACCCTTAAAAGTAATTTTTTTGAAAAAAAATTTCATGGACATGTTCTAATTAACATTACACAGATCATATGTGAATTTGACGCAAATCCGAACACTCTAAGTGCATGAAAACACACATCACATAAATGCATGTTCACATGTCTTCAAAATTATGTAAGTGTGTGTTCACATCATTTTTTAGGAGTTAGGAGATGTGAATGTTTGTGAAATTTACATACGATCTTCATAATGTTAATTAAAACATGTTTATGAAAAAAAAAATTTAAAAAGGTTTTTTTAAAGGTGGTACTTTCTGGTGCGCTGCATTTGGGTGGTACTCTCTCGAACCATATTCTATATATATATATATATATATATATATATATATATATATATATATATATATATATATATATATATATGTTGTATTTTCAATGTTAATAGCAATCAAATCCATTTAATTTCGTGAACTCATAATGATTAATAAACCACTAAAATAACTTGATGGCACGTAAACTCAATCCCGACACATAACGATCCACTAATCGGGATATCACTGAACCAACGCAATATTATTAAATTAAATATGTAATAGATAGTTCCACGTAGCAGCTATAAAAATGAGATGTTGCAATAATTTTTTAAACAATATATAAATATGATTTTTTCAGGTGTCATGCAATTCAACTAAAACCGCTAACATCTATTCTGATGCTAAAACGGTTTTTCAAATGTTTTTCATTTTGTTCTTGTAGAAAAAAACTATCACAAACTATAATTAACTGTTAGGTTTTTTACATAATTAACTCCGACTGGTTAACCAAGTAAGGCTATGTTTGGTAGAGAGCTTTTAAGAGCTTTTAGTAGCTTTTGTTTTTAATAAACTCTACTAAAAAATAAAAGTTTTGTTTGGAAGAAAACATAGAGATCTCATTTTCTTAAAAATAAGCTCTTTTATAAAACGTTGGTATTAGTAGCGTTTTAAAAGCTCTGGAGCTTTTAGTCAAACGTATTTAGTTTTTTACCCTCCTATTAATCCTAAACTACACCTTTAATTAATATTAATGTTCTATTACGTAATTTAATGCTAATAAATACAACTACAGCTACTTTTCCCAAACAAATTTGTAACCTAAAAGCTCTAGCTCTTTTAAAAGCTTCAGCTCTCAAAAGCTTCAGCTACTAAAACCTCTACCTCTTTTAAAAACACAAAGTTACAGCTAGTTTTGCCAAACATACCCTAAATATAATAATAATATGATGTTCATGACATAATTGATAAATGTTAACTTTTTTTTGTTTCGTCATATCGGTCACTGTGCATATATATATATATATATATATGTATATATATATATATATATATATATATATATATATATATATATATATATATATATATATATATATATATATACATACATACATACATATATAGTTCCTTAGCGTACCAACCAAAATCTCGCGCATCCAACATACCCCTCACATGCAAGAGTATTTTCGTAATAACAATCATCATTCACGTCACTTATAAAATGATCATTCACATCACTTGTAAATTAATCATTCACATCACTTTAAAATGATCATTCACATCACCTATTTGATCATTCACAGTAATTAATTGATCATTCACAAAAATTAATTGACTATTGACAATTCTTTTACACTTATTTGATCATTCACAAGAATTATTTGACCATTCACACTTCTACACTTATTTGATCATTCACAACACTTATTTGCTATTTACACTTCTTCTACACTTATTTGATCATTCACAATACTTATTTGACCATTCACAAGAATTTTTTGACCCTTCACAACACTTATTTGATAAATTTAGTGTTGTGAATGATTATTTTATAAGTATTATGAATGGTCAAATAATCCATGTGAGTGATCAATTAAGTGTTGTGAATTATCAAATAAATATTGTGAACTGTCAAATAATTCTTGTGAATGATCAAATAAATGTTGTGTAAATGATTAAATGAGTGTAGAAGAAGTGTAAATAGTCAAATAATTCTTGTGAATGATCAAATAAGTGTTGTGAATGATCAAATAAATATTGTGAATGATCAAATAATTCTTGTGAATGATCAAATAATTCTTGTGAATGATAAAATAAGTGTTGTGAATGATCAAATAATTACTGTGAATGGTCAAAAAATTCTTGTGAATGATCAATAATTGTGTGAATGATCAAATAAGTGTAGAAGAAGTGTAAATAGTCAAATATATTGTGAATGATGAAATAAATACTGTGACTAATCAAATAATTAATGTGAATGATCAAATAAGTGTTGTGAATGATCAAATGAATATTGTGAATGGTCAAATAATTTGTTTGAATGATCAAATAAGTGTTGTGAATGATCAAATAAGTGTAGAAGACTTGTAAATGGTCAAATAAATGTTGTGAATGATCAAATAAGCGTAGAAGAAGTGTGAATGGTCAAATAAATCTTGTGAATGAATCAAAGATGGGGATTTCGAACCTTTTTCTCAAAATCGAAAGCAAAGAAGAGAGAAAAGACGATTCTTACCTCAAATCTGAATCAAATCACACATGCAATTGCAGATCCGTGTATTACTCTTCGAGATCTTTCCGATGACGTATAGAACTCGAGATTTGGCCTGTCGGTTTGGGAGAAAAGCTAGAGAGAAGGTGAGCTTAGAGAGAGAGGCTCTCAAATAGGAAAAAAAATGGTTTTGCAAGAATGAGGGACATAAACTTCAGCTCCTTTTTATATAAAAATTTGAAATTACATCATTAAACACAAATCGCACAAAAACGCATCAAACGCATAAAATGAAAAGCAAGGTGTTATAGTATTAGCCCACCACGCTTGCACTTCGTCCTCGAAGTACCTAGGGCTCAAAGAGATGCGGATAACGAACCCTCATGTCTTGTTCAGATTCCCAGGTCTGGGAATTACCATGAGAAGTTCTCCATTGCACCAACACCATTGCTACTTCTCGATTCCTTAGCTTCTTCATCTTTGTCTCCAAAATAACCTCAGGCTCATCGCATTGCAGCTTCTCGTTGATCTTGTAGCTCAGATGATCGGCCCACTTTTCGCTTTCATCTTCATTGCACTTCCTCAGTTGCGAGACATGAAACACAGGGTGAATGTTGGATAGTTCATTCGGCAAATCTGAAAGGTAAGATTGAGTTCCAACACGCACGATGATCTAGAAAGGACCAACGAATCGTGGTGTTAACTTGCCACGCTTGCCAAATCTAAACACACCTTTCATCGGCGAGACTTTCAATACGACATAATCATCCTTTTGGAATTCTAGAGGCTTATGGCGTCGGGCGTGATACGACTTTTGTCTAGATTGAGCAGTTTCCAGTCGTTGGTGAATGAACTATCCAACATTCACCCTGTGTTTCATGTCTAGCAACTGAGGAAGTGCAACGAAGATGAAAGCGAAAAGTGGGTCGATCATCTGAGCTACAAGATCAACGAGAAGCTGCAATGCGATGAGCCTGAGGTTATTTTGGAGACAAAGATGAAGAAGCTAAGGAATCGAGAAGTAGCAATGGTGTTGGTGCAATGGAGAACTTCTCATGGTAATTCCCAGACCTGGGAATCTGAACAAGACATAAGGGTTCGTTATCCGCATCTCTTTGAGCCCTAGGTACTTCGAGGACGAAGTGCAAGCGTGGTGGCTCATACTATAACACCTTTCTTTTCATTTTATGCGTTTTAGGCATTTTTGTGCGATTTGTGTTTAATGATGTAATTTCGAATTTTTATATAAAAAGGAGCTGAAGTTTATGTCTCTCATTCTTGCAAAACCATTTTTTTCCTATTTGAGAGCCTCTCTCTCTCTAAGCTCACCTTCTCTCTAGCTTTTCTCCCAAACCGACCGGCCAAATCTCGAGTTCTATACGTCATCGGAAAGATCTCGAAGAGTACTACACGGAGTCAACTTGATTAAGTCCCTATCTTGGGATGATCTTAAAATGATCTTCTTTCGTCAGTACTACCCGACTGATGAAAATATACGTATGGAAGAGAAGCTGATGTCTCTTACTCAGGTTCCCAAATCGGTGACTGAGTATGAGATTGAATTTACCCGACTTAGCCTATTATCTGACTATCAAGTTGCTACTGAAGAGTGAAAGATCGACCGCTTCTTAATGGGTCAAAATCCCGAGTATCAGAAGTTTTTGAAGCACCAAAGGTACACCAACTATGCTGATGTTGTTGAAGCTGCTGGAATTCTCGAGCAGGATTTTATTCGTGCTGGAGGAGTTTCTGCTTCATCTTTCAACCCGACTTGTCCGTCACCGCCCAATCGCGCACTGGTAGTTATTCTGGATCTTCATCCAGATATTCTCAATCACAGTCTCAATCCAGACAGTTCAGCTCACCTCCGGCACAGCAAGCTCGTTCTTATGTGGTGCATTCTGAACCGAGGCAGTGTCGCCGCTGCCATAAGTCACACATTGGGCGTTGTAAGCCCAATGATGTGAGATGCTACGTGTGCAATGACATAGGGCATAGCAGTGAAGAATGTCCTAACAAAGTTACAGTTTGCAACAACTGCTTACGCCCTAGACATACTGAACGGGCATGCACGCATCCGTTGAGTTTAATTTATCCTAGTGCAGAGCATCATCCACGACTGCAACAGCAACAACAGCGACCTCAGCAATAACAACAACAAAGACAAAACCAACCGGCCCGACATAGCACATCACGTGGAGGGTCTAGCCGCCGTAATGAACCAGCACGAAGTCAGAACCACGCATTTCAAATAACGGCCGAGCAAGCGAAGGAAATACCAGATGTGGTATCCGGTATGTTTCTTGTTAACTCTGTTCCTGCTAGAGTTATTTTCGATTCGGGAGCAAATCATTCTTTCATATCAAGTACATTTGCATCTAAACTTGGAATTACACCGACTACGCTACCTGTAATTTTTGATATTGAAACGGCTAGTAGTGTAAGTGTGTCTACCGATAAAATTTACCGTGATTGCATCATTCTGCTCGACAACTGCACATTTCAACTTGACCTTATTCCGATGGATTTTCACGAGTTCGACGTTATCATGGGTATGGATTGGCTAGTTCACCATGACGCCAGCATTCTTTGCAAGAAGAAATTAATCAAGCTCACTACTTCGGATGGCCGCAGTATCTGCATCTATGGTAACAGAAAGAAAGGTGACTTATGCTTGATCTCTGTAGTGAAAGCTAGGAACATATAGCTAAGGGTTGTGCGTCTTATTTAGCATATGCAAGCGAATGCTAAGTCTGAAAAGAAAACTTTAGCCGAGGTACCGATAGCCTCAGAGTTTCCCGATGTCTTTCGCGAGGACATCTCTGGACTTCCCCCAGACCATCAGGTGGAGTTCAGAATTGATTTAGTGCCAGGCGTGACACCGATTGCTCAAGCCCCTTATCGACTTGCACCTGCTGAGATGCAAGAAATGATGAAGCAATTGCAAGAGTTGCTTGACAAAGGGCTCATACGACCAAGTTCATCTCCCTGGGGAGCTCCTGTTCTTTTCGTTAAGAAGAAAGATGGGACTCTCCGGATGTGCATTGATTATAGGGAGTTTAGCAAGGTAACAATAAAGAACAAATATCCGTTGCCCAGAATAGATGATCTTTTCGACCAGCTTCAGGGAGCCAGTTACTTCTCAAAGATCGATCTTAGATCTGGGTATCATCAGCTCAAAGTACGTGAAGAGGATGTCTCAAAAACAGCTTTCCGTACCAGATATGGGCATTACGAGTTTCTTGTTATGCCCTTTGGCCTTACAAAGACTCCTGTGGCATTCATGGATCTAATGAACTGTGTTTGTAGACCAATGCTTGATAAGTCTGTTATTGTCTTTATAGACAATATTCTCATCTACTCGAAAACTGAAGCTGAGCATGCTGTGCATCTTAGAGAACTGCTAGAGTTGCTGCGCAAGGAGCGACTTTATGCCAAGTTCTCTAAATGCGAATTTTGGTTGCGGCAGGTGCTCACAATCTCGATTTATTCACTTTAAGCTTATCTTTTCTTTAATTTTCATGCTAAGCGTTAACTTGCAAATCTTGTATCTTATCAGAAACAATTTCTTGGACACGTGATATCAGGTGAAGGAATCGTTGTAGATCCTTCTAAAATAGAAGTCATTCAAAACTGGGAAGCTCCCAAATCAGTTACTGAGATCCAAAGTTTCTTGGGATTGGCGGGTTACTACCGTCGATTCATTAAGGACTTCTCTAAATTAGTCGTGCCTCTTACCTCTCTTACTTGCAAGAACATTCCCTTTATTTGGGAAGAAGCTCAAGAAATTGCATTCCAAACTTTAAAACAGAATCTCACCGAAGCACCTATTCTGGCCTTACCCGAAGGCAATGAAGACTTTGTAGTCTTCAGCGATGCTTCATATCAAGGGCTCGGGTGTGTTCTGATGCAAAGAGGCCGCGTTATAGCATATGCTTCTCGCTAACTCAAGGATCATGAAAAGAGTCAGCCGACTCATGATCTTGAACTTGCTGCAGTGACTATCGCGTTGAAAACGTGGCGTCATTACCTCTACGACACCAAATGTCAGTTATATACAGATCACAAGAGTCTTAAGTACATTTTCAGTCAGAAGGAGCTCAACATGCGCCAGCGACGCTCCATGGAACTCATCAAAGACTATGACTGTGAAATTCTGTATCACCCTGGCAAAACAAATGTGGTGGCCGATGCATTGAGTCGAAAATCGTATTCTGCGAAATGCCTCTATACTCTGACTCATACTTCATTTTCATCAACTCTAATCGATGAAATTCTTATTTACCAAGCTGAAGCCTTGAAAGAAGAAAACCTCAACTCTGAAGACATGAAAGGGCAACTTCAATTCTTAATCGATAGCCCTCGTGGCTTAAAGCTCTTCAAGAATCACGTTTGGGTTCCCAAATTTGGTGATATTCGACAGAAAATCCTTTCAGAAGCTCACTGTTCTAACTTCTCAGTACATCCTGGTAGCACCAAGATGTACAATGATTTAAAAGCTGAGTATTGGTGGCCTGGTATGAAAAGAGACGTGGGTCAGCATGTCGAGATTTGTGTTTCTTGTCGGCTAGTCAAAGCGGAGCATCAGCACCCTTACGGCAGTCTTCAGCCTCTACCGATCCCCGAGTGGAAGTTCGATCATATAACGATGGATTCTGTGACAAAGTTGCCGACTACACGAAGACAGCATGATGAAATATCGGTGATCGTGCATCGTTTAACCAAAGTCGCGCATTTCATTTCGATTCGCGAGAATTACTCACTGGAGAAACTAGCTAAGTTGTATATAGACGAGATCGTTACTCGACACGGAGTGCCATTGTCAATTATTTCAGATCGCGACAGCCGGTTCACTTCAAGGTTCTGGAGTGCATTACAAGATGGGTTAGGCACCAAGATTAGAATGAGCACGGCGTATCATCCGCAGCCTGATGGCCAAAGCGAGCGCACGATCCTTACACTCGATGACATGTTGCGGGCTTGTGTTCTTGAATTTAGCGGTAATTGGGACGACCACTTGCCGTTAGCAGAGTTTTCTTACAACAACAGTTACCACTCATCAATCAAAGACGCACCTTTTGAAGCTTTATACGGTCGCAAGTGTCGAACGCCTACTTGTTGGCATGAAGCCGGTGAAGCACCAATTGCCGGTCCTAAATTACTTCAACAAACCAATGACAAGATCAGAATCATTCGCCAACGACTGGAAACTGCTCAATCTAAAGGAGCTGAAGTTTATGTCCCTCATTCTTGCAAAACCATTTTTTTTCCTATTTGAGAGCCTCTCTCTCTAAGCTCACCCTCTCTCTAGCTTTTCTCCCAAACCGACCGGCCAAATCTCGAGTTCTATACATCATCGGAAAGATCTCGAAGAGTACTATACGGATCTGCAATTGCATGTGTGATTAAATTCGGATTTGAGGTAAGAATCGTCTTTTCTCTCTTCTTTGCTTTTGGTTTTGAGAAAAAGGTTCAAAATCCCCATCTTTGATTCATTTAAACCTATTCTGCTTGAGTTATAACTCGATTCTGCTAGAATAAGTGTAATAGAATCGAACTTAGACTTGTTCCTTAGCATATTCATGATTTTAGGCTTGGAAATGCATGTTTGAAAGCTGAAAAACACAAACAAGTTCAAGATGGCTATGAATAAATTCGAAATGGATCAATTCGAGGCTTTTCGTTTTTATGTTCGAACTTGCCTATGTTTGAACCTGCCTATGTTCGAAGCCCTTAAATCGAAGGGTCTTATGTTCGAACTATATATGTTCGAAGGGTCCTAAGTTCGAGCCCCCCCTTGCATTCGAATAATCAGAATAAATTAGAATGGGCAACACTCGTTTTGCCTAACACATAATTTACAAAATATTTAGCAAGAAATTACAATTTAAGATACTTTAATTTTTAAGCAAGTTTATTAATTCGTTATGTATCTATAATATTAATTACACACATTTTGTTACACACATGCTATAAGATTGAAGCGACTAGTTCAGTTATGAGCCAAAGCTAGAGCCAGAGCGATACAAAGTATATTTAAAGCCTCAGTCAGTAAAGCAAAGGCATATTGAGCCAAAAAGAAATGTTAAAGTCTAGATAATCCCGAGCAAGCATTTCAGAGTATTACGAAGCATAAGACAGTACTGTGAGTAACAGTTAATCTTGTTTACATGTATTTTATGTAATTGAGACATAATTTGCTTCTATATGCTTTCTTTGGACTTCAATAGACTTTTGTGAGTGAAGGCGAACACTGTGGTACAGGCGGTGCCCAGCTTAGCCAGATCTTGCATCTGATCTATTAATGTGCATAATTTATTGCTATCTGTTTATTATTCTGCATATTATACGGCAAGCCTTGTTTGAGCGTTTCTTTGTGCACCTCATAAGCATTTTACATTTGAGCAAGTAATTCTGATGCTCACCACTATCCCAAGCATTATGCGGGTAGCTAGCCCCGCATCACAGATTGATCATCTGTCAGCGGTAACCCCTAGTGGTGGCATCTCCTTTCAGCGTGAAATGTCTCAATTGTGCAAGCATTCATTCTGGGTAAAAGCATTAGCAAGCAAGCAAGCATTACAGCCTTTATAGGCACTTTCGCCACATATCTTACATGCATCATGAAGATCTGTTAACTCACTAAGCAATTAGCTTACATTTGCTACTCACAATTTTTTTACAGGCAAAGGTAAAGAGCAAGCTGGACCATCTGCTTAGGTCTATTTTCTGATCAACCCAGAGGATTTTAGCTCACTTTTCAGCTTGTGTTATAGCTTTATGATGCCTTGGGATCTGGGTAGTTGCTTTGTTTATATTGTGATGTTTTAGCAACTTAGCAATGAACCTTGTAATATTTTACTTAGATTTATGCAAGCTTTAGCCTTAATGTGATATATTATGTCTAATGTTATTTATTCCTGGGATTAAGCAAGCGTCATTAAAGCAAGGATGTGACAGGATGGTATCAAAGTGGAGCATCAGCAGCCTTACGGCAGTCTTAAGCCTCTACCGATCCCCGAGTGGAAGTTCGATCATATAACGATGGATTTTGTGACAAAGTTTCCGACATAGCACATCACATGGAGGTTCTAGCCGCCGTAATGAACCAGCACAAAGTCAGAACCGCGTATTTCAAATAACGGCCAAGCAAGCGAAGGAAATACCAGATGTGGTATCTAGTATGTTTCTTGTTAACTCTGTTCCTGCTAGAGTTATTTTCGATTCGGGAGCAAATCGTTCTTTCACATCAAGTACATTTGCATCTAAACTTGGAATTACACCGACTACACTACCTGTAATTTTTGATATTGAAACGACTAGTAGTGTAAGTGTGTCTACCGATAAAATTTACCATGATTGCATCATTCTGCTCGACAACTGCACATTTCAACTTGACCTTATTTCGATGGATTTTCATGAGTTCGACGTTATCATGGGTATGGATTGGCTAGTTCACCATGACGCCAGCATTGTTTGCAAGAAGAAAATAATCAAGCTCACTACTTCGGATGGCCGCAGTATCTGCATCTATGGTGACAGAAAGAAAGGTGACTTATGCTTGATCTATGTAGTGAAAGCTAGGAAACATATAGCCTCAGAGTTTCCCGATGTCTTTCCCGAGGACATCTCTGGACTTCCCCCAGACCGTCAGGTGGAGTTCAGAATTGATTTAGTGCCAGGCGCGGCACCGATTGCTCGAGCCCCTTAGCGACTTGTACCTGCTGAGATGCAAGAAATGATGATGCAATTGCAAGAGTCTCTTGACAAAGGGCTCATACGACCAAGTTAATCTCCCTGGGGAGCTCCTGTTCTATTCGTTAAGAAGAAAGATGGGACTCTCCGGATGTGCATTGATTATAGGGAGTTGAACAAGGTAACAATAAAGAACAAATATCCGCTGCCCAGAATAGATGATCTTTTCGACCAGCTGCAGGGAGCCAGTTACTTCTCAAAGATCGATCTTAGATCTGTGTATCATCAGCTCAAAGTACGTGAAGAGGATGTCTCAAAAATAGCTTTCCGTACCAGATATGGGCATTACGAGTTTCTTGTTATGCCCTTTGGCCATAGAAACGCTCCTGCGGCATTCATGGATCTAATGAACCGTGTTTGTAGACCAATGCTTGATAAGTCTGTTATTGTCTTTATAGACGATATTCTCATCTACTCGAAAACTGAAGCTGAGCATGCTGTGCATCTTAGAGAACTGCTAGAGTTGCTGCGCAAGGAGCGACTTTATGCCAAGTTCTCTAAATGCAAATTTTGGTTGCGACAGGTGCTCACAATCTCGATTTATTCACTTTAAGCTTATCTTTTCTTTAATTTTCATGCTCAGCATTAACTTGCAAATCTTGTATCTTATCAGATACAATTTCTTGGACACGTGATATCAGGTGAAGGAATCGCTGTAGATCCTTCTAAAATAGAAGTCATTCAAAACTGGGAAGCTCCCAAATCAGTTGCTGAGATCCGAAGTTTCTTGGGATTGGCGGGTTACTACCGTCGATTCATTAAGGACTTCTCTAAATTAGTCGTGCCTCTTACCTCTCTTACTCGCAAGAACATTCCCTTTATTTGGGAAGAAGCTCAAGAAATTGCATTCCAAACTTTAAAACAGAAACTCACCGAAGCACCTATTCTGGCCTTACCCGAAGGCAATGAAGACTTTGTAGTCTTCAGGGATGCTTCATATCAAGGGCTCGGGTGTGTTCTGATGCAAAGAGGCCGGGTTATAGCATATGCTTCTCGCCAACTCAAGGATCATGAAAAGAGTCAGCCGACTCATGATCTTGAACTTGCTGCCATGACTTTCGCGTTGAAAACGTGGCGTGATTACCTCTACGGCACCAAATGTCAGTTATACACAGATCACAAGAGTCTTAAGTACATTTTCAGTCAGAAGGAGCTCAACATGCACCAGCGACGCTCCATGGAACTCATCAAAGACTATGACTGTGAAATTCTGTATCACCCTGGCAAAGCAAATGTGGTGGCCGATGCATTGAGTCGAAAATCGTATTCCGCGAAATGCCTCTATACTCTGACTCATACTTCATTTTCATCTACTCTGATCGATGAAATTCTTATTTCCTAAGCTGAAGCCTTGAATGAAGAAAACCTCAACTCTGAAGACAAGAAAGGGCAACTTCAATTCTTAATCGATAGCCCTCGTGGCTTAAAGCTCTTCAAGAATCACGTTTGGGTTCCCAAATTTGGTGATATTCGACAGAAAACCCTTTCAGAAGCTCACTGTTTTAACTTCTCAGTACATCCTGGTAGCACCAAGATGTACAACGATTTAAAAGCTGAGTATTGGTGGCTTGGTATGAAAAGAGACGTGGGTCAGCATGTCGAGAATTGTGTTACAAGATCAACGAGAAGCTGCAATGCGATGAGCTTGAGGTTATTTTGGAGACAAAGATGAAGAAGCTAAGGAATCGAGAAGTAGCAATGGTGTTGGTGCAATGGAGAACTTCTCATGGTAATTCCCAGACCTGGGAATCTGAACAAGACATGAGGGTTCGTTATCCGCATCTCTTTGAGCCTTAGGTACTTCGAGGACGAAGTGCAAGCATGGTGGGCTCATACTATAACACCTTGCTTTTCATTTTATGCGTTTTATGCGTTTTTGTGCGATTTGTGTTTAATGATGTAATTTCAAATTTTTATATAAAAAGGAGCTGAAGTTTATGTCCCTCATTCTTGCAAAACCATTTTTTTCCTATTAGAGAGCCTCTCTCTCTCTCAGCTCACCTTCTCTCTAGCTTTTCTCCCAAACCGACCAGCAAAATCTCGAGTTCTATACGTCATCGGAAAGATCTCGAAGAGTACTTCACGGATCTGCAATTGCATGTGTGATTTGTTTCGGATTTGAGGTAAGAATCGTCTTTTCTCTCTTCTTTGCTTTCGGTTTTGAGAAAAAGGTTCAAAATCCCCATCTTTGATTCATTTAAACCTATTCTGCTTGAGTTATAACTCGATTCTGCTAGAATAAGTGTAATAGAATCGAACTTAGACTTGTTCCTTAGCATATTCATGATTTTTGGCTTGGAAATGCATGTTTGAAAGCTGAAAAACACGAACAAGTTCGAGAAGGCCAAGAACAAATTCGAAATGGATCAATTCGAGGCTTTTCGTTTTTGTGTTCGAACTTGCCTATGTTCGAACCTGCCTAAGTTCGAGCCCCCCCCCCTTGCATTCGAATAATCAGAATAAATTAGAATGGGCAACACTCGTTTTGCCTAACACATAATTTACAAAATATTTAGCAAGAAATTACAATTTAAGATACTTTCATTATTAAGCAAGTTTATTAATTCGTTATATATCTGTAATATTAATTACAAACATTTTGTTACACACATGCTATAAGATTTAAGCGACTAGTTCAGTTATGAGCCAAAGCTAGAGCCAGAGCAAAACAAAGTATATTTAAAGCCTCAGTCAATAAAGCAAAGCCATATTGAGCCAAAAAGCAATGTTAAAGTCTAGATAAGCCGAGCAAGCATTTTAGTGTATTGCAAAGCATAAGACAGTACTGTGAGTAACAGTTATTCTTGTTTACATGTATTTTATGTAATTGAGACATAATTTGCTTCTATATACTTTCTTTAGACTTCAATAGACTTTTGTGAGTGAAGGCGAACACTGTGGTACAGGCGGTGCCCAGCTTAGCCTAATCTTGCATCTGATCTATTAATGTGCATAATTTATTGCTATCTGTTTATTATTCTGCATATTATACAGCAAGCCTTGTTTGAGCGTTTCTTTGTGCATCTCATAAGCATTTTACATTTGAGCAAGCAATTCTGATGCTCACCACTATCCCAAGCATTATGCGGGTAGCTAGCCCCGCATCACAGATTGATCATCTGTCAGCGGTTACCCCTAGTGGTGGCATCTCCTTTCAGCGCGAAATGTCTCAATTGTGCAAGCATTCATTCTGGGTAAAAGCATTAGCAAGCAAGCAAGCATTACAGCCTTTATAGGCACTTTCGCCACATATCTTACATGCATCATGAATATCTGTTAACTCACTAAGCAATTAGCTTACAGTTGCTACTCACAATTTTTTTACAGGCAAAGGTAAAGAGCAAGCTGGACCATCTGCTTAGGTCTATTTTCTGATCAACCCACAGGATTTAGCTCACTTTTCAGCTTGTGGTATAGCTTTATGATGCGTTGGGATCTGGGTAGCTGCTTTATTTATATTGTGATGTTTTGGCAACTTAGCAATGAACCTTGTAATATTTTATTTAGATTTATGCAAGCTTTAGCCTTAATGTGATATATTATGTCTGTTGTTATTTATTCCTGGGATTAAGCAAGCGTGATTAAAGAAAGGATGTGACAGGATGGTTAAATAAGTGTTTTCATTGATCAAATAAGAACAAGTGTAAATAATTATTATAAATGATCAAATAAATACTGTGAATGGTCAAATAATTATTGTGAATGATAAAATAAGTGTTGTGAATTATCAAATAACTACCGTGAATGGTCAAATAATTTTTGTGAATGATCAAATAAGTGTTGAAGAATTGTGAATGGTCAAATAAGTGTTGTGAATGATCAAATAAGTGTAGAAGAATTATAAATAGTTAAGTAATTCTTGTGAATGATCAAATATGTTATGTGAATGATCAAATAAGTGTTGTGAATTAAGTAATGTGAATCATCATTTTATAAGTGTTGTGAATGGTCGCTGTAATTACGAAAATACCCTTACAGCTAAAAAAGACGTGCATGAACTTTCGACTTTTGATCAGAACCCTAGTTTTTTTTATCTTGTGGCTTTGGAAGGGTACCTTTGGTACACTCAATTCTCATGGGTACTTTTTTTTAACTCAAATCTATATAAGGTTCCCCTGCGTACCAAGCAAAATCTCGCGTATCCAATGTACCCCACCTATGCAACGGTATTTTCGTAATTATAGCGACCATTCACATTACTTAATTGACCATTCACATTACTTAATTGATCATTCACAACACTTATTGATCATTAACATCACTTATTTGATCATTCACAAGTATTATTTAACTATTATATTTATTCTACACTTATTTGATCATTCAGAACACTTATTTGACCATTCACAATTTTTCAACACTTATTTGATCATTCACAACACTTATTTCATCATTCACAAGAATTATTTGACCATTCACAGTATTTATTTGATCATTCACAACACTTATTTGATCATTCACATGAATTATTTGACCATTCACAGTATTTATTTCACCATTTACAATAATTATTTGACTATTTACAATTTTTCTACACTTATTTGATCACTCATAACACTTATTTGATCATTCACAAGAATTATTTGACCATTAACACTTCTTCTACACTTATTTGATCATTCACAACACTTATTTGACTATTTACACTTCTTCTACACTTATTTGATCATTAACAACACTTATTTGATCATTCACAAGAATTATTTGACCATTCACGTTATTTATTTGATCATTCACAACACTTATTTGATCATTCACGTGAAATATTTTACCATTCACAGTTTTTATTTCATCATTCACAATAATTATTTTACTATTCACACTTATTTGATCATTTACAAGAATTATTTGAATATTCACAATATTTATTTGATCATTCATAACACTTATTTTATCATTCACAAGATTTATTTGATCATTCACAGTATTTATTTGATCATTCACAAGAATTATTTGACCATTCATAACTCTTATTTGATCAATTAAGTGTTGTGAATAATCATTTTATACGTATTATGAGTGGTCAAATAATTCATATGAATGATCAAATAAGTGTTGTGAATGATCAAATAAATACTGTCAATGGTCAAATAATTTTTTTGAATAATCAAATAAGTGTAGATTTACTTGTGAATGGTCAAATAAGTGGTGTGAATGGTCAAATAATTCTTCTGAATGGTCAAATAATTCTTGTGAATGATCAAGCAAGTGTTGTAAATGATTAAATAAGAGTTATAGAAGTGTAAATAGTCAGATAATTATTGTGAATGACCAAATATATACTATGAATTGTAACATCCTAGGATTTAAATTATTGTAATCGATGATATTTAGTTCAAATTTTTTATTTAATGTAATCAAGTTGGATTCTGTATAAAAATTTTGTATTCGAAAAATTTGAAAAGTTGGTTGTTACGATAAGTAATTAAGGATTTTTAGGAATTTTAATTATTAATAAGTATGATGATATTTAAAAATGTTGGTGATGATAAAAATAAAGATTGAAACTTTATTTACTGAAATCAGATAAGTGGAGGGGCCACTTATGTCAATATCTGAAATTGATGAAATAAAAGACCATATGGTCTTTCATTTGCCATTTCCAACTCTTCATTTTAAAACACACACACACACACACACACACACACACACAAACACAAATACTCTCTAACTTACTGCTAGAATTCGAGAATTTGAAAGAAAATTCGTGGATTAAACATTGTTATATCAAGAATCAATTGAATTAAGCTAAGATAATTAATTTTTAAGTTTGGGTCTTTATTTGGGATTTTAAATCTGATGAAATGTTGTTGCATGTGTGTTATTATAGTTGGAAAACGTCCATTGAAGATCATAGAAGCCATAGAAACAAAAAGTGTCCATTAAAACGAACAAAAAGGTGAGAAATCTGAACTTTTGTGAGTTTTTGTGTTCTTGAGAAAAGTTCTTTATTTTCGTTAAATCTGGACGAAATTAAGTGTTTATGATGGGGAAATTGGTCTTAAAACACCCCATAGATGTTATAACATTTGTATGGATTGCATGTGGTTAAAATTGAGATGGCCGAATTTTTTAGTAAAACCCGTAAGTTGCGACCTGCACATCTGCAAGTCGACTCGGCGAGTCGCAGGGGGACTCGACGAGTCACCAAGAACACCAAGAATATCAGGAAAAATTGCTAAGTGTTGAGACCCGAACTCGGATGGGGCCCGATCTAGGATGAGACCCGAACTCGGATGGGTCAATTTCGGGTCAAGCTATTTTTTGTGTTATTTCTCGGGTGCAAACGAAATCCGGCCGATATCTGAAATTCGGACCTTGACTCGATGAGTCGGACTGGCTGACTCGATGAGTCGGACTGGCTGACTCGGCGAGTCGGCCCCAGATCATGCGAAACTCGGTTCTGGTTTAAAGGACCTGAATTTCTGGTTTAATAATCATACTTTTGAGATATCTTTGGTATTATAATAAGTTTTTTAATGATGGGTCCTTTGTGCAAAATAACAATACAAACACTGAGTTTAAATATGAATTCCGGATGGCGAATCCGAACATTTAACATTTTAATTTGTGAAGACTTGATGAAAACTATTGATGAACATACATTGATGATATGCTTCCTAAGAAAATGTAACAGGTCCCTTGTGGTGTTGTTTAACACACAGTGGGGTACTTTGTGAATTCCGGTTGAAAGGCCAAAGAGAAATAATATAAATTGAAGTTTATTAACGCACCCACTGTGAGTACTTAGGATTGTATATGTCTACATTTATTTTATGTTAGTTGTTATTCATTGAGGCATGTTGTTTCACTTATGTTTGGCACTTTACTAACTTGTGTATATGTTGATGCACATTGTTGCTTGTTGCATGTCCGTATTCTTTGTTGTGCATCTTTTGATGGGTTTGCAAGTCATAACTGGTAATTCGATGCTACTGAGGCTATATGACTTGGAGCTGATCCCTCCGAGGCCTAGATGGGCAGGTGTAGCATCCCCGATGGTAGTTATTGCCTCAATTGAATGTGTGATTCCGTGCAATGGCACGATGGAGCGGCGACTCGTTTCTGTACTTCGTGTAGGAAGAGAGTATACGACGTTTGTTGTCGGTGTTACTCTTGTGTGCTGCATAAATATCTGTAGAATGTATAATCTCTGTACTCACTAAGCTTTGGTTACCCCTCAGTTGCTCACATTTTACAGGAAAATGAAAATCCGCTGCTGGACCTTTTAGTTAGGTCACATTTTGAAGTCTTGAAAGATTCTCTAGTACTACTGCTCAATTGGTAACTGAAACATGTGAATAATGATGTAATTTTGGGATGGCTGTAATAATTTATTGAGTATGTAGACTTAGACTGGAACCTTGTAGCACCGTAGGGTGTGACACTTTTATTTTAATTATGTACTTTTAATTTTCCCGTATTGTACTAAGTATTTCAGATCATTAATGTATTATGTGTGGTTTTTAATCATGGGTAATGTAATGGTGGTTATTGTGGCAAGGGTGTCACATGAATGGTCAAATAATTATTGTGAATGATAAAAGAAGTGTTGTGAATGATCAAATAACTACTGTGAATGGTCAAATAAGTTTTGTGAATGATCAAATAAGTGTTGAATATTTGTGAATGGTCGAAATAAGTGTTGGAAACGATCAAAGTGTTGTGAATGATCGAATAAGTGTAGAAGAATTGTAAATAGTTAAATAATTTTTGTGAATGATCAAATAAGTGTTGTGAATGATCAATTATGTAATGTGAATTATTATTTTATAAGTATTGTGAATTGTCCCTGTAATTACGAAAATATCATTCCAGCTAAAAAAGAGGGACACGCATAAGATTTTTAACTTTTGATCACAACTATTGTTTTTTTTTTTTAATCTTGTAGTTTTGGAAGCCGTGTGATATCAATTTAACCTTTTTGTATTATTTGTTTATTCTGGAGATATTTTACTCTTAAATATTATTTATACATATAGTTTTTTTTTTTTTTTTCATTCTAGACTTGAAACAATATACTTTGTACGATCAAACTTTTTTGAAGTGCATGGTTATAGTGACTTAATCATAAGAATTTGTTTTTTCATGTATCGTAATTTGTTAGACAAAGTTTTTAATCGCAGGACATAAGACATAATATATATATATTATCAAAAGTTCTACGTATCATAAAAAATTATTCATGAAAGTTTTTTTACATTTGATAAACTGAAAATCATTGACACGAGAATTAACTATGAATTACACGGATAACTTTAATAATTATTTTTTCTTAAAACTATATATATAAACTTAAGACTGAAAATTATTATCCAAACTTTTAATACTAATGATATTTATTAAATGTTATTATACTTAAGTTATGTATAAGTTATTTAAACAAAAAAATGATCATTATTAAGTTTTAAGTTTATAAGTTTATTATAAATATTATTGTTATTATTATAATTATTAATAAAAAAATCTTTTAAATATTGTTCACTACAAAATAAAAGTCTTTTAGTGACTGAAAAATTATGTCAGTAAAACTCAAAAATCAGTCACTAAATCCAATTTGACTTTCTCCCTCTAAAAAGAAAAGAGTCACTAATGCCGCAGTCACTAAAAGTTTTTACATACACAATTTTTCAGTCATAAAAAGCTCTGGAGATTTAGTGACTGATTATTTCAGTAGGTAATAGGGTGCTTAGAAAATATTGAGAATCCATGATTTGTTTCCGTGACACAACATTTACTGTCACTAAAAGCAATAATTTCAGTCAGAAAAAGCCATCAAGCCTTTTTTACTTACTTTAAACTTCAGTCACTAAAACCTCAATAATATATATATATATATATATATATATATATATATATATATATATATATATATATATATATATATATATATATATATATAGGGTTAGGATCATTGCAGAACCTTAATTTAGTGCAGAATCATAAAATCAATCTAAACCATTAGATTATAATATAACACTAGGGATAAGATGGTAATTATAAAATTAACATTGAATTAATAGCAGCCTACCAAGTTTGACTGTCCACTTTGACTTTTTTTTTTACTCTTTTAATATATAATGGACATGCAGTGTTGCATCGACGTTAAATATACGATATCAAAGTGTTCATTCGACATCGAATGGTCGTATGGGTAAAAAAAATTTACGAAAAATAAACACGTAAATGTTTTTTCAAAAAAATATATTCATGACCGTTCTCGTTAAATCCACCAACTTTGACTAATAATTTTGACTATTATTTATCTCTGTTAATAATGAACGTATATGCAGTGTTGCATCGACGTTAAATATACGGTATCAAAGTGTTCATTCGATATCGAATGATCTCATGATCTCACCATTATATATTGCATCGTGGTCTGGGTAAAAAAATTTTTACGAAAAATAAAAAAATATATATCATAACCGTTCTCGTTAAATCCACCAACTTTGACTACTAATTGTGACTATTATTTTGGCTCTGTTAGTAATGAACGTATATGCAATGTTGCATTGACGTTAAATATACGAAATCAAAGTGTTCATTCGATATCGAATGATCTCATGATCTCACCATGATATATTGCATCGTGGTCTGGGTAAAAATTTTTTTACGAAAAATAAAAAATATATATCATAACCGTTCTCGTTAAATCCACCAACTTTGACTACTAATTGTGACTATTATTTTAGCTCTATTAATAATGAGCGTATATGCAGTGTTGCATTGACGTTAAATATACGATATCAAAGTGTTCATTCGATATCGAATGATCTCATTATCTCACCATGATATATTGCATTGTGGTCTGGGTAATTTTTTTTTTACAAAAAATAAACACGTAAAATTTTTTCGAAAAAAATATATCATGACCAGTCTCGTTTTAAAGAGTATAAAATTCTCGTTTTTATGGTATAATTTTTTTGATTTAAAAATTAATAATATTAATGTTATTTTAATTTAAAGAAAAAGGATATTTATTTTGCTAATGTCAATCTTTTTGCTCTTTCCAATCTTTTTCTTTTTTACCCCTCCAAGAATTAAAATATCACTATTACCAATCTTTTTTTCACTAATTCCAAACTTAACTCTTTTAATCAAGACCATTAGATTATTCTAATCTATGGACGATATTGGTTCTACAGTTCTACACTAAATTTAAGTTCTGCAATGATCTAATCTATATATATATATATATATATATATATATATATATATATATATATATATATATAGATTTGGGTTCAAATGAGTACCACTAGTTTTGCGGAGTACCGGAGGTACCTCGCTTAAAATTATTTTTTTTGAAATTTTTTTTTCATAATCATTTTTAAATTAATAATATAAGACTACTTGCAAAAAATCACACATAAACACACACTATAACTATGTGAAACGTGCAAGTTCACATGAACTGCACTGTTGTGAACGTATGTTCACAGCTAAGCATGTTCACATGAATTTTTCCACGTTCACATGACTTTTAAGAGGCTACGAAGTGTGAATGCGTGTATTTCTTTTACAAATATGCTTATATTATTTGTATCTAAATGAATATGAAAAAAAATTTTAAAAAAAAAAACTTTTTTTCGGAGCATGTTCACATCTTAAACCCGTGTGTTCACAGGTACTCACGGTACCCTGCATTTTTTAGGTACTCACACGAACCATATTATATATATATATATATATATATATATATATATATATATATATATATATATATATATATATATATATATATAATTTTACCATAAAACCAACAATTTAAATGCTCTAACACTTTCAAAAATATAATACTCATATCAAAACTAGTTCTTAACATTATCATTTTAGTTGAACAAAAATTACATAAAAAATCCAAATGTATTCCTTAAAACTTTCATTTTTAGTCAAACAAAAATTACAATCCAGTAATGTTTCTACATCTAACATCTTCAACTTTCGCAACCTCGTGATTCCTTTATAAAAGCATGTTTACCGAATGTATGATCTGCAAGAATAACAATGAAAAAAAGATTAAGGTAAGATTATCATTAAATACAATGGGCCGAAGTTGTAAATACAGATAAATAAAGTTGAAATGGTTTCTTGGAATACAATGGAACGACAATGCCTAGTTTTTTGTTTCGAACCATTGAAATGGATGAGGTTGTAGTGAGGGCGATCCTAATTAATCCCATTGCTCATTCATTCTTTCTTTAGATTAGGGAATCATTCAACTTACATGCAGAAGAAATCAAATTAAGTTCAAATTAACACATATCAGAACACACACACAAACCAGGAGCACATATAGATTGGGATGCAGTGTTGTTTTGGTGGAAACTCGCGTTTCTTCTGTCCAAGATGTTGTTGCGATCCTCACCCCTCATCTCCAGACCTTTAACCCTCTCAAAACCCCACAATAACCAACCGATACCCGTTCCTCATCACACCACTTCCACTGTTATTTTGCTGATAACCTACTAGTCTAATGCTAAATCCAGATAACAAACCACAAGATGTCGGCTTGAGAAGGAAGAATCATTCTTATATTAAAATAAAGGCTATAAAGCATATGTAGTCACTGTAAACAATTATTAATTTATATATACAAATTAAAGAGCAGTAAACCTAAAAATCAAGAGCGATTCTTAAACAACTATTACTACTGGAAATTAAATATACTAGAAAAATCAATTAGATGTGCAAAAGTCAACCTATATATGTGCAAAATTATATATACTTGGTATCTTGCATCGATAATCTCCTTGTAAGTTAACCACACATTTACTAGCCTGAATAAAATCAAAATCCAATCAATAAAATCAGAGTTATGAGAAATAAACAACATAAATCAAATAATTGGTACCTTGTCATCCATAGAGTCAGGATTCCACTTCTCTTTCTTTCCTCAAATGGTTGCACAAATCATAGCAAATCTGCATCATGAAAGTTTCTTCTATAAAGAAGTATTTAATTAAGTCAAAATTGTAAAACTAGTCACCATGTAGGTAGAACCACAATAATTATGTACTAGCAACAAAATAGAAAACTAATAAATTAGTATATCATAAAAGGGACACCATACCATATCAAAAGAATCAGCTCATAATGATGCAAATTTGGACAGAATCTTCATCTTCTGTTAAAGCCATCTTCAAATTTGCAAGGAAGTACTACGACACGTTCAAGAACATCCATGTCCGCAATTCACAATAGAGGATCAGCAAAACCAAGTACAACTTCTATAAATAAAGATTGAAGAACTAAAAGAAAACCTGCAACTTTTAACAAAATATGTTGGTCAAAACTCAACTTTAATTGATAAAGTAAGATGTAGATGGATAAAAATATGTAAATATAGAGACAAACAGTTTGATAGGTAGCTAAGATAGTAAGCCTACCTTAAACAGTTGAATGGGTAACTAAGATGGTAATTATTCCATCACAAGCACCCAACTCCCAAACATAAGAGGCATGATTCCAACATCCTCTGGAACTTTTAATAAATAATAAACACTTATTACTCTGTTTTTTCTCGATAAAATAGTAGATCAACAAACACCAAATGAAGATGAACTTTCCACACTATTTCACGGTGTTATCATCATATTACATGTATGTAAATGCAGATGCATCGTAATTAAAGATAATTAACAAGATGCAGGGAAGTAAATGGATGATAATATACAACTGAAGTTTTTGTTTTTCCCAATGACTAAAACTATTGAAGAAATGTTTGAAAATGTTATATTAATTCAAAATTTCATTCATCATCATCATCTCTGTAGAACCAAAAAAGTTTATTAGCTAATAATTTAAGACTGGATGATGCATTGTAAGGGACTTTGGGTTATGGTTTACCTTAGAATTCAACATTTTAAGTCGCCAATTATCCTTCCCTGATTGTTCTTGCTGTCAATATATATAAATATATGTTGCCTGTCGTTGCTGCTGTTGAATTAATAGAGGGATAGAGAGATAGAAATAGCAGCAATGTGGGGGGGGGGGGGGGGGGGGGGGGGGGGGTTATGGTTTAGCTTTCGACCCTTTTGCCTTGTCTTGTGGCCTTTGGCCAAGACCCTTAGGACCCTGATACATGTGGCTGTGAAAACATAAGGAAAATGGACAGCAACAATTAGATAGTATATTGGTTTTGGCTTTAGATTTAGCCTTGATTTTGCTTAAGTTTTAAACAAAGAAAATGGGTGCCATCTAAGTTCCAGCACACACAGTCAATCAGTCACCCATGCTACTCAGGTACTCTCACTCACACTATATGTATATAACAATTCATTAATATGATAATTTATCATCTAAGTTCATGTTTTCTAATATTATTAGCTTAAACTTCAGAAAATTTGAATCTTAAAATAATAAGCAACAAATAAAGTAACTATAGATAAGTATTAATGTTCAATAGAAATGATACTTACCTGTCACTTAGTTCTGGTAAGCAAATTACAATTTACAATGTTGAATTATGAACATAAAGGAAATATAAGAAAACTTAGCAAATCACTATGTAGTGATTTCCAGAAACATACTTGCAAAAACTTATATAAAAACCTTAGTCACATAAAGAATACAACCATGGTAAGCAAATCGAAGAGTATAGCAATAACAAAGGAAACATAAATTTAACATATATGAATCAAAGAGTATAGCAACTGCAAAGGAATTCGTATTTAATCAAGTTAATAAAATGATACAAAAAACCTCCTTAACATCACATGAACTATTATCACCGTCTTAGATGCAAAAAAAAATCGAATATTATGTAACAGAGTATATAGAAGTTGAATAATTAAACAGCAACCACACTTACCTGTTTATAATCGAAGTCAGATGTAGATTCAGAACAGATGCAAAACTTGTTTAGAATCACAATGATCTTCATCATCGCATCATCACCCTCTCCATTTAAACCTCACTTACTTATCCCATTGGCGGCCAACGAATCAAATTGACCAAAGGATATATTGATCTGATATAGATCATCAAAGTAAAATTATTTATCACTATATACACTTGCAGTATCACAAAAACCAAGTTTATTACATGTTTTATATACCAAACTTATTATGATCCTAATTAAATCAAATATTTTGTAATACACGTTATTTTCTAAATGTCTTTCATTATGTAAGCTTATTGACGATCGAAAAGACATGTAACAAGATCTTAATATATATATATATATATCAAATATGTCAATAAAGAACTTTGAAAAATTTCCCTATTCTTTACCCTATAATATAAAATCTGGCCTTTAGCTATCTTCATGATCGGTTCTTCATAACCTTGGATCATAATCTATATGATCCCCAATGAATACACCGATTAAGTGAACGCTTATAATAAGCTCCGAATTTGAATGTTAAAGATTCGGATATGATAATAATGATAAAGAAAAGGAATTCAACCATTGAACATATATTTATCAAGTTAGCTTCTCAAGAAATACATTGTAGTGAACATGCTATGCTATTTTACTGAATGTTTTATTTATACTTACTAATGGTGAAAGATATATTCTACTTATTGCATTTATTAGAAGCTAGTATGAAGCCTCAGAACAACGGTACCATGCTGACTTTGCACCACTTTTATCAAACTAATTAAATGCTCCTTGTTCAGTTTGTGTTGCAAACCAACTACCAAAATGAAGTTTTTAAAATTTTATATTTATATACTGATTTGGAATAAGAGTAATACTATAAAGTTGTATAACTCTTACCATGTATATATTCATTTTTTCCTCAAGTTTTGATGAACTCTTGAGTTTAATAGATCGAATGGGAACATCAGACTCGGAACAAGACATGAACAAGGCAGAAAAAAGTATAAAGATGAAAGCTCGAATCCGTATCACTTTCTACATTTTCAATTTCCAATCAACATACCAATTAAATACATTGAATGAGTACAAAAGCAAATTAAAAGACTTACTAGTCCTTGTTGGGTTTTAGACATGTGTCCTTCACTTATCAAACATAGACAAACAAAATCACAAAAGGAATCGTGCAAGGGTATTTAATAACTTATACAAAACCTAATTCTACAAACAGAGAGAATAATTACCTGTAAATCGAGGTAGTTATGTAGAGGAATCACTTATGAAACAGAATCCCTAATTCTAGGGTTTCATCAGCGAAGCAAGTGTGGAGCACGAAGGAGAAGAGGCGGAGCCGATGACGGAGAAGAGGCCAAGCTGGAAATGGATCCAGAGCCGGAGACGGTGGCGGAGCTGCAGCCGCCGGAGATGGAGGCGGGAGGGAAGGCGACGAGTGAAAAAATCAGAAGTCAAGAGAGCGCCAAGGCGGAGCGAAGGGAGAGGAATGAGCGGATGAGATCTGAAAATTTTGGCATGTCTCTAATAAATTTCCTTTTTATTTTTTTTTTACAGATTTACTTACTTTAATTTCAGTCAGAATAGATCTAGTGGAACATTTAAAGACTAAACTATTTTAAGTCACTAAAAGTCTCAGTCACTAAATGTCATTTATCTTGTAGTGGTTTGTTGTGATTTTGTGGGATTTAAATTCATAATTTAATCTTAAAGGGAAATTGATCTAAATTTTTTGATTTAATCTTGAAATACTATTAACATTTGTCGTAGAAAATGACAATTGATATCATTAGAAGATGACAAATGACAATTTAGTTACTATTTTAATAGTAGAAGATACGTACATCAACATAACATTCTTCACAATACAGTACATATATAGTAATTAAAAAAAAATATAAAAAATTCTTATGGTTGTTTTTTTGGCATAATTACATCTTTTTAATACAGTACATATATAACAAGAGGAAAACACACTTTATAGTTTATAAACATATGACACGCATTACACAAGGAAAATCATTAACATGGCATTCTTCGTAATACTTAAGTTGAGGGCTGGAGACAGGCACAAACCGCATTCGGGAGGTCGTTATGGAAGATAATGGTGACGAGTTTCTGATGGCAAGCAACAATAATAGTGCCTGTAAATTACGCCATCCCTTTCTATAACTTCATCAATGCAATACGTGCGACAAGTAGGCAATTGATTATAATAACATGAATCACGAGCTGCATCACAGTAATTTTCGTCGGATTTGGTGAACCTCCTAGCAACTGCATTAACCACTGTCTTCACCACAAATCTCCCTATGTTCCTGCAAATATTTTCACAGTTAATTTTTTATATTCTTTATACAGATTTACTGGTATATATATATATATATATATATATATATATATATATATATATATATATATATATATATATATATATATATATATATATATATATATATATATAGATTTGGGTTCAAATGAGTACCACTAGTTTTGCGGAGTACCGGAGGTACCTCGCTTAAAACCATTTTTTTTGAAATTTTTTTTCATAATCATGTTTAAATTAATAATATAAGACTACTTGCAAAAAATCACACCTAAACACACACTAGAACTATGTGAAACGTGCAAGTTCACATGAACTGCACTGTTGTGAACGTATGTTCACAGCTAAGCATGTTCACATGAATTTTTTCACGTTCACATGACTTTTAAGAGGCTAGAAAGTGTGAATGTGTGTAATCTTTTAGGAATAGGCTTATATTATTTGTATCTAAATTAATATGAAAAAAAATTACAAAAAAAAAACTTTTTTTCGGAGCATGTTCACATCTTAAACCCGTGTGTTCACAGGTACTCACGGTACTCTGCATTTTTTAGGTACTCACACGAACCATATTCTATATATATATATATATATATATATATATATATATATATATATATATATATATATATATATATATATATATATATATATATATATATATATAGGTTCAAGTGAGTACCACCCATTATGCAGCGCACTAGAAAGTATCAAGAACATGTTTTTATTAACATTAGACAGATGATATATAAATTTCACGCAAATTCGAATACTGTAAGTGCATGAAATCACGCATCACATAAATGCATGTTCACATATATTCAAAATTATTTAAGTGTGAGTTCACATTACTTTTTAGGAGCTAGGAGCTGTTAATGTATCTTAAATTTACATATGATCTTCATAATGTTTATGAAAACATGTTTATGGATTTTTTTTTTAAATTTTTCTTAAAGCTGGTACCTTCTGGTGCGCTGCATAATGGGTGGTACTCTCTTGAACCATATTATATATATATATATATATATATATATATACACATACATACATACATGTACACACACACATAGGTTGGGATCACTGCAAAACTTAAATTTGGTGTAGAACTACAGAAATATATATTCGATATTGAATATCCAAATTTATAACTTTTATTCGACGTTGAATATATATATACACACACACGCACACATAGGGTTGGGATCACTTCAGAACTTAAATTTGGTATAGAAATGCAGAAATACATATTTGATATTGAATATCTAAATTTATAACTTTTATTCGACGTTGAATATATAAAATTTAGAGTATTCAATAAACTCAGTGGTAAATATTCAATCTTAATTATCAAAAAATTTTGAAAAAATATAAAATAAAATCACGAGTCACATTTTAAATAGGATAAAATTCTTGAATTTATGGTATATATTTTTTTTTAAATTAAAAATTTTTATGTTATTCAAATTTAAAGTTGATTCTACAATATTTTGCACCAAGTTTAGGTTCTACAAAAATCCTGTCTCTTGATTTATCTATCTCTCTCTCTCTCTCTCTCTCTATATATATATATATATATATATATATATATATATATATATATATATATATATGTGTGTGTGTGTGTGTGTGTATGTATGTATATGTAGATGTATATGTACATGTATATATACATATACATATGTATGTATACATACATATACAGATACACATACAGATAGAATATTGTTCGAGAGAGTATCATTCCTTATGCAGCGCAACAGAATATACCACCTTTGAAAGAACATTTTTTAATTTTTTTCATAAACATGTTTTAATTAACATTATGAAAATAATATGTAAAACTTCACATACATTCTCCTAAAAAATGATGTGAACTTACACTTACATAAATTTGAATATATTTGAACGTGCATATATGTGGTGCGTGATTTCATTCACTTAGAGTGTTCGAATTTGCGTGAAATTTATATATATATATATAATCTGTGTAATGTGAATTCAAATATGTTTATGAAATTTTTTTTCAAAAAACTCTTTTAAAAGTGATACTTCGGTTGCGCTGTGTAACAAGTGGTACTCACTTGAACATATATATATATATATATATATATATATATATATATATATATATATATATGTTCAAGTGAGTATCACATATTACACAGCACACCCGAAGGTACCACTCTTAAAATTATTCTTTTGAAATTTTTTTTCATTAACACGTTTTAATTAATATTGCACAAATGATATATAAATTCACGCACATTCACACATTGTAAGAGTCCGAAATCATGCTTATATAAATGTACGTTCACATATATGTAAATTTATGTAAGTGTACGTTTATATCATTTTGAAAGAGTTAAGAGATATAAATGTATGTGCAATTTATATGTCATATTTATAATGTTAATTAAAATACATTTATGAAAAAAAATTTAAAAAGTTTTTTCAAAAGGAGATACATTACGGTACGCTGCAAAACGAATAGTACTCTCTCAAACCATATATATATATATATATATATATATATATATATATATATATATATATATATATATATATATATATATATATATATATATATATATAACAAATCAATATCAATTAAAGCTTTTGGATGTTACATATGAGTTATTCACATACTTTCAATGTGACTAATCTGATGAATTCTGTGTATATTAAAGATTATGAATGCAATGAACCTCATAAAGTTTGTATATATAAAAGAATGAAAAAAATGAATGTTGTCTATTTTAAAGTATATGAACACAGTGAACCTGCTGAAAGTTTATTTTTATTTGTTCAAAGCTTATATATATATAAAAAAATTGTATGTATAAAACCTTATTTTGATTCGTGCTATTTGATGCTTAATTTTAAATGGTGTTAAAGGATCGTTAGTCTATATGCATGCATATATATATATATATATCTGTGTGTGTGTGTGTGTGTGTGTGTGTGTCAGGTTCAAAAAAGTATATTTCGAAATCAAGTGCATCCGAATGTACCAACTTTAAAAATTTTTTTAATTTTTTTCCTTATAAACATGTTTAAATTAACGTTATACACATGATATACGAATTTCACATAAATTCACACTTTTTATGTTTTTAAAAAGTATGTGAATGATTATTATTAAAGTTATTTTTCTTATGAATTTTACTATTCATGAAAACATAATTTCCTTATTCAAATTTTTAGGATAATATTAAAAATACGAAACAAATAAGATAAAAGTAGTTTAGAACTTTAACCATAATGTAAAATGTATAAGAACTTAATCTCGAAAAAAAAATTGATGAGATTTTTTCATTATTAACACTTGAATTTTAATTGGTTACATTGTCATTGTAACTATTTCTATATTTTTTATTACGATTGATTTATTTATCATTATTAATTTTTTATTAATGTTAAACGATTTATGATTGCTATTATGATTTTTGTTAGTTTTATTTTAGTATTTATAAAAAACACAATTTTCGTCATCATTTGCATGTATATAATATATTCTTTTGTGAATATCATCATCATCGTTATTATTATAGTGTATATTTTTTATGTTATGTTTCATTTATGAATGTTTTGGTTCATATTTTCATCAATATTTTATGTTTCATTTATGAAGAATTCTAATAATCATCATCGTCGTCGACTGGTCATGTGTGTGTATAGAAGCAAATAAATACTTTTAAATAGTAGTTATCTTAATTCATATTTTCATATAATAGAACACAAATTATGATTGTCATTATGCTTAAAATAATAATTAATATGTATATGTGTGTGCATAGAAACAAATAAATAAACAAATACGTACATAACAATAAATTTGTGTGCGTCTATTGTAATAGGATATGATGATGATGGTGTTTTCAATATTAAAACTCACAAGAAAATTAGTCATAACAACAATGATATAATAATCACAAGAAATATAATTAGAATTGTCATATTATAAATACTCATACACAAAATAAAAAAAAAAGCCTATTAGTAAAACTACAAATAATTGTAATTGTAAATAATAATAGTTGACTGTTATTAAACTAATTAGAGTTATGAAAGCAAAACAATATATAACATAACAATAATAATCGTAATAATCAATTGAAATTAAACAATAATACTAATAATAATTTACAATAAATGCAAAAATAAATATATAATCATTAATAATTAAAATATAATAACTCAATTTATAATATTTAAATAATAGTAGCAGTTGAAATAATAAAATAAATCCATATAACATTAATAAAATCTATATTATTATTAATTTTATTTTATATATTTATAAAAGCTTTTGGGACCATTTTTGTTATAATGAAAGGTATTATAGACCAAAAGTGTTTTTTGAAAGAGGGTAAATTCGTCATATTAAATTAATTAACTTCAAAATGTTAATTTTAACGGAACGTAGATTGTTTATGAAACAAAATCTAATTTAAGGAATATTAATGTATTTAAATTATTTTAGGGATGAATATCAAAATTTCATATATAGCACAAGGCCATTTATGTAATTTACTCTTAGTTAAAATTTTTTTAAAAAAAAAAAATAATAATAGCAAATTTCTTGGAAATGAGCAAAAAAAATTTGGTGACGTAAAGGTAATGTACTTTACGTTACTTTTCATCTTTTGTAATGTAATGTATTAAAATATTATTAAAAAGTACAAATCACGAAAATGATGAGAATCACGTAAATATGGTACTGTAAATGATGAGTATTTTGGTTAGGTTGATTTTTTTTTGTAAAACTTGAAAAGTGGATTACAATTTTGGGTATTTTTGTAATTATCTCTTAAATTAAAATATGACAATCATTTTTTAAACATGAACAATAGGTCATCGATGATAAATTTCATAGTTTCAATAACAAAAAAAATAATGTGATGACTAAAATGGTAAAATATAACATTGAGAGACAAAATTGATAAAAATATATGAATATGATGATTTTTTTTAAATATTAACAATTGATTTAACTCAAGTAGTTCTAACATAATCTTTGTAAAAGCCAACAACTTATCCATTTTATTATTGGGTTTATTATATAAAAACTAACACATTTCATATTTTTTGCGTTTTCGTCTCCCCATTTAATTTTTTTAAACAAAAGTTCTCAAGTTAATTTTCTTCTTTTTGGCTTAGTGAAATTTGACTATTAGAACCCAATTTTCAGTTTTTAAAAACCTGGTTTACCCATTATAACCGGGTTCTATTAGTCAAATTTCACATAAACAGAAAAAAAGTTAACTTGGAGACTTTTCTAAAAAATTTACATGGACGATGAAACCATAAAAATCGTGAAATCATTTTTTTTTTTCATAATAAACCATTTATTATTTGGTTTTGTTTGAGTTTCTTAATTCATTCCTTGAATTGTTTTTGTTCAGTTTTCGTTTCAGTTTATAAAAATTTTATTGACTCTTTTTTTTATATTTTTTTTTTGTTATCTTCTTAATTTTCTACTAGTTTTGAAATTATTTTGTATTTCTTTCTAAATTGATTTTCTTTCAATAACCTTTTATGTTCTTAATATTCTTGATGTATTTGACCACGTATTGGTTCATGTATTGTTGTTCATCTCAAAGGGTGTTACCACCATGACACCCCAACAACCACTGTCAACAGCCGTCGTGAGGGCATTAGAACGATCGTCGAAAACCACTGACCCACTGTGTGTCTGTGTCCACACCACAACTACGGTAAATTTTTTTTTTTTTTTTTTAAACAAAAGATGTAAATGCATGTAAACCAAAACTACAAAATCAATAATAAAAAAAAGGAAGAATGTCATATATACCCCTCCAAAACTTCATAATATCATATATACCCAACCTAAATTTTTAATATCATATACATCCCTCCTAAACATCATAATATCATATATACCCAATTTTAATTATTAATATCACATATATCTCTGTTAAACATTACTAATATCATATATACCCAAATTCATTAATTTAATTATTTTTAAAACATTTAAAGCTCATAATTAATATTTTCTTATTAATTAATGACCATTATACCCTTACTCATTTCTTCTTTCAACCACTAAACTTCAAAATATCATATTTATCCAACTTAAATTAAAATTAATAATTTTATATAATTTATTTATGTAAACTTTACTAAATAAATTATTCAAACTAAAACAAATTAACATTATAAATAAATATAAAAAATTTGTATCATGTTTTTGCTCGTTTTTAATCAAATCGTATCGTCTTATTGTATTTTCTTATTTGTTTTTTTTTCCTACAGTAATCTATATACAATTAACTGATTACATATTATGTTCTTTCAACAATTAGTTTCATTGATAACATGGCGTTCCAAAATCTATATAGATCGGAAGGGGAAGATGATAAATGTTCGTGATGTTGTGTAAAATCAACCCATTCAGCTGATTATACGAACATGGTATCCCAAAAAAATGAATCAGTACATAACTAAAAATAAAATCAGATTACCACTTTGTATATCTTGAAAACATGGGTTTTTGGTGGAATATCTAGAGTGGTTATGTACTTTACGTCTATATGACATTTGCATAATGTTTTATATTCGTGAGTCCTAATCATCATTGTAAGTTACAAATGTAAATCCATAAATCGTTTACTTGCTATCTTCCATAATAAGTGTTCACCTTTATAATTTCTCCTACCCATGAAAATTGCAATGTTTTCCATTTGGGACGTTTCACAATACTTGTATAGTTTCAAGCAAAAGTAACATTTTTGCCCTCATTATCTTGATTTAAATAATTGTTGAAAGAACATAATATGTAATCAGTTAATTGTATATAGATTACTGTAGAAAAAAAAACAAATAAGAAAATACAATAAGACGATACAATTTGATTAAAAACGAGCAAAAACATGATACAATTTTTTTTATATTTATTTTTAATGTTAATATGTTTTAGTTTGAAAAATTTATTTAGTAAAGTTTACAAAAGTTAATTATATAAAGTCATTAAAAGTGATATGATATTTTAATTTAAGTTGGATAAATATGATATTTTGAAGTTTAGTAGTTGAAAGAAGAAATGAGTAAGGGTATAATGGTCATTAATTAATAAGAAATATTAATTATGAGCTTTAAATGTTTTAAAAATAATTTAAATTAATGAACTTGGGTATATATGATATTAGTGATGTTTAAGAGGGATATATGTGATATTAATAATTTAAATTGGGTATATATGATATTATGATGTTTAGGAGGGATATATATGATATTAAAATTTTAGGTTGGGTTTATATGATATTATGAAGTTTTTGAGAGGTATATATGAAATTCTCCCTAAAAAAAACTAAAAAAACAACAAATATAAAAATGTTGAGAAACAAAACTGTTCCATACCTTCCTCATCTATAAACCCTAAATCATGAAAAGTTCAAATACATATTGTTTGGAGAAATAATACCTAAAACCATGATCTAAACGTTGATGTAAACTATAATCGATAGTAAAAACCCTAGATCTATATATAAAGTACAAATTCCAAAATCAACTTTAAAACAAGATTTGTAGTATAGTTGTTATCATTTTTGAAAATATATAGAATGTTTTGATTGCCTACGACTTTCTTTGATTTTAAGTCGATTACCAATTTCTTTTAATAAGCAAACTAGAGGTAGGACTACAGATATTCTAGATGGATCGATCTAAAACTTTTTTACTTGATGAAAATTTTACAAAAGACAAATAATTCTAGGTGTCAAACTGCGAATGTAACATATGATATTCTATTTTCTATTATATGTTTAAAGTGACAATATCTTAGACAATATGTAATACGTACGCCAATTTAATCATATGCCCGGATAACATAGGTAGGTATTACACTATATTATAAGCATGACTTAACAACTTGAATATTGCAAAGAACCTAAGTGCGCACAATATACATTGCACAGATGAAAAGGAAAAGATTTCATACCGAGCTGGTGTGGAAAAATCCGCACATGTTGAACATATAAGAATAGTGAAAAGTAAAACCACCAACCCAGGTTTCATCGACAAGCAGATAGTCATATAGATTAATGACAAAATATTTAATTTCTTTGGAATGTCGATGTTTCTTCAGAGATTATATGACCTATATGTTCGTAGTAAATGGTTAGAAAGCGCGTAACTAACCATATACTATTCTGCAAACATACGTAGAAAACACGTATTTGACTTTTATTTGATAATCACATACACAATATATTCATTTTAATTTAAATTTCTTTAAGTTATAATACATGGGAACTAGTCAAAACCGCCTATCCAAATTAATAAACAGAATTTCATTGACCTTAGTAAAAAAAAATTAATATTAATAACAATTGATTAAGTTAGAATACGTAGCCTTGAATAGAGATTTTGAAGTTGATAACCTAATGTGACAATTCGTAACTAGTGTAATTTCTATTTGTTATTTAGACCCTTAAATTAATTTTTAAGGGGAATTTTTCGCAAAAAACCACCAAACTACATGTTTTTTTTTATTAAGTTCCCCATCATTTTTTTGTCTGATAAGTCGTTTAACCCTTTGAACGAGTTTGCAATTGCTGATGTGAATTATAGTTCTATATTTTTTTTCAATTAATTTCCTTAACTAAATTATTTTGTCTTATAAATCGCTCAACCAAATTTTTTGCCACATAAATCATTTATCTTGATATAACTCACGATATTTATTGTTTTATCAATTTAATTGGTTTTTCAATTGACACACATGTCACACGGGTTGTTCAATTGACACACATGTCACACATACATGGATTCAAAAAAATAAACCAACAAGATAAATCAAAACGATCATATATTTGTTGTTTAAAGTTTAATCGAGATGAACATGTTAAATATATTTTTTTTTAAAAGGTCTAGACAAACATTGTATCGAAATAATCATTATATATGTTTTTGTATCAAACCAACTTACGTTATCCGGAACAGCAGACTTTTTAAAATATACTATTTTCAAACTAACATTTTGTTTTATATATTTATATGTTTAGCTAGTTTATGTTGATATATTTTGAACACAAAAAAAATCAAGTATAAAAGTTAAAGTATTTTGTCAGCCCATTTACTTATTTTAAAATAGGGTTATTATCGAAAAAACCATCCGAACTTTCATGATTTATTCAGTTTAACCACTCAATTTTTTTTCCAACCGATCAAAACACTAACCTTTTCATTTTTTATTGCTTTGACCATTTTACCTGTTATCACAGGTGATTTGGTGACGTGGCAATTACGTGACCTTTTTTATAATTGAAAAAACCACTCGAACTTCCAAGATTTTTTTGGTTTGACCACCATCCTCTTAAAGTAAAAATTAAAACTCCGAGAACCGATAATTCAATGTAATCAAGCATATCTTTTCATATTTTATCAATAACAATAATATATAAAATTAAAATCAATTCATTTTTATTTTTAATTTTTTCAAGATTGTATAAACACCAAAAATAAACTCAATTTAAGTTTCAAAATTGCTTATGAAATTTCATAATAAAATTTTAGTTATTAATTTTATATTATTATTTATTTTTCAGAATTTATTTAATTATATTATTATTATCGTTAGTGATTACTATTTGATTTATAAAATTTATTTATTTATGATCCTTTAAAACATTCAGACCCTAACAAACTTGATGAACACTACAAAACCTTAGAGAATCAAATTGATTAGAATCTGTTTGGATTAACACAATGATAATGAAGAATTGATGAAGTAGAATAGGATATCAATGAAGAAGTAGAAGAGATCAACGAAGCATCGTTGTTGATAAAAGCAATATGATGATGAAAAAAGAGAGAATCAGTTTTTCTGAAATTAATGTTTATTTTAATCATTTGATGTTATGAGCAATATAATAATAGAAGTTACAAAATCTGAACATCAATTAAATTAGAGATTAGATCACGAAAAACTAATAGAGTGGTTAAACAAAAATAATTATGAAAGTTCGAATGGTTTTTCTGATAAAAGCTCTAATTCATAACAACAATTGACCGTTCAAACAGGTTACCGGTCAAAATGAATGGCTAAACCAATAAATTTGAAGTATAGTGATTAAACTAATAGAAAATAAAAAGTGTAGTGATTTGATCAGTTGAGAAAAAAATCTAATGGTTAAACCGAAAAAATCATAAAAGTTCGGATGGTTTTTTTGATAATAACCCTTTAAAATAGTATTGTTCATAATCTCCAAAAACATTATTTCATTTTTGAATGTTTCTTCACCAAAAACATTTAGATTTTTGTATCTACTCAAATTTTGAAAAAGTGTTTGAAGAAAAAAACTTGATTGAGGAAGTTGAAAAATATTCTATGTTGGGAAATATTCTAAGTATGTCAAGCTGTTAGTTAGATTTCTCAAACTGTTAGTAGAATTTCTGTGTAATTGCAAAGTTCAAGCTGTTAGTTGAAGAAGTTCGAGCTGCTAGTTCAAAAGTTCAAGCTGCCAGTGTTCAAACTCAAGCTACTCAACAGCTCAATAAACAGAAAGTGCTGATATTCAGGAAAAGATATATTCGAAGATTCAAGCATATCTACTATTAGAGAAATCAAAGTTTTTCAAGGAAACAAATCAGAAAGCAGTATATATACATAGAATAGGTTTTTCTATTTTAAGTCTGCACGTACAAGTTTATTCAATTGTAATTGCTTTTCTGATTAAGTTTTTCATAACCCTCTAAGGTTGTAAAACCCTAAGAACAATATGTGTTTTTCGTCTAATCAAAACAGATTAGAGGTGATTGTAATCATTGAGTTTGACAATACAATTGATCCTTGATTATTGGTTATGTTTATGTGTTATTTGTTTTGAAAGCTTTTCTTAAAACAATCAAGTGTTATTCCGCAAACTTCTTAATTGGACTTTGATTCAATACAAGGTTATTGGTTTATACTCTGATTAATTCAAACCAGTTAATCTTAGGTAGTGATTTTTGATCTTGACAAGTGGTATTAGATAAACTAGGTATAGAGTCCCTAAATAAGAAATTAGATGAGGCTGAACAGAAGGTGTTAGAAGCTAATAAGAAACTAGAATCTGTCAATATAGATCTAGGAACCTTCAAATTGGCAAATCAAAAGCTGGAACACCTAATGGAAGTTCAACTTAAAGATTGGGTAAAATCTCAGCTCAATCCCAAAGAAGGTATAGGATACAGAGCCACTCCACCCCCATACAACAACAAATACATTCATCCAATGAGTGAAGTTGCTGACAGACTTGTTAATGAACCATTATATGAGTCCATGACATCTGTAGATCCTATTATTGAAAACAGTCCTGAATCAAAAGGAGAACAGATTCTAAATGAAGACTATGAGTGCAAAGCAGTTGAGAGAGAACACAAAACAATGAGTGCACCTATAGCAGCCCCAAACCCCAGTAAGAAAGGAAAAGAGAAGACGAGTGTATGCCATGCTGCTCCACATGTTTCTGTACCTTCTAACTGTAACACTGCATCTTCCTCAAAGGGTAATAAAAGGGATAAGACTGTTCCAATCTGCACATGCCAAAAGCATGGTGTCCAAAAGTTTCCTAAACAACAGCAGGTAAGGGGAAATCAAAGGAACAAAAACCAGTTATGGTCCAATAAAACTGGTTCTCCAATCCAAACAGTCAAAAGATGTTTCCATTGTGGCAAGAAAAACCATTTGGCCAGAAATTGCTTGTACAAACCAGCTGTTGCAAAACAGACTGTGGTTCAGAAACAGGCATTTGTTAAAAACACAAAAAAATCTTAAGGTCAAACCATCTGTTGCACCAGTTCCAAAGAAAACAGTTGATCACAGATTCTTAAAGGTCAATAAAAAACAGTCCACACACCAAAAATAAGTTTTGGCAAAACCCAAATCCGTTTTTAAACAGATATGGTGTGTTAAAGGCAAAAAAACCAGATCAAACTGTTAATCCAAATGTTGAAACTGCTAGGCCTACAGTTGGAGCTGGTAGTGCAAATTATGAAGCTGCTAGCAGTAAACACTCAATTCAAACTACTAGGACTAAATCTGGGACTGGTAGTGGATCATCTGAGACTGTTAAAGCAAAGGTTGGAAAGAACACCTGGATTCCTCATGTCATAACTAAATATTCTTCACAAAATCCACCAGTGGATCTCACTAAGTATAAATAGTCACAAACAGTGTTTAGTTATGTCAATGCACAAGGACAACCCAAAACCAACTTGGTTTGGGTTCACTTCACTACTAACTAAGCTTTTATTTGTGCAGGGCAACCACAGGTCACAACATAAAACAAGATGGCATTTGGACAGTGGATGCTCTAGGCACATGACAAGCAATTCTGAATGCTTGTCAAATTTCAAAGGCTTTGAAGGAGGTTTTGTTGCATTTGCAGGGAATTCCAAGGGAGGTAAGGTCACAGGTAAAAGTACTGTCAAAGCAGGCAATATGCTCTTCAATGATGTTTTATATGTTGAACAGCTGAAGTACAATTTATTAAGTGTGTCTCAAATCTGTGATAAATAAAATATTGTTGTCTTCACAGATTCTGAGTGCATTGTTCTTTCAAAAGATTTTAAAATACCTGAAAATCTTGTTTTACTTAGAACACCAAGAAAGGACAATGTCTACTGTTTAGACACAGATCTTTTATCCAAATCAAGTACTTTAAACTGTTTGATATCTAAAGCATCATCAAATGAGTCTGCTCTTTGGCACAGAAGGATGTGTCACATGAACTTCAAATCTATGAATGTTCTAGTCAAAAAGAATTTGGTAAGAGGTGTACCACAAAAGGAGTTCATCTGTGATGATCATTGTGTAGCATGTCTGAAAGGCAAGCAACACAAATCTTCTCATAAGGCCAAAGAAGTAAATTCAATCTCATCTGCTCTTCAACTTATTCATATGGATCTCTTTGGTCCAACATCTGTTTTGAGTTTGAATAAAATAGCTTACTGTTTAGTCATTGTTGATGATTTCACCAGATTCACATGGGTATACTTTCTTAGGACTAAAGATGAAACTGCTGAGCTAGTTAAATCATTTATTCTTAAGATTGAAAACCAATCCAACTTAAAAGTTAAGGTGATAAGGTCAGACAATGGAACTGAATTTAAAAACCATATCCTAAACAGTTTCTGTGAGTCTAAAGGTATTGCTAGGCAATATAGTGCACCAAGAACACCACAACAAAATGGTGTAGCTGAAAGAAAGAACAGAACTTTAATTGAGGCTGCTAGAACCATGCTAGCTGATTCCAAACTGCCAATGACCTTTTGGGCAGAAGCAGTCAATACAGCTTGTTATGTTCTAAATAGGGTACAGGTTGTTCAATCCCAAGGGAAAACTCCATATGAGTTATTCCATAATAGAATCCCCTTAATAGCCTTTCTAAAGTCTTTTGGCTGTTCATGCACCATTCTTCACACTAAGACTCACTTAGGGAAGTTTGAAAGTAAGGCTGAAGAAGGTTTCTTTGTAGGATACTCCACTCAAAGCAAAGCCTATAGAGTATATAACAGTGTGTCTAAAACCATTGAAGAAAGTGTCAATGTTGAATTTAATGAAAACACTTCGAATGTCAAAGGCACTGGTCCTGATTGGTTGTTTGATTTAGACTCATTAACTAATTCTCTGAGCTTTGTTGAGTATACTGTAGAAACTGATGAAAACAGGGTTGAAGCTGCCAACACAACTTCTCGTGCTGGTAGCACAAATGTTCAAGCTGTTGGCACAAAGTTTCAGACTGTTGAAGATTCTGGTCAATGGGATGAGTACACGGTTATACCACTTCTATCTTGTGACCCACCAGGGGTACTGGATGCTCAACATGATTCAAATCCAAACTATGAAGTGCCAATCCCATGTCCTGAGGGAACAGCTCCATCACAAAGGGAAACAGTCCCAGATTCCAGTCAAGCTGTTTCAGAAGCTGAACCATCAAGTGGACCTGATGGAGATGATACAAATCTAGGAACTTCTTTTCAGACAGACAGAGAGCCAACACTCAGAGTTCACAAGTATCATCCTCTCAATCAGATAATGGGTGACCCACGCACTCCTGTGCAGACAAGGACAATGGTTCACAAAGAGTCCACTGATACTGAATCAGCAGTTCCAGAATTCAGTCTAGCTGCCTTTGAACATGCATGTTTCATGTCACAGTTAGAACCAAAAAAGGCATCAGAGGCTTTGAAAGATCCATCTTGAATTGAGGCAATGGAGGAAGAACTACTACAATTAAAGATTCAGAATGTATGGAGTCTAGTTGATCTTCCTAAAGGAAAGAGAGCAATTGGTACAAGATGGGTGTTCAGAAACAAGAAGGATGAGAGAGGGATAGTCATCAAGAACAAAACAAGATTGGTAGCACAAGGATACACTCAAGAAGAAGGAATAGATTATGATGATGTCTTTGCTCCAGTGGCAAGAATTGAGGCCATCAGACTGTTGCTAGCCTATGCAAGCTTCAAAGGGTTTAAAGTGTATCAAATGGATGTGAAGTCTGCTTTCCTGTATGGCACAATTGAAGAAGAAGTCTATGTGTGTCAACCTCCTGGATTTGAGGACTACAAGTATCCAGACAGAGTCTACAAATTAGACAAAGCCCTCTATGGACTCCACCAAGCCCCTAGAGCATGGTATGACACTCTGCCATCATACCTTCTACAGAATGGATTCAAGAGAGGTACTCTGGACAAAACATTGTTCACAAAGTCCATCAAATCTGAGATTCTGCTTGTTCAGATTTATGTTGATGATATTATCTTTGGGTCTACCAATGACAGTCTGTGCAAAGAGTTTGAGGCATTGATGCACAAAAAGTTTCAAATGAGTTCAATGGGGGAACTCACCTTCTTTCTAGGATTGCAGGTCAAACAGAAGCCTACTGGACTTTTTATAAGTCAATCAAAGTATGTTAAAGACATACTGGAAAAGTTTGGTTACAAAGATACCAAAGTGTTTGCTAGTCTCCCAAGGACACTCACAAGCAGCTTGATGCAGACAAAGATGGAGTAGATGTGGACATTCATCTATACAGATCCTTGATAGGTTCACTTATGTACCTAACATCTTCTAGACTGATATAATGTTTTGTCTGTTTGTTGTTTGTGCCAGGTTCATATGTGCTCCAAAGGACTCACACCTATTTGCTGTTAAGAGAATCTTTAGATATCTCAAAGGCCAACCACATTTGGGCCTCTGGTATCCTAAAGACTCTCCTCTTGAACTAACAGCCTATTCTGACAGTGATTATGGAGGATGCAACATTGACAGAAAGTCCACAACTGTTGGTACATCCTGTGTGACAATAGCAGTCTAAGTAATCCTACATTGTGATTCTAGCAAGTGTTTGTTATATATGTTTTATATAGGTGATAAGTTATTATGCTTGTGTGTTTGAACTTGATGTATACGTATACAGAAGTTCAAACATAAAGTCAAAGATAAAATCAATCATAAGGTAAAGCATAAGTTTCATACTAAGTTAAGTAGTGAAAACTAGATTCGAATTATATAAGGGTTTGCATTCGAAGTCTGTGATAGATTCGAATGTGGGACTAGATTCGAGGTGAAGGCAGATTCGAGAGTGTTAGGAGGGCAAAACTCGATGGGCCTTGGGCCAGATATTGCGAGTTTTTGGCCCATAACAGACGCGAATTAGCCTCTAAATTAGGGATGACCGAAATATTATGAACTTTTTGCAGAATTCGGGAGTGATTAAGCAAAAGGCGATCTCTGAGTTTATCACAGTGTTAGTGCCGTTCGGAGAGAATCAGTTCGTAGGATCCGGTCATTTGTGTCGTTCGTATCAGCCTCGGATAGTCTCCTCGTGTTTCGTGGTGAGAGATGTTGTTTCTTCTACCCGTTAACGAGGATTCGCGCACTCGTGACGTCTTCGCGTCTAGATAGATCTCGTAGTGGTAGACCTGTACAAGTGGTATCAGAGCCAAGGAGTGTTCTTGGTGTTCTTCGTGTTCACTAGATACATTTCAAGGTTTCTTGACGCTTTTGGACGGTTTACCCTCAAATCCGTGTTTTTTCGTGTTCGCCGAGCTTAGCAAATAGTAATCCGGGAAACACTGTGTGGTTTTTCACGTTTTTTGATCGAAATCAATATTTTTCATTGCAAAAATATTGATTTAATCTGGCAAAACGTAAAAAATCAAAGTGTTAGCCGTTTTTCGAGTTTGCGGCGCTCGATCTATTAGGGTAATTAGGGTTACACTTAGTTGCTGAGTCTAACCAAAATCCGCTACTTTCGATTCCTGAATGTCAGAGGGTTTGAATCTATTTCGAGTTTGTTCTACATTCGAAGAGGATTCGGTCTATTTTCGATTCAATTCGAGTTTAGTTTAGTTTCGAATAGGGTTGCGAATCTGCTTGTAATTTCGAGTGTGCCTGACTTCGAATCTGAGGACGTTCGAATCTGACATAATTTCGAGTTTAATTGAATTAAAACTGTAATCGAATTTAATCCCAAATAAATTGGAATCTTGATACATGCGAATCTACCTAGATTCGAACGAATTATCACATTAGTTTCGAAATTAAATTAATTAATGTCAATTCAATTACTTTTGAAAAGATGTCAAATCTTCAAAAATTCCTGGAAATGGACCACGAGGTCGGGAAGGCAAACGCTCGCCTAAGCTGATGAAAATCGAGGATTATTACTGGTGGAAAGATCGGTTTTTACCGATTTCGTGGCGTTTAATGACAAGCGCATGTGGGTGCCGTATCGACGAATGGATATATTCCACCAGTTTTCTGAAGTTGGAAGGCCGTCAGAAAGTCTTATCATACCAATGATGAAGGAGGAGATAAGAAATTGTATGAAGCCGAAAACAAGCTTCTCGATATCCGAATGGCTTTGCCTCAGGATAACTGCACACATTTAGGACTCAAAAGACGTCGAAGGACCTTTGGGAGTCTCAGAGAAGAGGTTGAGGGTATCCTAGGGTTCGTAGAAGCGTACAGAGCTGTTGAAACAACAGTTTGCCGATTTTCAAGGCGTAAAGGATGAACAGCTGGAGATATCATCACCCGGTTCTATCATCGTTGACCGGAACTTGAAAGTCCACGAGATGAGTGTACTGACACCGACAAGAACAACAAGCTGCTTGATGCCTTTACCAGCCAAATGTGTTTAATGTATGTGGCAAGATCAAGCTGAATGAAGACAAGTATTATACTCAATCTCTGGATGATATTGTGGTGAACGTTGTGCGGGCAATCACTTCGAGCTACTGAAGGCCGAAACTGATTACGAACAAGTCCAGGATCCAGCAATGTATTTTGGAAAGCTACAAAAACCTTCAGCGACAGCCGACCTGAAGACTGCTACAACGTTTTTCACCGGAGAAACTTCGTCACCAGCAAGACTGGGATGACACATTGAATCGCGCGTTCTTAGGATTAGGAAGATCGGAAGAACCGCACCCTCAAGTACAAACAGGCATCGACATCTCAGAGTTATTCGAGATGCCCATGAGCGCAAATAAGCGAGAGAAACATTTGAATCTGCTTTGTTCTTTTGTGGCCGGCTTACGGGAATTGTGTTCAGGGGAAGATTA
>JAANYP010004592.1:115331-183498 GCA_020465985.1 Centrapalus pauciflorus | reverse complement strand
AACAGTAAGCTAGAGAAGTTTAGGAATTCAAGCCTAAACCTAGGGAAAGTTTTAGATGCCCAACGACAGTCTAAAAAGCCCGTAGGTCTAGGATTTCATGAAATTCCTCCACCTTTTAATGCAAACTATGTGCCTCAGCCTCAGGAGAAAACTGATAAATCAGTAGACTTAGAGGACACACCTGAACCTATATCTGAGCCTATAGTAGAAAATACACCTAAGGTGGCTGACACAACCGTCAAGGTTAAGAAAGTCAAATTTGTGACTTCCTCCAGTGAAACACCTGCAGGAAAACATAAAATTGATTGGGCTGATCAGGACGATGAGCCAGTCGCCAAAGATGTACAAAAGGACCAAGACGCGAGTGAGACACCTAAGTCTAAGGGAACACATAAGAAGTCCATAGATAAGATGTCTTGCTTTAGATGTCATGAAAAGGGGCATGTTGCTTCTCACTGTCCGCTTAGGAAAGCCGATGTTACACCTAAGACAGTGAACCCAACACCCGTTAAGCCCTCGACCAATGTGGCGAGCACTAGTAGTTCTCAGAGTACCGAGAAAACTGTGCAGGCCGCACCAAAACCAGTTGTGAAACAAACACTGGTAAAGGTTGGACCAAAGGAAGTGGTTAGGACAAATTCACCGAATCGTGCCATTAATCAACCTAGGTCAGCACCTCAACAAGTCTATAAGAGCACAAAACCTAGCAGGTCACACACTCCAGTTAGGTCTCATACTCAAGTTAGACAGTACGCACCGGTAAGAGCTCAAGGATCACAGTCTGAAATGCAATATAATAGAAATTATTCTAGAGCTCCACAACAAATGCCATTGCAAAGGCAAAGAGTGAATTTAAATCACTCGGCACCACATCAAACTCCTGTTCAACGACCCAAGTAACCTGAAAGGCGAGATGGGTATTTGAAAGAGTTTAAATATGTGGACGAGAATGGTATAACCAAGTTAGTCATGGCTTGGGTTCCCCGTGATAACTAACCTATTTTCTTTCATGTGCAGGAGATTACCACAGGTCCAAACAACAAGTGGTTCGTCGACAGTGGATGCTCCAGGCACATGACAGGGGAACGAAGTCTTCTTACAGACTTCAAGGGTGGGAATCGGGGGTTTGTATCATTCGCCGGTAACAAAGGAGGAAACATCACGGGTACCGGAGTGGTCACTAATGGGACGATCAGCTTGGACCAAGTTTATCACGTTGATAAACTGGTTCACAATCTCATTAGTGTATCTCAAATCTGTGACAAGAAGAACTCAGTGTTGTTCACGGACACTGAGGCGTTAGTGCTAAAGCTGGGATTCAAAATTCCTGAAGAATGGGTATTGATGCGGGCGCCAAGGAAGAATGACTTGTACAAGCTGGATATGAACAAGCCGGAGTATTCAATGGGGCCAATCTGTCTGTTATCCAAAGCTTCGGAGACGGAATCGGTACTGTGGCACAGACGCATGGCTCACTTGCACCTAAGGAAGATGAACTACATAACGAAGAATGGACTGGTGCAAGGTGTGCCTATGAAGAGCTTTCAGTTCGAGGACAAGTGTCTACCGTGCAAGAAGGGCAAACAACATAAGAAGACACACAAGTCCAAGACTCAGAATTCCATAACCTCAACATTCGATTTGTTGCATATGGACCTTTTCGGACCAATCAACAAAAGGAGTATAGGAGGTAGTTGGTTTTGTTTGGTTATCACTGACGATTACTCACGCTTTTCTTGGGTTTTCTTTTTAGGTACAAAGGACGAGACGGCTTCCAAGCTCATCGGGTTCTTAGACCAAGTGGAGAATTCCTACGGAACAAGGGTTAAACGGATACGTAGTGATAATGGAACTGAGTTCAAAAACACTGTAATTGGTGTATATTGCCTATCAAAGGGCATAGTGCATCAATTCAGTGCACCATATGAACCTCAACAAAATGGGGTGGCCGAACGTAAAAATAGGACATTGATTGAGGCTGCAAGGACTATGCTTTCGGATTCAAAGCTTCCTACCATGTTTTGGGGGGAGGCAGTGAACACCGCGTGCCATATTTTAAACCGAGTCCTTACAGTCAAATCTTTGAACAAAACATGTTATGAAATTTTGAATAAACGGCCACCTAATTTAACTGGCTTCGAACCGTTTGGAGTACCATGCACTCTTTTACGTACAAAACATCAACCGAAGTTTGGTGAAAAGGCTGACGAAGGATACTTCCTAGGTTATGTGCCGAACTCACCAAACAAACGGGTTTTTAACAAAACAAATGGTACAGTGGAGATTGTGTATAACATTGAAGTCACAAGTTATACACATGAACCCCAAACAGGTCCGGAATGGATATTTGACTATGATAAATTATTTGAGTCATTTAACATTCCTTTGGATGATAATGCAGGTACAATCGAAAAGGACATGGCGACGTTGCATCTGAATGACGATGACCATATCTTTCCGAGGACTACGTTTGAGTCCACATCCGAGCCTACTGCGACAGTAGATGGATCTCCAGAAGTTGCTGATCCAGAAGCACCTACCACTGAGAATCAGACTCAAGCATCAAGTTCCAACTCTGAGGAAAACGTCCATGAGGAGGAAAATGTAGAAGCTGAGCCTGTTCCCCCATTATGTGAAATAGGATCTAACTTAGGAGATAATCTAAGGGTTGATGAGATAGAGACCTCTAGGATTAACAAGAACCATCCATTAGAGAGCATCATAGGAAATCCTAACGAGGGTGTGAGGACTAGGAGTAGTTTAAATAACAACACTGTGTTGTTGTCGATGATAAACGACTCTGAAGCTTATCACACATGTCTCTATTCATGTTTCATATCGCAAGTAGAGCCTAAGAATGTGCAAATGGCACCTAAGGATAACTCCTGGGTTGAAGCGATGCAGGAAGAACTCTCGCAGTTTAGAAAACTAGAAGTGTGGGAGTTAGTTCCATTACCTCGAGGGGAAGTTGCCATAGGAACCAAATGGGTTTTTAAGTGCAAAAGAGACGATCGGGGTATAGTCACGCGCAACAACGCTAGGCTAGTTGTAAAGGGTTTCAACCAAGAGGAGGGAATCGATTACAACGAGGTTTTTGCACCAGTAGCAAGGCTAGAAGCCATTAGGTTGTTTTTAGCTTTTGCCTCCTTCAAGGGCTTTTAGGTATATCAATTAGACGTTAAGAGTGCTTTCCTGTATGGGAAAGTGAAGGAGTTGGTGTATGTAGAACAACCGCCCGGATTTACAGATCCAAAATATCCTGATAGAGTATATCGCTTAGATAAGGCTCTATATGGATTGCATCAGGCACCTAGGGCATGGTATGAGACGCTATCCAACCATTTATTAGAGAACGGGTTTGAAAGGGGTAGGATAGATAGTACTATGTTTGTTAGGAGGAAGGGAGAACACTTTATCTTGGTACAAGTGTACGTCGATGATATCATTTTTGGATCATCAGACGAACAGATGTGCAAAGATTTCGAGAAGGTGATGAAGTCGAAATTCGAGATGAGTGCTCTGGGGGAGTTAAATTTCTTTTTGGGGTTACAAGTTGACCAGAAGAAGGAAGGGATGTTTATCCATCAGACGAAATATGTCTATGACATATTGGAGCGTTTTGGGATGGAAGGAACAAAATTGACTGCCCATTTCAGCACCCTGATTCAAGTGAATCACAATCTCGGACCGGGTACTGAAAGTGATACCGATGTGGATCCGACTTTATATCGGGCCATGATTGGATCACTTATGTATTTAACTGCTTCAAAACCTGACATCATGTTTGCTGTGTGTATTTGTGCTAGGTTTCAAGCGAATCCGAAAGAGATGCACATGAAAGCTGTGAAGCGAATTCTACGATACCTCAAGTCGAAACCGAAGCTGGGACTTTGGTATCACGCGGAGGGAGATCTGGAATTGGAGGCATTCACGGATTCAGACTACGGAGGATGCAGCTTGACGCGCAAGTCAACAACTGGAGGTTGTCAATTCCTCGGAGGGAGACTGGTTTCCTGGCAATGCAAGAAACAGACGTCGGTAGCCGTGTCAACGTGCGAGGCCGAGTATGTTGCTGCTGGTAGTTGCTGCTCACAGGTTCTGTGGATACAACAACAATTGCGGGATTACGGTTTGGCTTACACTCAAACTCCCATTAGGATAGACAATCAATCTACAATTCCTATAACTAATAATCCAGTTAAACACAATAAAACAAAGCACATAGACATTAGGCATCATTATATTCGTGATTGTGCTGAAAAGAACTTAATCAAATTGGTAAAAGTGACAACAGAAGATAATAATGCTGATTTATTTACCAAAGCATTTGATAAGTCACGGTTTGAATATTTAATTCAACTAAATGGAATGCGCAACCCAGAGTAATTTGGCCTTAGTAGTAGTTTATTTCCTTTTATAGCTGTAGTATTTCTTTCTTTTTATAGTAAGTCTGCTAATTTAGGATAGTTTCTATTTTTAGTAAGTTTCTATTTTTAGTAGGTTAGTAGGTTATCTTATTTTATTGCTATTTCTTATGAAAAACAAAAGAAAAAAGAGAGAAAATCATAAAAATACAAAAAAGAGAATATCAAAAAAAAAAGAGTTAAGTCTTAGAAGCATAGGTTCAAAGTGACGAAACTTAGCACAGTCGTTACAAACTCTAAGTGTTTAGGCTTTCACACATAATGCAACTAAATTTTAAGTGTTATACTTTAGTTTAAGTTTGATTTGTTGGTAGGCATAATACATATAGGGAGTCTCAAGGCAAATAAAATACTCAAGAAAAAGTCAAACGTGTCACTAACTTAGATGTATGACCAATCGGTCTTAATTTTTATGTACAAGACATACAAACTTTGAGTCTAAATGTGGTATGCAAACTTTCTGGGGATGTATGGCAACATCATATACATCTTAACATGGAAAGAATAGAAATATCATACAAAATTGAGAGTCGAAAACATGTAACTTTGTTGTACGTAAGTACAGACCTGTTGCCTCTGTTTAGATTCGGTTAGCAAGATATGTCGCTTTGTTGTACGTCGGTACAGACCTGTCACCGCTGTCTTGCTAGCTTTAAAAATAAACCTTAAGTCAAACTAAGACACTTTGTTGTATGAAAATACAGACCTGTGTCCGATGTTGTCTTTTAAAGAAAGTTTGCAAATACCAACAAGTTAGAATCTTTGTCTGTGTGCCTTGATCATAAAAGTATGTCTATGTCTGAGTCACGTAAGATAATTTCAAGATAAATAAAAATGCCAAGGGATATTCCAAAATGTAGAATGTTTAAAGGGATAAAATACCAACAATCGACTAAATGAGTATTTCACGACAAACAATCAAAGGAATCAAAAATTCCTAAGTGTGAATGTTTAAGTACCGAAAGTAAGTATCAGACATCGCTATCTGATTGAACCTTTCTTAGACTATACTCATCAAAAAGATTTTGTTTAGTATTTAGCTTAGGTTGTAAACTTTATAAGTATAGCTTAAGTCTAAGTTAAATTTTTGGTCAAAATTTTATTTTTATTTTATTTTATTTTACCTTAGTTTATTTTATCTTATTTTATTTTAGTTTAGTTTTTACTTAGGTAAAAGGTCAAAAAATTCTGAGGGTGCATTCACAGTTGAACTAAATAAACACTGCGTGAAAAATCATGTGCTTAGGGTAAAAGAGTTGGCATAGTTTATCTTGTTACACAATACCGTTGAAAAGGTTTAAAAAGTTGAAGTTATTTCAAAATTTTCGAAATTTTTCTAAGTGTTGGTGTTATTCGAGTTTAGGACAGACTCGAAACAGGGTTTTCGAATCTGTCAAGTAGATTCGAGTCTGGCCATAGATTCGAAGGTAGGTGTTATAAATAGGAAACAGTTCTGGTCATTACTTCTATCTGTTTTCGAATCTACTTCCTCGAATCTATCTTGGCGATCTCGAATCTATTCCTCGAGTCTACCGTTTCTCATATATACGACAATCTGTCGAGTTTATAGCTAAAGTGTTCGATTCTACTCCTGTATCTAGGTATAATCAACTTGATTGTACAAGATTCATGTAGTTTTATACACCATTTTAGGCAAAATCATCGATTTTTTGAAGGTTTAAGGGTCTAAATCGTGTTTTCAAAAATTACAAAGTTTGGACCAATAAATAGTCAAATTAAAGGCACATATCTGTGATTAGTAACTAGTAGGACTAATGAATGTAATTTTCTAAGTCCAAAAAGGTTAAAATCAAGAGATTTGGTGTTTGAGTCGAGTCGACAGTTCGAATCTGTTCCTGAGGTTTCTCGAATCTGTCATTAGACTCGAGAAGGACACTAGATTCGATTCTGTCATCAAACTCGAAAGGGGGACTTATTCGAATCTGTTACATTCGAATCTGTCTTTTATTTGCATTATTTAATTTAAATTTTATTAAACTTGTAGAAATTTAATTGTGTTGGATTTTGTACTTAAACAAGTTCAAAATAAAACAGATTTGAATTTAAACAAGTTTATTGATTTTTAATGAATCTAATAGTTTATTTTTGTGCAGATATGGCTGTTCGAGCTTTTGTGCCGAAGCACAATATGGTCCTTCACCCTGACTATCATATCCCTGAGGCGCAGGGATTCAGACAAATGTTGGATTTCCTAGTAGAATCTAGGATTGGTTTTGCTTTGTCCCATAATGTTCAGCTTGTTCTACCATATATTCGTCAATTTTATGATCATCTTCAGGTAGACTGCTCGGTCACCCCGACAGTGCTAAGAACTCGAATAGCTGGACAATCGTTAGTGTTTTCCGCGGATATGCTGCGTCAGGTGTTGCCGCTGGGTTCACAAGAAGAAGAGGCTGGGCCTATTGAGTTTCCACTGAGTATTAGGCAGGCATCATTTCAGAGAATGGGTTATAGTCTTGATGTGACGAAGGTTTCGTGTATGAAGAGCGGGCTAATCGGCCAATGGAGATTTCTGGCTCATGTCTTTATGGTCTGCTTTGCACCAAAGAAAGCCGGTTTTGACTATATGGTCTCGAAGATCCAGTCTGGGATTATCGCGATAGTGTATAATCGACCATACAGTTTCTCGGAAATGTTTTTCTCCGAATTTGTTCATCAGATCACCGCTCCAGAAAATCAACAATTCCTGCTATATCCACGATTCATAATGATGCTGATCAGGCATTTCTTGCCGAATCTGCCTCAGTCGAATGAGATTCAAAGCGTTGCTGTAATGGATAAGAGGATCTTTTCTGATTGTTCCTCGCACAGAGGAAGATTGGCTGTTCCAGTTGAGCGTCCGTTGTTTGGAGCCATCTTGGATAGGAATTTTGAAGCCCCAGAGATTGCCAACTGGGCAGGGGAAGTTGAAGTTCGAGCCAGGCAGCCTCCACAACAACAACAACAACCACAGCCACCGCGTGCACAAAGGCGAAGGCAAAGAACCTCTGCGAGTCAAACTCAGGCGTCTAGGCCATCTACCAGTCAGCAGCCAGAAATACAAGAAGCAGGGCCTTCAAATGTTCCAAGCGAAGCTGAACAATTGTGCCAAACTCTTAATGAAATCTGGGAGGCAGGTCCTCATGCTAATGAAGATGTAGCTGCAGCGTTAGTGGGTGAATTACTTGAGCCTCCTGAGGGAGAAGAAGATGTGTTGAGAGATGTGGACGACTATGTGCCAGAGCAGACTGGTATTGATGAGTCATCGTCTGCAACCGAATCAGAGGAAATGGAGGAAATTGAAGTAGAAGCTCCAGAATCAGTGTCTACTGAACCTCATGTTCAAATAGGAACATATGGATCAAGGTTGGTAGTTAACGAAGAAGCTTCAAGGAGTCGAGTAATAAGAGAGGCTGATGAATCAGATTTTGAAGAAGAAGAGATTACTCCTTTAGTGACGAGGCAACGGGCCAAGCGTCATCGATTCATGCAAGGATCATCTTCTGCATCAACAGATCAACCAGAAATTCAGCAAACTCAAAACACTCAACCTCAAGAACCTCAAACCACCTTTCCACCACCACCACCTCAACATGAACCATATATTCCATCACCAATCCTCCCAACTTCGATACAGTCAATTCCATCAACCTCATCATCATATGCCGACAATCAACGATTTCTGCAGCTTAAAGCTCGTGTTGACTTCCAGAACGTCCATATATTAAGCATAACCAAGGCAATCGGTGAAATTCAGGCGCATAATGCAAATCTCGATAAGGAGAATGCCGATTTGAAAAAGATTGTGGAGAAAGTCCAGGAAGAGAACACAGAGCTAAAATCATTTGTAGCAGATCAGGCCGCAGAGATAAGGGCGATGCGCTCCCTAATAGAGCAGTTAATGAAAAATTTACAGGCTCAGGGGGAGACGTCTTGCCATGATCAGAATGTACAAAGGCCGAGAGATGATGATGATGAAGACAACCAAGGCAATGATCCCAGCCCTAAAAGTCAGAATGAGCCAGTAGATTTTTCTGCTGCTCAGACTGCTCAATCTCAAGGGGAGCCTAGTCTAGCAAGAGGAGAAGTAGGAGAAGCAAGTTCATCTAAGCCTACAGATTTTGAGATTAGTGAGATGATCGATGCTCTCATGGATCTTGATGATGATCCGATGGACTTAGGTTTTGATTGTGAAGATGAAGAGCTAGAAGAGGGTGAGTTTGTACCTGAGGAGATAGTTGACTGGCAATTAGATGACGAGATATGTGCTGATGACGATGATGAAGCTGATGAGATCGTAGTACAGTAGAATCCGATCACTGATACATACGTGATAGATGGGAATGATATTGTTAACGTAGAGGTTGTGAATGCTGCGTTAAATGTTGAGCCATCAATAGAGGAACCTGCCAGGGAACTAACAAATGAAGAGAAGAGAAAATTGTGGTTCAGAGCTGAAAAGAAGGAGTTAGAGCTTAAAAAGAAAATGAGGGTGCCGGGTACTGGGAAGTTGTCTGCACGCATATTAAGCTGGTTCTTTGATCGAGAACTGCAACTATTCATAATTAAGAGGAAAGACGGGCTCCAGTACCTGAGACGAACACTGAAAGCTTTCAATTCACTGCCAAAGATCGAAATCACAGCGTTAGCATGGAAAGATCTGATTAACATTGGCAATGATCCCTACGCAGACGTAAATCATAAGAAAAGAGGGAAGATCAAGGAAGTTTGAGCGACTGAATCCAAGGGTTGGAAAAAGAGTAGAAGATCCTTCACGTATTGATCCTCTAACTGGACGACCTTGGATGAGGATCCACTACAAACCAGTAAGATGTCTTAGGAAGGTGCCTCTCAAGCCTATGCCACAGAATGTCTTGAAGAATCTGCATTGGTGGTATGCTGAGACTGAGACTGGAGAAGCGGTCATGGAAGACTTTGAAGAAAACGTTATTCTTAGAGTTTACGATCCTCTTCACCTGGTAAACCTTTCTAGAGATGATCTTCATATTTTGCATGCCTGTAAGATTTCTAGTGATGCACATATGGATAGTGAAGCTAGGAAATATGAGAATGTAGTCAAAGTATGTGTTGAAAAAGGCTTGTATGCTGGAAGTAGTTTGAATAAATAATAAACAAAGTTCTTAATCAAATGTGTGAATTATTAGAAGCTATCGTCAAGGGGGAGTCTGTTGGTACATCCTGTGTGACAATAGCAGTCTAAGTAATCCTACATTGTGATTCTAGCAAGTGTTTGTTATATATGTTTATATATGGTTGATAAGTTATTATCGCTTGTGTGTTTGAACTTGATGTAACGTATTACAAGAAGTTCAAACATAAAGATCAAAGATAAAATCAATCATAAGGTAAAGACATAAGTTTCAATACTATGTTAAGTATGTGAAATACTAGATTCGAATTATATAAGGGTTGACATTCGAATCTGTGATAGATTCGAATGTGGGACTAGATTAGAATGAAGGCAGATTCGAGAGTGTTAGTGAGGGCAAACTCGAATGGGCCTTGGGCCAGATTCGAGTTTGGCCCATAACAGACTCGAATTAGCCTCTATAATTAGGGATAGACTCGAAATATTATGAGACTTTTTGCAGAATTCGTGAGTGATTAAGCAAAAGGCGATCTCGAGTTTATCATCAGTGTTAGTGCAGTTTCGGAGAGAATCAGTTCGTAGGATCGTTCGTGTGTCGTTCGTTCAGCCTCTGATAGTCTCCGTGTTTCGTGTGTGAGAGTTGTTTCTGTCTACCCGTTAACGAGGATTCCGCACTCGTTGACGGTTCCGCGTCTAGATAGATCTCGTAGTGGTAGACCTTACAACAACTGGTGGATGTCAGTATCTAGGAGCAAGACTGGTCTCTTGGCAGTGCAAAAAGCAAACAACTGTGTCCACCTCATCTACTGAAGCAGAATATGTAGCAGCTGCAAGCTGCTGTTCCCAAGTGATGTGGATTCAGAATCAACTGAGAGACTGTGGTATGAATTTTCTATCCACTCCTATTTACATTGAAAACTCAAGTGCAATAAGCATTGTACAAAATCCAGTGAAATTTCCTAAAACCAAGCATATAGACATCAGATTTCATTTTATAAGGGACTGTAATGAGAAGAAATTAATCCAAGTTACCAAAATTCATACTGATGATCAGTTAGCTGATCTATTTACAAAACCATTTAATGTAGGAAGATTCACCTTCCTAGTATCAAATATTGGCATGGTTAATATGGATTAATTTGTTTTTCATCATTCTCTCTTATTTTATGAAAAATATGTTTATTTCACATGCTTGTTTAAGGGGGAGACACTGTTTCAATCGAATATGCTTACTTTTCAACTAACAGCTTGAGTCTTTTCTCAAGCTGCTAGTTCATTTTCTCGGACTGCTAGTTGTTTCAATTGATCTGTCAAAGTGTGCATGGTAATTTTGTAATTCCTTAAGTGTGTGCGCGAGATTAGATATTTTCGAAACCCCCAAACCTTTAAAGGTCCCAGTTTCGTTCAATTGTAACTACCAGTTGCAAAATATCTTCCACGACCTTTCTTTTCTCTCTGAGCGATTCACACACACTTCTCTGAAACCCTAAAATCACCGATTGATCGTCAATGGAGTTTGTCAAAGAACACAACTGTCTTCCATATTCTCTCAAACACTCTGACCTTCAACCATTCCACGACATGATGGACTTCCTTCGAAGTTCCCACATTCATCATGCTCTCACCATAAACCCCACAATCTACATATCTCATATAGAGCAATTTTGGAAACATGCCTCTGTTCAAACCATTAATGGAGTCACTTCTTTGACATCCAAGATTGATGGAACCACTGTCACCATCACTGAGGATCTCATACGCCAACACTTGCATCTTCAAGATGCCACAGGTATAACCGATCTTTCTCTTACTGCCTTACATGAAGGCCTTTTTGCTATAGGGTATAGGGGCCCTACTGATTCGTATACTTTCTTTAAAACTCATTTTGCCCCTAAGTGGAAATATCTTGTACATATTATCCAGCAATGCATAAGCCCTAAAAGAACTGGTTGGTCAGAATTTTCTTCAAACATAGCCACTGCCTTAGTGTGTTTATCTACAGGCCAACAGTTCAATTTTTCAAATTAATGATTTTTCAGGGTATGTTAAGGCATCATGCCCTAAAGCATGAGAAATTTTTGATGTATCCTAGGTTTTTGGCTGAAATTATTGCAAGAACTTGCAGTAATTTCAATGTACATAAAAGGATACATGTTTCCCATAGGCACTCCTTACCTACAATAAAACGTCTTTTAAAATCAAGTGCCAATTTTTTGAGTGTTGATGTCCCATTGCCCTCTGCAATGTTGGGCATCAATCCACTAAACAGAGGAGAGGGTCCTGAGCAGGCTCAGCCTAACATCACTGCTTCACCCCAGGACCCCAACCCACTCCTCATGATACAAATAATCCATCTGATCCTTCTATCAAACCCACATCCCCACTACTACTATACAAAAGAAAAAGGGTTTCAGGAGCTCTTTCCTCCTCAGCCCAAATTACAAAAGCCAAATATCCCTGTGCAGGAGGACACTTCTGCACAGAATATCCAAAGGGCACCCACTAAGGACACTCCCATTCTCAATTTGGAGGTGGACATCCCAACAGAGGATGTCCATATGGAATCTGTGGCTAACACTACTGTTGTCTCTGCACAAGAGGCACAGGACAGTGTCAACATCATTAAGAGCACACCCATGACAACAGAGGGTGTGCAAGCACCTTCTGGAAGTCCCCAAAACCAAGAACAGAGGGGCCCAGAGGTTTTCTACTTCTGGAATTCCTGCCAGTGATAGATCACAAGCACCACACTCTTTTGCTGATCTTGAGGCTAGTCTGCAACTTATGCTTTTAACGGATCCTCAGCTGAAACCTGTTGTGGCAGTATTGGAATATTATCAGTCCATTATTGCTGCACAGGGGGCACAAGTCAGAGCACTTCAACAGATAGTAGCAGCTCAAAATCAGAGAATGGATTATTTTCATAAGGGGTTCACCCTCTGTGGAAATAAGATCATTCAACTTGAGAAGATGATTCGAACCCTAATGGCAAAGGTTGTAGGTCCTCCTGACCAAACCAATGCATCCAAAAAGGTGGATAATCAGGAGATCCCTAGTTCAGTCCAAGCAGTTCCAGCTCCTACTCCAACAGTCCAAGATTCTAGGCTAACAGTCCCAACAGCTACTCAAGCTGTTAGCCTAGAAACTCAAGCTGCTCCCATAAGAACAACAGGAGTAGTTATCAGAGAAAGTAGTCAAGCTCCTATCAGTACAGTCCAAGCTACAACTTCTACAACCAAGGATAAGGGCAAGGGCATTCTCATAGACTCTCCAAAGCACAAATTTTCATCTAGAGAGGCCCAGATTGCTCATGATGTTGAATTTGCCAGACAGTTAGCAGAAGAACAGGATGAACTTCTGGACCAGCAAACCCATGCCCCAATGCAAGATGATGAAACCTTAGGTGATTACCTAAGAGGGTTTGTGGTTAAACAGAATGAGAAGAAAAGGAAAATGCCAACAGGGCATTCAAAGGCAGAGCATAGAAGGTTTTTGATCAATTTTGCCTATTCAGTTGGGATTTCAAAGAAGTTATCTCAGTCATGGAGCACAGAAAGGCTGCAGGAACTTCATGACAAAGAAATGGAAAAAACGAAAAATAGCCAAAGTCTCCCATCAAGTCCAAAGCCAACAAGAACCAGTTCAAGCTGGTGTAAGTGATAATCAAGCTGGTGTTAGTGATCCTGCTCCTTCTGTTCAAGCTGCTGCCACTAATACTCAATCAGAAGCAATTTCACAGGCAAAGCTTGATCAGGTGAAAAAGGTGTTATTTGAGCATAAGCTTCAGAAGGTGATGGAGATTGAAAAGACCCTCGACCAGCATGACTTCTCAAAACCTCCTATTACATACTGGTATGCTAAGTCAATGGATGACATTGACTTAAAATATCATTTTGTAGTCAGAAGAGAAGCTGGTCCTGAGGAAGAATTTAAGAGCATAATGCACATAGTTCAAGGGATGACCAGGGATGAGCTTACCAGAATGCACCATATTGGATCTGTGAGTCAAGTTAGGCCTTCACTTCCCCAGGTCAAGCAGGCTATAAAGGATTTAAAGAGCATTTTTGATCCAGAGTCCATCAGGAAAGATATAGAAGATGTCAAGGAGATGAAGATTGCCAATGTTGAGCTGTATGTGAAATCAAAGACATACAGACTCAGATTTGCAAATGGATCCAACATGTTCTTCAATTTTGAATTTCTTGATCTTCCAAGGGCATGGTTGGTACAAATGAGCTCATTGAAGATATACTGTGATAGAGAAGAATTGAAAAGAGAATTTTTGAAGGCAGTTAATCAGAAACTTTTACAATTGTAAGTTTTTGGATGCCTTAGTTTGTAGATAACAGTTTTACTTTGTTTTATTTCCTTATTTGTATAGAAACTTAAAGTCTTGTGTAAAGAATTTAAGTTAGGGGGAGATTGTTGGGAAATATTTTAAGGATGTCAAGCTGTTAGTTAGATTTCTCAAACTGTTAGTAGATTTTCTGTGTAATTGCAAAGTTCAAGCTGATAGTTGAAGAAGTTCGAGCTGCTAGTTCAAAAGTTCAAGCTGCCAGTGTTCAAACTCAAGCTGCTCAACAGATAGACTTCAAGCTGCTCAACAGCTCAATAAACAGAAAGTGCTGATATTCAGGAAAAGATATATTCGAAGACTCAAGCATATCTACTATCAGAGAAATCAGAGTTTTTCAAGGAAACAAATCAGAAAGCAGTATATATACATAGAATAGGTTTTTCTATTGTAAGTTTGCACGTACAAGTTTATTCAATTGTAATTGCTTTTCTGATTAATTTTTTCATAAGCCTCTAAGGTTGTAAAACCCTAAGAACAATCTGTGTTCTTCGTCTAATCAGATTAGAGGTGATTGTAATCATTGAGTTTGGCAATACAATTGATCCTTGATTATTGGTTATGTTTATGTGTTATTTGTTTTGAAAGCTTTTCTTAAAACAATTAAGTGTTATTCCGCAAACTTCTTAATTGGACTTTGATTCAATACAAGGTTATTGGTTTATACTCTGATTAATTCAAACCAGTTAATCTTAGGTAGTGATTTTTGATCTTGACATTCTAAGTATAATGGTTTTCTAAGAAAATTTTTTGATTAATAGACTTAAACATTACCAAATTGGCGCCACTTAAACACATTTTGACATAAGGATGCCATGTGTGTGCCACGTAAGCTTGGTAACCGGTTGCCACCTATAACATACCAAATTCGTGAGTTTTAATCGGTTAAGGGAGTTATCAGATAAGAAAATTGAATGGAGGACTTAAACAAAGTAACCATGTAGTTTGAAGGTTTTTTTACAAAATTTTCCCATTTTTAAAAGATAGAGTAAATTAGATAAATCGTCCATGTGGTTTGGCTCAAGTTATGGAAATGGTCCCTAGCTCAAAGTAAGTACATGGAGAATCCTAAAAATTGAAAAGTTGCTACAAATCAGTCCCTCAAACTAACATCCGTTAAAATAGGCGTTAACTCTAAGGGTAATTTTGTCTTTTTACCCAAACAGGGACCAAATAATGAAATTTTTTAATAAACTTATAATTTTTAAATTTCTATTATTATTATTCTTATTATTATTGCTATTGTTATTATTATTACTAGTGTTAATATCCATGTTCTTCAGTATGTTGAAGTATACCCAGAAATCCGACCACCACAACCACACCAGCCACCACTATCAGCCCACAGCAACACCATCTACCACAATCAAATCAAGAATACAAACCCCGAAAATAATTTGTTTATGTAGATTCAAACCCAATAAACATTTCAAGAACATAAATCAGAAAACTTTGTTTATATGGATTCAAACCCATGAAATAAATCAAGAACAAAAACCAAGAAATTCAAGGACACATTTAAACCAAGAAATTAACCCACTTGAAAATCCAAAAGCATGTAGTAGCTTCATCCTCATCAATCTTCTCTCTCATTCACCTCGAACCTGGAGCAAGTAGGTGAAACCCTTCAATTTGTTTGTTGGTGATACAAGCAACGTGAAGATAGAGATATGTGGGGAAAGATGGAAACGAATAGTGAAGGCGGACAATGATTTGTTCATTGGCGAAGGAAACCGACGTATAAGGATGTTGGCGGTGAAGCGAGTGAGTGACGATAGAGAGGATGAAGAACCCTTAATGTTTGCTCCCGTTGACTGTCGGTAGAGAACCCTAAACCCTTTTGAGCTTTCATCGAATCGATTTGGAAACCTGGAGCAAACCATGACGAAAGAGGACTGAGATAGTGGAGAAAGAGAGAACTAAGATTTGGAGATTTGAGATCTCGCGCTTAAGTTTCATCAAGAACCCTCATTTTTTTACCTAAAAAAACTCCAGCTCCGGCGAATAGAAGATTTTTCATAGGAGCTCATTGTAGAGGAAGGAGGAGGAGAAGAAGAAAATTCGAAGGAGGAGAAGAAGAAGAAGATGAAGATGAAGATGAAGATGAATAATAATAATAATAATAATAATAATAATAATAATAATAATAATAATAATAATAATAATTTCAGAAATGGTCCTTGGAAGAGTGAAAAGACAAAAATACCCCTTGAATTAACCCATTACTTAACGGAAGTTTGATTGAGGGACCTAAATGTTTCAAGATTTTAATTTCATGGACCATCTATGTACTTAGTTTGCTTGAGGGACCAAATTCTTAAGTTATTAAAAACCACAGGGACCATTTATGTAATTTACTCTAAAAGATATTATATATACACTTTATACGTTAACAAAATAATATCCCATTTATATATAATTAAATATCATACAACATATCGAATGTAAAAATTCATCATACAATATGTCACTCAAGAAAAAATGGAAAATTTGACGGAGGCTTTTTGCGGTGACCCATGTCGTCGCAAATCTATCTATACTATTAAATGAGTAACTATTTGTCATGTGTCATGCTCTCCTTTCATTTGCCTCATGTCGTTCTGTCCTTTTGCCACTTATCTACTAGATATACTTTTATTTTTGATGCAAATCAAATCTATTCAAATATAATATTATTAATTTAACAACTAATCAACTAAAATTAAACAAACTCTATTAATTAATCTATTATACATATTTATACATATTTATTTTTAAAATTAACCCATGTAATACATGGGTATTAACCTAGTAGGCCACAAAAAGACAAAAAAAATCTGCTTTTTGACTTTAATTGGTCAATAACTAGAGATAGCCTTTTGCGGCGACACTGTCGTCGCAAAAAGGCATTATATATAAGCTTTTTATTTTTTTGGCACGAAAATAGCTTTTTGCGCGGTAAAAATACGTCGCTTTTTTTCGAGGACTCATCGACGACATTAACGGGATTCTGCGACGACATGTTGCCGCGATAGGGTTTCAGCAATGACGCCCAGTCGCCGCAAAAGGTTTAGCGACTTAACCCTACCAGCGCCAGCCGTTTTCACTTTTCACCATTAATTTCTTCACCTCGTCGCTCTCTTTCCTTCTGTTTCTCTCTCGTTCCATCTACGACCACTCTCCTCCACCACCACCACCTCCTGTGGTAGCGACCGCCTAGCGTCTCCTTGTCCGGATCCAGCTGCAAACGAAGAACAAGAAACCGAAGCAGCTTCGCCAGCTAGTCTCCTCCATTTTTTCCGGCGACTTTGGTTCATCTCCATTTTTTCCGGTGAAACTTGGTTATTTCCGACCAAAATTTAAGGTTGGTTTCATTTGACATAAATGTTGTTATTTTTACATAAATTTTCTAGAAACTTAAGGTTTGTTTTATTTTTCCGGTGGTTGACATTTGTAGTTGTTGCTCGGTCCAGTGAACACTCCGGTGGGTCGACATTAAAGGTTAGTATTTTTTTATTTCTGATTTTTACATATTATTTTTTCAAAATATTATGTTTTAAATTTTTGCTAAAAATATGATTGTTTCTAATATGATTTTTAGTAGAAAAAATAAATTTTATATGCATTTAGGGTTTTTTATGATATTAAAAAAGTGTATTTAATCGCAATATATTTTTTATAGTTTAGAAAGTATGAAAAAAATAATAATTATTACTTTTCATTAAGTATACATTTGTTTATTAGTGCTATTAAAAACTATTACATTTAAAGTAACATAAATTTAAAAAACATACATTAAAAATTTATATAGTATTTAGATGATATAAGTTAATATGTATTAGTTGATATCACATAAGATTAGAATTTATATATGTTCGTATTACTTTAAAGTATCATAAGAGTATAACCAGGGCCGGCCTAAATGGGGGGGGGGGGGGGGGGAAGGGGCGAACTGGGCCACGGCGCAGGGCATAAAATTTTTGAAACAATTTAAGGGCATAAGTTAGCCCATCAACCCATTAATAGGTTCAAATAGAGACCGGTGTGAAACGAACTTTCCAGGAACCAATTTTAAAATTGAAGCGGCGATGAAGATGAACAGGCAGCGGCTTGGGAATCGAAGATGGAGAGACGCAGACACGCTCACACACAGCGAAGATGAAGAGACTCGCGAATGGTTCGACAGATGCTCACACGCTACTTGGTATATGCAAGTTACCAACGGAGATGAGTTACTCCAGAATGCCAGTAAGATCTTTTTACTCAAAATATGGTCTGTTATCACCTCCTGCGTAGTTGAGTATCTAACCTCAACTTTAACACAAATTGAAGTCACAAGTTTCAAGAAATAGAGAGCAAATAAGAAAAGATAGTGGTTGTAGGGTATTGGGGTGGTAACGGAGACCCGACCGCCGCTGCCGCCGCACCGGACGGCGGCTGGCCGATCCATTTTTTATTCCCTAATGCTGGCCGCCGCTGACTCTGTTTTCCTTTTTTTTGTCTGTCTGTGCGACTCCCTTCCCAAAACGAGCGTGAAAGAGGGTGTGAAGTTGGGTTCTTTAGGCCCAAATGGGTTTAAAGTAATAAATGGACTGCTGTCTTTCTTTCTTGTACTTTTTTGTGTGGCCTAAACATTAAAATAAAATAAAATAGAGAAGAGATGGTCATCTGTTGGGCTAGAGGATTATGGGGGGCTTGTTTTGGGTCATTAGTATTTTTTTTAAAGATTATTCATTTTTGGGTTGCAGATTAATTTCTTCTTTCTGTTTTTTTTTTGTTTCACCGAAAGAGAGATAATGAAAGGTTCTTGAAAATTCTAAAAGGCTTACTGCACTTTTAAGATCCAGTTCCCTAGCTCCTATTAGAGGCCACTTAAAATTGTAGAAGGTGTTCGTTCTAAAAACAATTAGGTAAAAATTGGAAGTCTGTGCATAAAATGGCTAATTTGGGGCTATCTCTGCAAGTGAAGACTGAACCAAAAATATTGCATGGCTTGCAATATTGGTTGTTAAAAAGTAGAGTACCAAATTCATAAAGGAAGTTCCAAACTTTAATTTTCTTAATGATTTAAGTTGTATTTGTATGTATTGGTAACACTTATTTTTTTTTTAAAATAAAATTCAGTGTGGGGATAAGCCGTCTAGTTTGACTAGGTTTTACACCCTTAAAAATAATTAGTGTGTTTTTTTGTTTAGGTATTTATATGGGGCATTTTTTCCGTTGGAAGCCCTGAGCATTAAAAATCTTAAGACCGACCCTGAGTATAACATATTTTAATATGTATATTAATTAGTGTTATTACAACATACATTAAATTAACGTAACATTAGATTAGCTACGAGGCTAAGACGACGACTAATTTGCGACGACAGGTCGTCGAAAAGGTCACGACAAAAGAACCTTCAATAAAATGCTAATTTTCATGTAGTGTGTATCAAAAGTAAACATCAATAAAAACATATCGGTCGAAACATGTACGTAGCAATCTATCTTTATAACTGTCATAGATTTGTACTATTCGTTTTATTTTATCGTCATTTCTCATTAGATTTTGATAAAACATCTTATTTTTATCTTTCTTTTTATTTCATGATATATCAATAAATTAAATAATCAAAGAATTTATTATGATTAATTTCTGATTAAATATTACTACATTTATTTCTAAAAAACTGTTTATTTTACAGCAATCAACCCCATGGAATTATGTACACTTATTTTAGAAAACCTAAAAATCTAAATTTAGAATCCAATAAACACATGATTAATTTTTAAACTAAAATTCTATAGTTCTACATATTGTACTGCAAAGAAATGAATATTCAAGTTTAATTTTTTTTTTTTCCAAACTCAGTTAAATGTTAAAGGGAAAATTATGCAAAAAACCATAAGTACAAAAATTTTTCGATTAAGTCCCCATTTCAATTTTTATTTCTGATAAGTCCCCAAACTGCTTAAACCTTTTAAATTGGTCCGTTAACCTGTTATAACACGTTAACATGCTTAAACCTATTTTTGCAAAAACTATAAAACTATAAAAAATTTCCGATTAAGTCCCCATTTCATTTTTTTCCTGATAAGTCTCCGAACTACTTAAACTTTCCACTTTTCGATAAATAAAACGAATTCTTTTAAAACGACGATGTTTATTTCGATGATAGAGCATATGTCATGTTTGTCTAAACCAAAATAAGTTGGTTTGAAAATAATTTTTTTTCAAAACGACGATGGTTGTTTGAAAATAATAAATTTTTTTAAATTCCGTTATTCCGGATAACATAAGTTGGTTTGATATAGAAACATAAATGACGATTATTTCGATCATATGTTTGTCTAAACCATAATTTTTAAATATATGTAACTAGTTCATCCCGACTAAACTTTAAACAATAAAAATGATCGTTTTGATTTATCATTTTGTTTTATTTTTTTGCATCCACGTATGTTCGTGAGTGTCAATTGAACAATCATTTAAATTGATAAAACAACAAATAACTTGAGTTTTATCAAGACAGGGGATTTATGTGACAAACAAAATTAGTTGTGGGATTTATAAGACAAAATAATTTAGTTAAGGGATTTATAAGGAAAAATAATTTAATTGGGGGAATTAATCGAAAAAAATCATTGTTAGGCACAAAAAGGCCTCAGTCAAACCTGCTCTACATCTTAGGGGGAGATTTTTAATGAAACCTGTTCGATGCACTTGAAGGTATAATTTAAGGCCTGTTTATGCCTTATTGAAACCTGAAAAGTGATTTGCAATAAGAGTCAAAGCTGTTTACCCTGTTGCATTCGTTGCAACAAAGGCAGATTGTCCAAGCTGTTCTGTCTGTTGAACAGGCTGGACATAAACTGTCTACGCTGCTCTGTTCTGTTGAGCAGCTTGGACATAATCTAAGTGTTCTGTTCTTTGTGAACAGAACTTGTTCTTTGTGAACACGCTAAACACTTTTATGGAATATGTTTCCAAGTCCTCATGTATTGTTTTTGACTATAAGATCAGTTTACAAGTCGAAGACAAAGTGGAAAACAGAAACTGCAAAAGCCTGTCTATGTTGTTCTGTTACATGAAGACAAACGAATATTTGAAATGGGTGACATACCATTTCTAATATCAATATGGCCTTAACAAAAGAAGAAAGATGCAAAGTTGACATTCCTATTTTGGTTAAAGCCTTATGCAACAGTGACAAAAAGGAAAAGACAAAGATTCTGCCACATGAAGAAAAATATGCTTTATCAGAATGTGCAGAAAAGTTGTTTTGTCTTTTTGGAAAGACATCCCACCATCTCATCGTCCAATGAAGAAGCTTCACTGAGATTCTCAGTGAGAGTATAAAAGGAAGCTTCTAAGGATTGTGAGATAACCAAGAGTGAGAAATCTGATCGTGCATTGAAGTGTGTTTTTCCATGCATGCAAGTCTGCTTGAATATAACAGTACGTGTGTCTAAGCTGTTCATACTCAAGCTGTCCATCTGTGTCTTGTAAAATCAATGAGTTCATCTAAGTGAGTGTATTTATTGTATCTAGTCTGAGTGTGTCTTAGATTAGTTGAAACATCTGTTGTATATGTCATCTCAGCTTGAACCTTTCCGCAGTCAAGCTTGTTTGTAATTAACATTTGTTAATAGTATACACAAACATTGAGAAAAGAGTGTTGAATTTTAAGTATCTGTATTCACCCCCCTCTACAGCTTAGAACAATACTCTAGGGAAACCTTTTGGGACCTACAATTGGTATTAGAGCAGATAGAGTGTGTGTCAACTCTAGATCTCTCATTCTCCCTACTTTCCCATGGACAACAGTGCTGCCAGTTCCTCCTCTTACTATGACAATGGTTCAATGGCCAAACCCCCCAAATTCAATCATCAAAACTTCTCTTGTTGGAAGTGCAGAATGATGCTCTACTTAGAATATCTGGATGTACAACTGCCAGAGATAGTAATGGAAGGTCCCTATGTGCCAACTTCTGTTACTACTATCACTCCTGCGGTTGAAGGAGCTGCCCCTGAGATCAGAACCTTTGAGAAGGCCAAAACTCAATGGTCTGATGAAGACAAAAGGCTGGTTGCTCTTGATGCAAAAGCCAGGAACAACCTGGTCATTTCTCTTCCTGATGATGTGTTCAAACAGGTTGAGAAAATGAAAACTGCAAAGGAGATGTGGGATACTTTGTGTACAGTCTATGATGGTGCCACAATCACACTGGATAACAGAATCAACAATCTTGTTAGACAGTATGAACTCTTCTTTGCAAAACCAAAGGAGTCACTCACAGAAAGCTATACCAGGTTCACTAATCTTATCAATGATCTCAAAGCTGTTGGGATCATAAAGGACAGTTTAACTCTGGTGAACAAATTCTTGGACATCCTGCCTGAAGAATGGAACTATTTTTCTATTATCTTAAAAAATTCAGGCACCATCAAAGGTATGGATCTTGTAAATTTGTATGGATCCCTACTGAATGATGAGCAGTCACGGCAACAGAAAAGAAATGCCTTGGAAATGTCTACGAGAGGTGCTGCCTTGGTGGGCAGCGTGAGACAACCTGTTGGTCAGGTATGTGATGTGTTCACACAACCTGATCAACAGGCTGATGATGAAAGGGAAGAGATGCCTGAAGAGGAAGACGGTGAATATCTTGCTGAACTTGATGATGAGCAAATGATTGCTATGCTTGTCAAAAAGTTCAACAAGAAGAGGTTTGGTGGAAGAATGCTTCAGAGGAACTCAAATGCTGTAAAAAAGAAGGCATTTGATAAAACTAAGGTTGAGTGCTTTAAGTGTGGCAAACCTGGTCACATAGCTGCTGACTGTGTGTCTAAAGCTGTTGGTCAGTCATCCAAACCATTCAAGACAAACAAGGACAGTGGCTACAGGGTTAAGTACCTTATGGCCATGGCTAAGCTGAAAAAGTTGGAAAACTCAGTGGCTTCCAACAAGCAAAAGGGACTCATGGTTGAGACATGTGATTGGGAGGAATCTGACTCATCTTCAGATGAAGAAGATAACATCATAATGGCCAACACTGATGTCCCATCAACTAGCAACTTCAAACAAGACCTGGCTGAAGCTGAAGCCTTCAGCAGCTTAGAGAACTGGAATCCTACAATGATGTACAAGGTTCAAAACTTTATAGCTTACAGTTCTGACGAAAAAGTAAAAAGTTTGAATACATGCTTGTTGATTTAAAAGCTGCTGTTGAGAAGCACAATGTTTTACTGTCTGAAATCTCTAAGCTTAAAACTGATCTTGACATAAAATCTAGCAAACTGGACAGTTTCCATGAGTTGGAAACTGAGCTTGATGAATTAAAACACATCAACTCCATTTTACTAGAAGAAAGAAAGAAACAGACATAAAACATGCAAAGCTTCAAAAGATAGTTGACTCTTGGTGCTAAACTGCACAAAAAGTCAGCCATTGCATTAGTCAACATATCCCTGCACAGATCCAAGCCTATCTTGGCGGGGATCTTGACAAAGCAGCTTCTATTGTTGAGATAAATAATCTGAAACATGACTTATCCACTCTTGGTGAGGTTTCTCTTACTTTCATTCAGAAAGTAAATGGTAAGCTAGTCTCAACAAACAGGTTTGTCAGGCCTCAAAATACTGACAGCTTGTGTGAAAAATCTCCAAAAGCTGATGATGGAATATGTTCTCCATCGAATCAGCCTGCTAAGTGCTCTGCTGATTTACACAAGCAAAAGAAAGGAAAACAAGCTCAAGCTGCAACTGTGGACTCTAAACCTGTTGACAAAACAGGATCCGGGTCCAAAGCTGATGGTAAGAGACCTGTTAATCCTTTTGATGCTAATCATTTTGGGAAAAAGTTTTCAAAAGGTAAGCAGTCTGCTTTCAACAGGAGTAAGTCTCATGTTGGAAGTAAATCTGCCGTGGATTCAAAAAAGTTTTTAAATCATAGTGGAAACTTGGTTATAAATGAAGGTAAGTCTTTCAAAACCAAAAGCTGTGAATATGTTGATAGGCAACATCCATCACATCTCAGTAAGAGCAAAGGCAAAGCCATTGCTCAACCTGAGAAATTTGAGAATAAGTTTCCCAAACCTGTGGAAGGTCAAAGGCCAATCAAACTTTCTATGTTTGATATCTGTCCTCCCAAAAAGAGGAAAGAAGAAACAGGCAAAGCTGTTGCCATTATGCCTTCCACCCAAACTGTTGATTCATCTAAAAACAGTAATAAGTTTGCTAAACCTGATGACAGAATCAACAAAAATAATTCAAAATATGTTTCTGGAGGTTCTTCTTCCAAAAAGGCTAAAAAGAGAAAATGTTATAAGTGTGGGAAGAAGACACATATGGCCAAAGACTGTCCTGAAACTGAGGACATGAGGCCTGTTGACTCTGCTAGTTCCATCATTGCAAAAACAAGCAGTGTTGGAAGTAACATAGTCAATGAGGACGGTATCCAAGCTGATACCATCCAAATAGAAAATATTAGTGTGAATATCACTGGTCCATCAACAAATGTTGATGAAGTAGGAGAACTCATCCCTATGACGAGTTCCCCTAAAAACAACTAATATTTTCTCACGACACTCTGCAGGACAAACAACCATCCCAGGTAGTGAAAAGGTTTACCTTTATCATTCTGGGCTGAAGCTGTCAACACTGCTTGCTTCACCCAAAATAGATCCTTGGTAGTGAAAAGGTTCAACAAGACTCCCTAGGCCAAACATTAGCTATTTCCATGTGTTTGGATGTCCTAGCTTCATTTTGAATCAAAGGGACCAACTGGAAAAGTTTGTACCCAAAGCTGATGAAGGTGCGTTTGTTGGATATTCTGTTATCTCCAAAGCCTATAGAGTATACAACAACAAGAGAAAGGTGATAGATGAATCTATCAATATCACCTTTGAAGAGTCTAGGAGTGTATCCACCAAAGCTGTTCCTGAATCAGTTTCAGGAGAATTCAGCTTTGATGATCTTATGCATTCCATCAATGAAGAAAAGGACTCAAAAGCTTCCACTACATCCAGAGTGGAACCTGCTAATCATGATGGGCATGATGATGATTATGTTGATACACCCTGTGTGAATAAGTGTACTGACATAATTACAACCTCATGTCCTGAACTAATCAATGCTGATTTTCCTGGATCCTCTGCTGATATGTTCAACAATGGAGAGTCATGCTCAACAAGTGAACAGGCTCAAGATATCAGTGTGTCTGAAAATCTTGAGAGCTGCTCAACAGGACCTGTTGAAGATACAAATAATTCAGGAGAATCCTCATTGAAGCAAGATCCTAAGTGGATCAGGAGTCACCCAAATGATCAAATAATTAGTGATATCAACAAAGGGGTGCAAACAAGATGGGACAGCTTAGAGAACTTTTGTATGTTTTCTAGCTTTGTGTCCCTAATGGAGCCTAAGAAAGTGGATGAAGCACTTAAAGATGTCAATTGGATCACTGCCATGCAAAAGAACTCAATCAGTTTGAGAGAAACAAAGTATGGAAGCTGGTCCCTGCTCCTAAAGGAAAAACAATAATTGGCACCAAATGGGTTTTCAGGAACAAGATGGATGAGCAAGGTCATGTCATTAGAAATAAGGCAAGACTAGTTTCTCAAGGCTATAGACAGGAAGAAGTCATTGACTATGATGAAATATTTGCTCCTGTGGCCAAGTTAGAGGCAATTCGTTTGTTTCTAGCCTACGCTGCTCATAAGAGCATGAAGGTATTTCAAATAGATGTGAAGAGTGCATTTTTGAATGGCAAGCTGCAAGAAGAAGTCTATGTCAAGCAGCCTCCAGGTTTTGAAAATGAACATCATCCAGGTTTTGTCTATAAGTTGGATAAAGCCCTCTATGGTCTAAAACAAGCCCCTAGAGCCTGGTATGACATCTAACTGATTTCCTTATGGGCAATGGTTATTCTAGAGGTAATGTGGATACCACATTGTTCATAAAGAAGGTGAAGTCTGATTTTATGCTTATTCAATTTTATGTGGATGACATAATATTTGGTTCTACTAATGAGCAGTTATGCAAGAATTTTTCACTACTCATGAATTCAAAATATGAAATGAGTATGATGGGAGAACTTACTTTCTTTTTAGGATTACAGGTTAAACAAACCTCAAATGGAATTTTCATAAATCAAAGAAAGTACACTTTAGATCTTTTGAAAAAGTTTAAATTTGATCAAAGGTCTCCTATGAAAACCCCAATGCAATCAATGTAAAGTTGGATGCAGATGCTAGTGGCAAAGCTGTTTCAGTAACATCTTACAGAGGCATGATTGGGAGCTTGCTATACTTAACTCCTAGTAGACCAGATATTGTGTTTGCTACCTGTTTATGTGCTAGGTTTCAAGCTGAACCTAAAGAATCACATCTAGCTGCTGTAAAAAGAATCTTTAGATATCTTAAGGGTACACCAGGTTTGGGTCTTTGGTATCCTAAAGACTCTAGTCTTGAGCTAACAAGTTATTCAGATTCTGATTTTGCAGGCTGCAGGCTAGATAGACTAAGCACAACATGTGGATGTCAACTCCTTGGTGGTAAGTTGATAAGTTGGTATAGCAAGAAGCAGAACTCAGTTTCTACTTCTACTGCTGAAGCTGAGTATATAGCTGTTGGAAGCTGCTGTGGGCAGATTCTATGGATGCAGCATCAGCTTGAAGACTATGAACTTGTATATAGGAAAACTCCTATTCTGTATGATAATACAAGTGCTATAGCTATCTCCAACAATCCAGTATTTCATTCCAGAACAAAGCATATAGAGGTCAGACATCACTTCATCATGGATCACATCCAGAAAGGTAATGTGGAGGTAAGTTTTATTTCCACAGATGAACAGCTTGCAGACATTTTCACCAAGCCTCTTGATGAAAACAGGCTTAATTATCTTGTAAGCAAGTTGGGCATGTTAAATAAAAGTGACTAAGTGTCCTAAATGTTCTAAGTTATTATATGTCTCACACTGCTCAAGTTTCTAAGAACAGCTTAGGCAGAACAGGCTATGCATGTTCTACACTTGGCCAATTTCTGAAAACTTGAACAGCTTGAGCGTATAACAGGTTTGACAACATCAGTGTTCACCTGAAACCTGGTCTGTTGATCAAATCTCCAACCTGCTCACTCTCTCAATCTGTCATACAAGACATTGTCTTGTAACCTGGTCAGCTATTGAACACAACCTGTTCTTTCATAACTGAATAGGTTGAATGAACAGCTTGAAGAGTGAACAGCTTGTGATGACCCTGCTCATCACAGGTTTGACCAACAACTTAGACCATCAGTATTAATTACCTTTCTTCACAATTAAGTTACTTAATTTCTATTTTTATTTAACTTAATTACTGCGGATAATGTGTGTTAACGTGTGTTAGTGACTAAAAAGGGCTCGAGTGGTCTGAAAACCGTTCTGACATGGACAACCGTTCCGTTTTCCGTTAGAGAACTTTTCAAATCAACCGCCCAAACTTTTCTCTCTCATACTCACTCACATTCAAATCCTATAAATACCCTTCTACTGTTTCATCTTCGTCATCCTTAGTGCTTCCATAACTTCCAAAGAACCCTAAATTCGACTAAGTGTCTTGTGCTCATATCCTCACTACTTTCACTATGGCTCACCAAAACAACCCCTTTCTACCAGTATTTGTTGGTGCAGATGTTCGGAAACACTCTTCTGTTACCACAATGCTGACACTGAAACCCACAAACTACATAGCCAACCTAACCATTCCCAAAAACTATATGGGGAAAGGTTATGAAGATATGGTGGAGTTTCTAAAGGTTCAGTCTCTGCATTACGCCATGACTGCCACTCCTGGTATCCTGTACCAGGAGATGGTATATGAGTTTTGGTACACCTGTGCCTACGACCCAACAACCAAAATCATAAGGGGAACCATTCTCAATGGGACCCAGACCATTGAGATCACTACTGGACTTATCAGGGAAGTTGTGCGTCTCCCTGTGGCTGAAACTTATGATCAGCCACAGCCTGAAAATGATCAGATGGGAAATCTGCTTCGCTTTTGTGGTGTAGTAGAACCCAAGATTGGAGCCACCCTGTTCAGGAAGGATCTATCAGCTACTTACAGCTTTCTATTTGCCTCTGTGGTGATGTGCTTCAGCAGCAAAGTTGGTTCTTTTGACCAGCTTAGCCGTGATGAGATCCTAATAAAACTACAGCTCGTAGATGGGACTAACATGAACATGGCTCGGTGGATTTTCATGAATTTGAGGAACCTGTTGCAGCAGGAAACACGTCCAGCTGTTGTTCGATATCCAAGGTTTCTGAGCCTCATTTTCAAGCATGTCTGTGGTGAGCATCTATATAACTCTCAGCCTATGTTACGTACTGCTGCTTTCCTAGTAATTGGGAATAGAGTTTTCTACACCCCTGTACTTCCAAATGAGCCTCCTCTATCTACTCCCATGTGGAGGTTGCTTGGTATGGTGGAAGGACCCTCTACTGTGAGGGTGGATCCAGTGACTGCTTCCAAGGGAAAATCCAAATCCAGGGCTAAATTTGTGAAAAGAGCCCTGGAAACGACTCAAGCTGAGCCTGTCAGCAAGAAGGCAAAAACAGCTAAGTCCAAGTCTGCTCCATCAGCCTCTGTGGCTGAGGGTGAGCAGGCTTCTCACCCTGGTTCATATGTTGAACCTGAAGCCTTTGTGGTTGGTGCCTCTGTGGCACCTGAGACTATAGAACAGGCCAACCCACCTGTTTCTGACCCAGTCTCACCACCAGTCCAAACAGAACCCCTTATCACCTCTCCACAACATCCATCCTCCACTTCGTCTCTCAGACTCTACAAACGCACAACCTTAGCCAAAAAGAAACCAACCGACCCAACTAGCCCCTCTGACCCCTCTCAACAGGAGTCAGTTGAAAAAGAAGCAACCCCTGCTGCTTCTCCTATTTTGGGAGAAGGTTCAGCACATTTGGAGCAGGCTTCACTCCAACAAGAGTCTACCCTGAGTCAGCCTAGGCCCTCTGGTTCCTCCCAACAGGAGCCAGTTGTACATATGGAGACTACCACATCAACTATTTCAGCCTCCCAACAGGTTGAGAATATTGAAAGACAGGAGTTCACTCCACTCCACACTCAGTCCACAAAGTCTCCACTCCATACTTCTCCTACACAACCGGAGTCTGCACGAGGTGCCAAACCTGCTGGATTAGACCATCCAGTAGATCAGTCTACAACTTCTGCTCCTCATGATACAGCTGTTGTACACCCAACAGTAGCTGAAGGACCAATCTCCCAAGCTGATGAACCTCAGGGAACATACTATCCCTCTGGTGAGGCTGCACCTCATATGCAAATTCCGTCAGCAGGTTTCACCACTACTGATGTTGAAATGCACATCCCATCTCCCCATGATGAGGCACCTCTAAACCAAGGTGCTGCTCAGGGAACCATCCCAGGCCTTGATGATGGTGCTGCAACACAAGCAGCATCTGAAAGGCTACCATCTTCTACCCCTTCTCCTGATGAAGCAGCTACAACCACTGCTGAGGGACCCATTGACCCTTCCAAGCTGGGCCATATTACTTTTGCACAGGCTATGGAACTTTTGTCCAAAGTCACCCTTCCCTCTCCATCCCATACTCATACACCTGCCTCATCCTCATCTCATTCCTCACCATCTACACAATCCAAACAGTTCACTCACACTCCTCCATCCCCCAATGATCTTCCTTTGAAGGATCAGCTTTCTTTGCTGACCAACAAAGTTGGTTCTTTGGAAAATTCCATGACTTCCCTACCCTCCATAATTTCAGACTCTGTGTCTGCACAACTCCATGGTTCTTTGATCTGTTCAAGAATCTCTTTCCAACCACTCCTCGAACTGACCAGTCCTCACAGCTGCAAAACATGTCCACTACTCTCTCCTCTATCCTCTCACATCAACAAGACTCTGTGTCCTCCATGAAAGCCATATTCCAATAGCTGTCCACTCTCCTCACCACTTGCACTACTACCCTTCCTACTACACTGGCCAGCTTAAACTCTCTAATTGTCTCTCTATCATATTCTGTGTCAGCAAACCTTGATGATGTGCAAGACTCTTTTGAATTACATCTTGCACAACTTCAAAGTTTGCTGTTCACAGCTTTTGATAGAGAAAATCTCGTCAAGCTGTCCTATATTGCTGATTCCCAATCCTCTTCTCTTCAGACCTGCCTTACCCAGCTTGTAGAGGTTAAGGACAATCTGGCTTTCTTAGTGCACAACTTGGTTGGCCCCAAGCCTGCTGCCAAAACTGCTGCTAAGACTGCTGAATTTGTTTCTCCAGGCAGACCACATGTTGAAGGCTCTGTGTCATCTCCTTCAAAGGGGGGGGGGGGGGGGAAGTTGTCTCCCTTAAAGACAAAGTCTAAGGGGGAGAAAACCTCTTCTCCTTCTAAGGAGAAATCATCATCTGTTGGTCAAGCAGCAGGTGCATCACGAACAGGTCCAGCTGCAGATGTCTCCCATCACATTGAAACTGCTCAGCCTACTCAGGCTGGATCTCCAAACCCTGCACAAACTAAGGGGGAGGAATCCATTCCTGGGGTCAGGCCATGCAGAAAGAGGCATCAGATTTTGGAAGAAGAAGAAGAAGAAGAAGAGGAAGAGGTTCCTGAAGCTGTTCAAACTATAACAGCCAAAGGAAAGAGGAAAGCAGTTTTAGACCCTGAACACCAAAGAGCAGCGCAACTAAAGTTTGACAAGGCAAGGGCTAAGGAAATGGGTATTCCTATGGTGAAATACTATGAGTTCAGAGATGAACAGCTCCGAGCCCTAAAAAGACTGATAAAGGAAAAAGCCTCAGCCAAAGCTTCCAGATCCTTTGCATCCAAAGAGGCAAGCATCCTCAGCAAAAGAGTTAGCGGTTGAGAAGGAAGACTGCTTGAAGCTGCTAAAGAGTCAGCGGTCGAGAAGGAAGGTGATAAGGAAAAGGGTGCTCCGGTCTCTATGACCAAGTCCAAACAAGCATCCTCAGCAAGAGCCCAGATACACTTTGACAACTTGGCAAGGAAAAAGTTCTTTGATGTTGCTGACAGAAGACTTGCCAAGGAATCTATTGTCAAAGATGTTCCCATCTCAAGAAAAGGCAAACAGTGGAAGCTACAGATAACCAGAATGGGTGCAACAGGCCCAGAACTGGAAGCATATGATTACACTAACGTTGCACAGATGGGATACAGAGAATGGGTTGAGTTGGTAGTTGCCCTGAGTCAGTCTATGTCTGAAACGGCTAAGACTATCAGGGCATATGTCAAAAAATTGATGGAAAGGGTGAAAAATCTTGGCCTGATCTTAGAAGAACTAAGTAAGGGTGTCTCAGTGACTTACCCCAAAATAATGGCCAATAGGAACAGAAAGGATTCAGAGCTGGAGGAACTCCTGATCATGATTGAACAATGTGATTATGCAGTAGAGATCAAAGGAGTGGACCACAGCCTGCCCAAAGGAGTAGAATTTGAGGAAGGCAAGCTGATTGAGGAACCTGAGCTGGGGGAATTTTTTGTAGATCCCCTGACAAAGAAGAGGTGTTTCCAAAAAGCATCAGATCTGCACAAAGTGGGTCTCAAACAGCTAGTTGCATTCAGACTTGCAAACTCCTTTAGGCAATCCATAAAGTGGAGAGCAACCATCTGGGATCAGCTCAGAGGCTTATATAAAAGAGGGGAGCTTCAACATCCCAGTTTCATGTTCCTCAGAGTCAAAATAGAGGATTTGGAGTAAACCAGGGAAGAGCTTGAAAAAATGTTTGAAGAAAGAGTGCCACCACCACTATCTTGAAGTCCATCTACAATCTGAGTAGTTGAAGAATGGAAGCTGTCCATATGTTGGACAGGCTTGCCATTATTTGCTCCCATTATCAACAGTCCAAATTGTTGAATTTCTGTGTACATTAGTTGTACTTGGTTACGTTAGTTGTAACTTTTATTTTTACATCAGTTGTAATATGATCTAGTACATCAATTGTACTTTTGCAAAAACATGTGTTGTTTATGTGATAAAAAATCAGTATATATATAAACTGATCTTTTACTTTACTTTGATGTTGTAATTTCATTTCAGCAAAATTCATTGTAAAAATATATAGCGGTTATTGATAAAATCAGCTTAGACTGATTATTAAAAAAAGGGGAGATTGTTAGGCACAAAAAGGCCTCAGTCACACCTGCTCTACATCTTAGGGGGGAGATTTTTAATCAAACCTATTTGATGCACTTGAAGGTATAATTTAAGGCCTGTTTATGCCTTATTGAAACCTGAAAAGTGATTGGCAATAAAAGTCAAAGTTGTTTACCCTGTTGCATTCGTTGCAACAAAGGCAGATTGTCCAAGCTGTTCTGTCTGCTGAACAGGCTGGACATAAACTGTCTACGCTGCTTTGTTCTGTTGAGCAGCTTGGACAGAATCTAAGTGTTCTGTTCTTTGTGAACAGAACCTGTTCTTTGTGAACAGGCTAAACACTTTATGAAATATGTTTCCAAGTCCTCATGTATTGTTTTTGACTACAAGATCAGTTTACAAGTCGAAGACAAAGTGGAAAACAGGAACTGCAAAAGCCTGCCTACGCTGTTCAGTTACATGCAAACAAACGGATATTTGAAATGGGTGACATACCATTTCTTATATCAATATGGCCTTAACAAAAGAAGAAAGATGCAAAGTTGACATTCCTCTTTTGGTTAAAGCCTTATGCAACAGTGACAAAAAGGAAAAGGCAAAGATTTTGCCACATGAAGACAAATCTGCTTTATCAGAATGTGCAGAAAAGTTGTTTTGTCTTTTTGGAAAGACATCCTACTATCTCATCGTCTAATGAAGAAGCTTCATGGAGATTTTTTCAGTGAGAGTATAAAAGGAAGCTTCTAAGGATTGTAAGATAACCAAGAGTGAGAAATCAGATCGTGCATTGGAGTGTGTTTTTCCATACATGCAAGTCTGCTTGAATATAACAGTACGTGTGTCTAAGCTGTTCATACTCAAGCTGTCCATCTGTGTCTTGTAAAATCAATGAGTTCATCTAAGTGCGTGTATTCATTGTATCTAGTCTGAGTGTGTCTTAGATTAGTTGAAAGATCTGATGTATCTGTCATCTCAGCTTGAACCTTTTCGCAGTCAAGCTTTTTTGTAATTAACATTTGTTAATAGTATACACAAACATTGAGAAAAGAGTGTTGAATTTTAAGTATCTGTATTCACCCCCCGTCTACAGCTTAGAACAATACTCTAGGGAAACCTTTTGGGACCTACAATCATAGATTTATAAAATCCACGTCAGCAATTGCAACCCGCTCAACAGGTCACAGATAACTTTTCTTGGAAAAAAACACGAAATTCGTGATTTTTATTTAGTTAAGGGACTTATTAGACAAAAAAATTGATTGAGGGACTTAATCGAAAAAAACTTGTAGTTTGATGGTTTTTTGCCAAATTTTCCCAATGTTAAAACCTAAAATTGATAAAACAAGTTAATTTAATATTTTGATTGATAAACATACCAATTTAAAAGGTTAGCTGTTATAAATGATATAAATGCATTAATGGAATTATTATATTGGTTTCGTTCAGAATATTAAATATGAAAAACAATGAGGAGAAATCCTCATCGTAGTTTTACGAGCAAGTGAACAACAAGGAACCAACATGAGAAGAATAAATAAAAACCATCGATCGAAATTTTTAAAAATAACTATGATGATGAAAATTTATCATTTTGTCTTTTGAGCAAGCATAATCATGAGAAACCGACTAGGTTACTTAAAACGGTTTAAATAATAAAATACAAAATTAAGGGGTGTAATATGCAAATTAGGCAAAATAACAAATAAAAAGGGAGTAAATGCTCATTTTTATATTTCACACTCTCTCTACTCTCCCGTCTCTCTCCTTCTCTCACTAAAAAGAACCACAGTTCTTCAATATTACAAATCAAGAACACACAAATCGTAAAATTAGAGGCAGAAAAGTTGGATTTAAGCTGCCATTGAGGAACTATAGCAACTGCAAACAACAATCTAAGGTAAAACTTATGCAAATTTACGATTTTTGAGACTTTTGTGTTTGATTTTTATGAACACAAAATCATAGATTCTGGTTATGAATGTTATTGCATATTGGAGATTATTATGGATTTGTTTAAATCGAGTACTGGAGTTGCTATATACCAAATTTCAGATTTAGATTCAAGGGCTAAGTATGATTTCAGAAATTAAGTGTGTGTTTTAGTGTGTGTTCTTCGACAAATGAAGAAAATGGACTGATTTTGGTATATTCAAGTTATGTTTTAAGTTATAAATTGTTAAAAGAGTACAAATAAGTTCTTATTAATAGTTTCTAGTTACAAAACAAGCATAAATTACCAAAAGTGAAATCTGAAAATATTAGAAAAATACAAGTATGAAATTCGGATATGATGAACACAATTCGGGTCATCCGAATTTCAGACATATATACATCTCGGTACCATCCCAACTCGGATCACATACGAATTTCGGACCACATGCAATCTCGGATGGAAATTCTTAGAAAATCACTAAGTCATGATGTCAATTTCGGATCAACTGTTCATCCGAATTTCAGATCAAGTCTCATCCGACTTTCGGATGAGATTACAAACATAATTACTAAGGATGGATTATGGGTACATCCGAAATTCAGATGTGGTCCGAATTTCGAGTCATTTTACTTAAATTTTGAGAATCAAGTTTTAAGCAAATATTGACACTAATACACTATTACATTGACATCACAGGATCTTTGTGGTGTTGTCTAACACACATTGACTCAGAGACAAGTTATACTGTACAAACCACCGTGAGTAATAGATTATTTTTCGAACATTTATTGTATTTGCATTCACATTTCATTTTTCAATGGCATGTTCACATTGTTCAATATACATCAATTGGCACTCACATATGATTCATTATTATGTCGCACACTCGTACTTGACATGTGACAAACACGTAGCCAACGTTCAATTGAAAGTGCATCTCATATAACATGTTTGCACTGCATAATAATTACTTCACAATCTGATGCGACCTGGACTGGGGCTGACAGCAGGCCACTGTTGGGGACTGATCATCTCGTTCACTTACCTGGTCAGTTTCGCCACATCCCCGATCAGCATTTTGAACTGTCAAACCCCATGCTTGCATTGCATGGTTTTCACATAGTATGAGGCTTACACTGCCTGTTTTCACAACAGCTTGTAAAGAAATATTTGTTGAATTTATAATCAGTTATCTCACTAAGCATTAGCTTACCGTTGACTCTCAATATTTTTAGTCAGAGGCAAAGGTGTAGCTAGACCTTCCTCCTAGGCATTTCATTTCATGTCTCGGTGACCTTAGAAGCTATTTGGTACATGGACGATATAGCTTGGGGCTGGGATTTCATGCTTTTAAATCAATTCAAGATGTTGTAATAGTTAGACTATATCACTGTAGACATATACATTTTTTGCTTTAGTGTGGAACTGCTTAAATCTGTCTTAAGTTTACCAAATTTAAATTACATGTTGTTTATTGGGTTCTGTGTTGATCCTGCTGTTATCAATTATATCGTTAATACATGAGGATGTCTTAGGTTGGTATCAGAGCATTAGTTTGAGGTTTCAAGTGTCCGCGAGGACTTGGACTCAAACTTAGGTTATGATATTAGAATGGACTCCTAGGAAATGATCCGAACTAAGATAAGATTGACATGCACACGGGGACAATTAAATGGTAACTGATAAACACCAGGACTCATAAATAAATGTTCTAAATATTATTGTTTATATTTCTATTCATGTCAGGAGACAATATGACTTCTCAACAGATGTTCCAGATGATGCAAACTCTCATGGAACAGAATAACGAGTTACAAGCCAAAAGAATGGCTGAGCAGGCTCAGTCATTTGCCGATCAATTAAGGGCCAGAGATGAGGCCGAAGCAAAGTGAAAGGCTGACAAAAGAAAGAACAAGGAACAACAACAACAAGGAGAACAAGAGGACAGGCAAGAACATACTGGTTCTTCTCATAAAGCGAAGAGTTGTAGGTTTAAGGACTTCAAACGTAACGGAGCTGTTACTTTTGATGCAACAGGAGATGCCGTGACGACATTGTAGTGGATCACCACCACAGAAAGAACTTTCCGAATCAACGACTGCGCTGAAAAGGACATGGTCAGGTTAGCAACTGCAATGTTTGCAAGAGAGCAGTTATGTGGTGGGATGCCATGATTAATGTGTTGACGATGGAGGTAGTGTCACACATGTCCTGGAGTGAGTTCAAGGAAGTATTCTCTCACCAATACTGTCCGGCCAACGAGAAGCACCGTTTTGAGGCAAAATTTTTAAGTCTGACCCAAGGAACAAAGACAGTCCCCAATACGCTGTCGAGTTTCCCTGATTAAGTTTGTTCGCACCCCATCAAGTCGATACAGTGAAGAGAAAGATATCACGGTATGAGGCCGATTTAGATTATGAAATTCGCCGTACCATGAGTGGGGTTCGGTACACAACTTTTGCTGGTTTGTTGGAGGCTGCTCGAAATGTGGAGCAGATTGTGTTGTTATCTGGGTACGTTATGGGGTCAACCGCTACAGTACCGACTCAACCGTAGCCGCCAAAAAGGCAACGGGAGTCTGGATCATCTCGATCCTCTCCGCAATCAAATCAACCATCTTCTTCACCAAAGAAGGGAAAGGCCTTTTCGGCCAATACTGAAATGAGGGACTGCAGGCGATGCAGGAAGACGCACTCTGGGGAGTGCAAAACTCAAGATATGTACTACTTCTGCTGTGGGCTAAAGAGCCATCACTGGGAGCATTGTCCTTGAAAAGGCGATGCGTGCTACAATTGCCATAGACTTGGTCATTTTGCCAAGGACTGCGCAAGACCCCCAAGAGATCAAAGTGTTCAGCAATCAACTACAAGATCTTCTGGAGCTTCTACTGCTCGCAGAGATCAAACTCAGAGGGCTACAACAAAGGCTTTCCAGATCACAGCAGAGGAAGCAAAAGATGACCCGGAGGTGGTCACTGGTACGTTCCTCGTAAATTCAATTCCTCCATGCATTCTCTTTGATTCCGGAGCGAATCGTTCGTTTGTATCCACTTCATTTGCATGCCAACTAAATATTCCTACATCAAACTTGCAATTTGTGCTTGACATTGAAACTGCTAGCAATATATTAGTTAAGGCAGACAAAGTATATAGGAATTTCACTTTGCTTATAGAGGACGTAGTTTTCAATTTAGACTTAATTCCCATGGAGTTCGGGGAATTTGATGTCATAGTGGGTATGGATTGGCTTGTCCATAACGAGGCTCAAATTGTGTGCAAAAAGAGAATGATCAAGATTACCACTCCTGAAGATCGAGACATATGTATTTACAGCGACAGACACAAAGGCGACTTATGCCTAATTTCAATCGCAAAAGCCTGAAAGCACGTTGCTAAGGGTTGTTCCGCTTATTTGCCATACGTTGTCGATGCAAAGGCTGAAATTAAATCTCTTTCCACCGTTCTAGTCGTTTCTGAATTTCCAGATGTCTTTCCAGAAGATATCTCGGGATTGCCACCTGGCCGTCAATTGGAATTCTGCATTAATCTTGTTTCCGGAGCTGCTCCAATAGCAAAGGCTCCATATCGTTTAGCCCCTGCAGAAATGCAGGAAATGATGAAGCAGTTAAGGAGCTGCTTGACAAAGGCTTTATCCGCCCAAGTTCTTTTCCATGGGGCGACCCTGTATTGTTCATCAAAAAGAAAGATGGCACAATTCGAATGTGCATCGACTACCGTGAGCTCAACAAAGTTACAATTAAAAACAAATACCCATTGCCTCGGATTGATGATCTCTTCGACCAGTTGCAAGGTGCTAGTTACTTCTCGAAGATTGATCTTCAATCAGGATATCATAAGCTTAAAGTCCACCAAGACGATATTCCAAAAACGGCTTTCAGAACTCGTTACGGACACTACGAGTTTCTGGTAATGCCGTTTGGTCTTACTAATGCGCCAGCTGCTTTCATGGATCTCATGAATAGAGTTTGTCGGCCAATGCTCGACAAATCTGTCATCGTTTTCATCGATGACATTCTAATATATTCTAAGACCAAAGAGGATCATGCAACACATTTGAGAGAATTGCTAGAGTTGCTGCGCAAAGAGCGACTTTATGCCAAATTCTCAAAATGTGAATTCTGGTTGAGACAGGTACGTCTCAACGTTCCAAACAATTTCATGATCCCTATACTCACTTGTAAACTCTTTGTTAACTTGCTCATTCTCAACATTCAATTCAGATCCAATTCTTGGGGTACGTGATATCTGGTGTTGGCATTGCCGTTGATGCAGCAAAGATCGAGGCTATCCAGAACTGGGAATCACCTCGTAATGCCTCTGAGATCCGTAGTTTTCTGGGATTGGCTGGGTACTACCGTCGATTCATCAAAGACTTCTCCAAAATCGTCGTTCCGCTTACTAAGCTTACTCGCAAGAACGCAACTTTCGTTTGGGAAGTTAAACAACAAATGACTTTTGATAAGTTGAAGAATCTGTTAAGTGAAGCACCTGTTTTGGCCATGCCTGATGGGAACGAGGACTTCGTAGTCTACACTGATGCACCAGGCATGAGACTTGGAGTAGCGCTGATGTAAAGAGGAAATGTCATAGCATACGCTTCTAGACAGCTCAAACCACACGAGAAAGACTACTCTACTCATGATTTAGAGCCAACTACTGTGACTTTCGCTCTCAAACTTTGGAGGCACTACCTATATGGAACCAAGTGTCCGCTCTATACTAACCACAAAAGTTTGAAGTATATATTCAGTCAGAAGGACTTGAATATGAGGCAGAGAAGGTCTATGAAGCTGATCAAAGACTACGATTTTGAAATCCTCTACCATCTCGGGAAAGCAAATGTAGTTGCAGATGCCTTGTGTAGGAAAGCTTACTGCAAGGCGTACTACGATGCCATGATCTCTACCATGCTGACGTCCACTATCATAGATGATGTAAGTGCTGCTTAATTGCAGGCCTTAAAAGAGGAGAATGTTAAAGACGAGAATGTCAGAATCCATCTACCATTAATGCAAGATGACAAAACCAGACTCAAAGGTGTATATGGCAGAGTATGGGTTCCTAAGTTTGGGAATACGCGAGATGTAATTCTTGAAGAAGCTCACCAATCCAAGTTCTCAATTCACCTTGGAAGCACAAAAATGTACAACGACTTGAAAGCGGATATCTGGTGGCCAGGACTGAAAAGAGACGTTGGGCATTTTGTGGAGAAGTACAGAACTTGCAGGCTAGTCAAAGCTGAACACCAACAACCCTATGGTAGTATGCAACGTCTTCCTATCCCAGAATGGAAGTGGGATCATATAACTATGGACTTCATAACAAAGCTACCTGAGACTCGTCGTCAACATGATTCCATTTGGGTCATTGTTGATCGACTAACCAAATCCGCTCACTTCATACCCATCAGAGAAACCTATTCTCTGGATCGTCTTGCTCAAGTCTACATGAATGAAATCGTCACAAGGCACGGTGTTCCCAAATCTATTGTCTTTGACCGAGATAGTAGATTCACTTCAAACTTCTGGGTTGCTCTGCAAAACGGTCTTGGTACTCGTATCTCCATGAGTACTGCATATAGACCCCAGTCTGACGGGCAGAGCAAAAGGACAATTCTGGCACTAGAAGACATGCTAATAGCCTGTGTCATGGATTTGGATGGTAACTGGGATGATCACCTTCCCTTAGCAAAGTTTTCATACAACAATAGTTACCATTCAACCATCAAAATGGCACCGTTCGAGTTTCTGTATGGAAGGAAATGTAGGACTCCAACTTGTTGGAGGGAAGCAGGAGAAATGCCTATTGCCGGGCCAGCTCTTCTATAAGATACAAATGAAAAGATCCAGCTCATTCGGCAATACATGAAAACGGCGCAAGATCGACAAAAGAACTACCACGATCGCCGTCACAAAGCAATAGATTTTCAAAAGGATGACTGGGTGTACTTGAAGGTATCTCCGATGAAAGGTGTCACAAGATTTGTGAAGCGAGGAAAGCTATCTCCTCGATTTGTAGGACCCGTTCGGATACTTAAGAAAGAGTATAGTGCCCGAGAGGGAACCATGGACTGATCATTCGGAGATAAAGGTTGACGAACAACTAAGGTTCGTTGATGAGTCGGAGAGCATACTTGAGACCTAAGTGAAGAAACTCCAAAATAAAGAGATCAAGATGGTGCTGGTCAAATGGATGCATCACAGGGGAGCTAACCACACTTGGGAGTCTGAAGAGGACATGAAGACTAAATACCGAAATCTGTTTAGCGCAGCATGACTTCGTAGACGAGGTATAGGCGTGGTGGAGCCCATGTTGTAACATCCCAAATTTTAAGTACTTGTAATTTACAATTTAAGATTCAATATGGATTTATGGAATTATTATATCGGTTTCGTTCACAATATTAAATATGAAAAACAACGAGGAGAAATCCTCATCGTAGTTTTACGAGCAAGCAGACAACAAGGAACCAACATCAGAATAATAAATAACAACCATCGATCGAAATATTTAAATATAACAATGATGATGAGAAATTATCATTGTTGTCTTTTGAGCAAGCATAATTATGAGAAACCGACCAGGTCACTTAAAACGGTTTAAATAATTAAATACGAAGTTGAGGGGTGTAATATGCAAATTAGGCAAAATAACAAATAAAAAGGGAGTAAATGCTCATTTTAATATTTCACTCTCTCTCTACTCTCCCATATCTCTCCTTCTCTAACTAAAAAGAACCACGGTTCTTCAATGTTACAAATCAAGAACACACAAATCGTGAAATTAGAGGCAGAAAAGTTGGATTTAAGCTGCCATTGAGGAACTATAGCAACTGCATACAACAATCTAAGGTAAAACTTAAGCAAATTTACGATTTATAAGACTTTTGCGTTCGGTTTTTATGAACACAAAATTATAGATTCTGGTTATGAATGTTATTGCAGGAGTTGCTATTTACCAAATTTCAGATTCAGTTCAAGGTTTAAGTATGATTTCGGAAATTAAGTGTGTGTTTTAGTGTGTGTTCTTCGACAAATGTAGAAAATAGACTGATTTTGGTATACTCAAGTTTTTTAAGTTATAAATTGTTAAAAGAGTACAAATAAGTTAATATTAATAGTTTCTAGTTACAAAACAAGCATAAATTAGCAAAAGTGAAATCCAGAAAATATTAGAAAAATACAATTATGAAATTCGGATCTAATGAACACAATTTGTGTCATCCGAATTCGGACCTATTTACATCTCGGTACCATCCCAACTCGGATCACATACGAATTTCGGACCACATGCAATCTCGGATGGAAATTCTTAGAAAATCACTAAGTCATGATGCCAATTTCGAATCAACTGTTCTTCCGAATTTCGGATCAAGTGTCATCCGAATTTCGGATGAGATTACAAACATAATTACTAAGGATGGATTTCAGGCCATCCGGTTTTCGGGTACATTCGAAATTCAGATATGGTCCGAATTTCGAGTCATTTTACTTAAATTATCAGATTCAAGTTTTAAGCAAAAACTGACACTAATACACTATTACATTGACATAATAGGATCTTTGTGGTGTTGTCTAACACATATTGATTCAGAGACAAGTTACACTGTACAAACCACTGTGAGTAATAGATTATTATTCGAACACTTATTGTCTTTGCATTCTGTGACACCCCTCACTTTCCATACTATAATAATACCTTATATAGCATGGTATGTGGGGCCGAGTCAAACTCATCCTACAATGGATCGACTCGTGGTGAAAGAACATAGCAAATATTATTCTTCAACAGTGTTTTAGTACAACTTATTCAATTGAAATACATGATACATAATTCAGGGAATTAAGACATTGACAAATTAATCATAAATTTTCTCTTTAACTTTCCAATTAGAGGTTCCTTTCTCAGTACCTGAATATAAAAATGTAAGGGTGAGCGACAACGCCCAACAAGTACTAATCACCTGGGGTGGAATAATGTGTTTCAAAAATAATTTATAATCGTCAAGAATTGTAAAAAATATATTTTTCCGTAAAAATAATACAGCGGCCTGCAACTGAAAGCTATGAAGAAACCATGATACAAGGGATATTGATTTCCTCATTCATTGTAAGGTCTTGAAACACGGATCTATCTAGACGCGACACACACCAACGAGTGCGGAATCCTCGTTAGCGGCTAGACGGTAAGATCACACGCTCGGAATACGGAGACTACCACGGCGTTGTAAGAACGACTACGAACGAACATACGCGATGATTCTCTCTGAAAACACACAGATTGCTGATAAACTCGAGATCGCCTTCTGCTTAATCACTCACGAAAATATGCAAAAAGTCTGCTAATCATTTGAGTTAATCCCTAATTATAGAGACCAATTCGAGTTTGTCATGGGACAAACTCGAACCTGGCCCAAGGCCCATTCGAATTTGTCCTCATGACAAATTCGAATTTGACTTCTATGCTAAATTCGAATTTACCCTAAATTCGAATTTCACATGTCAAACTTTTATTTGAATATATGTTTTAACTTATGTTTGAATTAATCTTTGGACTTTATGTTTGAACTTCTTGTAATACATTACATCAAGTTCAAACATACAATCAATAAATATCAAACACACAAAATCACATATATCAAACACTAGTTACTATTCAATACCTTGTAACATGACTTAGACAAAATGCTAATACAACTTAGACTGCTATCGTCACACAGGGTGTACCAACGGACTCCCCCTTGACGATAGCTTCTAACTATTTACATTTTGATTAAGTACTATGTTCTATTCAAAATACTACCTGCATACAATCCCTTTTCTATACACACCTTGACTACCTTTTCATACTTCTTGCCTTCTGATTTCCAACCTTCATGGTAATAAATAGGTTGTTCATGAAGCTTCTGCAAGTCGCTTTGAGATAGGTTAACAAGATGCAAAGGATCATATACTTTCAAAATTACCTTGTCCTCATGATCTTCCATGACTGCCTCTGCTGATTCGTTGTCAACGTACCACCATTTCAAGTTCGCAAGAACATCTTGTGGCATTGTTCTCAACGGAACTTTCTTCAGGCAACAGACTGGTTTATAGAACATTTTCATCCAAGGTTTTCCAGTCAATGGATCTATTCTCGATTCATCCATCACTCTCTTTCCTTCCCTTGGCTTAATCCTCTCAAACCTTCCAGATCGACCTTATTTTCTTATGATTCGCGCTATCAATTCAGCATATTGGTCATCTCCTAGGTTTATCAAATTCTTCCATGCCAGTTCTTTGACCTCGCATTTGGGCAGAGTGTTAAATACCTTCAACGTTCTCTTTAGATATTGCAGCCCATCTCGTCTCTTTAGCACGAAGAGTTGTAAGTCTCTGTTGAAAAACCAGCTAAGAATGCCTCCAGACAACTTTCCTGGACTTGGCAATCTTATCTTCTTCTTCACAGCTAGCTCAGATCTTTCCTCTTCCTTCCTAAACCACAGCTGTCTTTTCTCATCATTCGTAAGTTCTCTTTCAGTCTCTTCATTTTCAGATTCAACATTAAAAACATCTTTAAATGCATCAATGTCTATCAAATTCTGTTCAGCTGTAGTATATGTATCTGTGATAGGATTCTGTTGACCGATGATCTCGTTTGCCTCATCTTCTTCATCAATTAAGACCTCATCATCAGATTTCCAGTCTACAATGTCTTCTGGCACGAACTCCCCTTCTTCAAGGTCTTAAATTTCAATTTCATCCTCAAAATCAAAGTCAAAATCCAACGCCTCTTCCTCAATGTTCATTAGAGCTTCAATTATTTCATTCACGTCGCTCTCCGTGACCTTTGAAGAACTGGCCTCTCCTCCTCCCGCTCCACTCTGACTAGGCTCCCCCTGAACTTCAGCATATAGAGCAGCAGGAAAATCTACTGGCTCACTCTCTTTAGGTGCATCGGGATCATTGCCTTCGTCATCATCATCCATTCACTGCTCCTCAGGATCCCTACAACTTGTCTCCTCCTGAGCTTTTAGATTTTTCATTAGCTGCTCAATAAGGGACCTCATTGTTCTGATTTCTGCAGCTTGATCTGCAACAAAAGTTTTTAGCTCCAGATTCTCTTCTTCAATCTTTCCAACAGAATTCTTCAACTCAGCATTCTCCTTGTCAACAGTTGCGTTATGCGCCTGTATTTCACCGATAGCTTTAGTTAATTGAAAATTTTGGACTTGTTGGAAGTCAACCTTGCTCCTAAGCTCAGAAAACCTTTGATTGTCAATGAAGGTTGATGAGGTGGATGGTATGGATTGTATGGGAGTTGGAATGATTGGTGAGGGAATGGATGTTTGAAGTGGTGGTGGTGGTGGAATGGATGGTTGTGCTGATGGCTGAGCGGTAGGCATTTCTGGCTCAGAGGCGGAGACTGAGGAAGCTCCCTGCATGAAACGATGCCTTTTGGCCCTATGCCTAGGCACCAAAGGAGTTACTTCTTCTTCCTCAAAATCTGAGTCATCTGACTCCCTCGATGCTCTTCTCTGTCTGGCTGCTTCATCAATAACTAAGATTTCGGATCCATATCTGCCTATACGGACAGCCGGTTCCTCTATCTCTGTTGCTGGTGTTTCGGCAGTTACATCTTCTATCTCAATCTCTTCCATTTCTTCCGACTCAATCTCTTCTTCAACATGTACATAGTCATCTATTTGTCGGTAAATTTCGTCTTCATCTGCTGGTGGTTCCAGAATATTTCCAATAAGCTCAGACGTTATCGCTTCATTTGCAACAGGCCCCTGAGCCCATATTTCTTCCAAAGTTTCTACTCTTGGATCAGACACGGGCGGTACAGTTGAAGGACCAGCTTCCTCTGGCTCCTGTACTTGGCTTGTTGAAGGCCCGGTGGCCTGAGTCTGTCTGGCTGATTGTCTTTGCCTCCTCCTTTGTTGCTGAGGCCTGGGCTCTTGTTGTTGTTGTTGTTGTTGTTGTTGTTGTTGCTGCTGCTGTGGAATTTGAACTTCCCCGGCCCAATTGGCACCTTCAGGGACTTGGAAAGCCGGATTAACCACCGCACCAAAAAGTGGTGCCTCCACTGGCCTAGCTAGAGCACCTCTGTGTGCTTGGCAATCTGCAAATATTCTTTTATCAATTACAGCAACACTTTGAATATCGTTAAGTTGCGGCAAGTTCGGCAAGACTTGTCGTATTCACATCATCACAAATCTCGGATACAGCAAAAATCTTTCTCGTGCCGGAGCTGTTATCTGATGGACAAACTCTGCAAAGAACATCTCTGAATAGCTGAATTGATGATTATAAACTAACGCGATCATTCCTGACTAAATCTTCGTAACGATATAATCAAACCCTGCTTTCTTTGCAGCAAAACACACCATAAAGACGTGTGCTAGATATCTCCATTCCCCGATCAGCCCACTCTTCATGTACGAGGACTTAGCCACATCCAGGCTATATCTCATTCTGATAAATGCAGCTTGCCTGATTGCTAACGGAAAGTCAATCGGTCCATTTTCTTGCTCTGGAGAGCCTAACTGCAATACTCTCCGCAACACGTCAGCTAAAAACACGAGAGGGTATCCAACAATCGTTGTCCTTAGTACTGTAGGAATAACAGTACAATCGACTTGTAAATGATCCCAAAATTCACGAATGTATGGGATTACTATCTGAATGTTATGCGACAGTGCATAAGAAATCCTCGAACCAACAAAAAAATCCACCATTTGGCGGTATGCTTGAGCCTCAGGCAACTCATGGTCCGGAGAAATGTCCATATTATGATTTGGAATAAAAACTGTATCTGCCATATCTGCATAATAAAGTATAAAATATTAGAATAATCAAAACAAACATAAACTTGATTAAATTCAAATTTGTTTTATTTTGAACTTGTGTAAGTACAAAATCCAACACATATGAATTTCTACAAGTTTGATTTAAAGTTTAAGCTAATATTTCGAATTTAATGGTAAAGTCGAATAATAAATTCGAACTACCCTCATTTCGAATTTAATGGCTTCTTCGAGTTTAGTGACAAACTCGAAGCCACGATCAAACTCGAATCCACGATCAAATTCGAATGTGTCGGTTTGTGTAACAACAAAAATCTAAGATTTAAAACCTTTTAGATTTAGAAAATTACATCCATTTGTAACAACCCAACTTTTAGCACAACTAAATACCTGATCATCAAACCAATAATGTAATATTATTACATTATTTTGAATTATAATTTAATTAAGTTTTCTATATTTAATTAAATTATATAAATATTTAAAGTCATGATTTAATAATTATTTAAAGATAATTAAATAAGAGAGATATAAGATACAAAAGTAATAGTGGGTTAAGTAACAAATATAACTAGTTGAAGTATATAAACGTAATTAAAGCTTCATTTACATAATCTTACTCTCTCTCTACACTCTCTCTCTACACTCTCTCTCTATATTTTCTCTCTCTACTCTCTCTCTAAGATTTCTCCCAAACCGACCGTCAGATTATCAAGATTTATACATCATCGGGAAGATCTCGAAGAACACTACAACAATATATCGTTGCATGTAGGATTACACACGAAATTGAGGTAAGAATTTACGTTTTAAGCTTTATATTTTCGATTTTTAAGAGATGAATTCGAATTTAAGGTTTTCATATGATTTAAAGTTAGTTTAACTTAAGATTTAACTAGAATGAGTATAATATAAATGAACCTAGGCTTAATACTTAGAATATTGGTGAATTTAGACCTAAAAATGTATGATTTAAAGCTGCAACTTATGAACAAATTCGAAATATCAAGAACAAACTCGAAATGCATGAACAAACTCGATTTTGTTGCTAAATTCGAATATGGATTCGAATTTGAACCTTAAATTCGAATTGGCTTCGAATTTGGTCACTAAATTCGAATTAGGTTTCGACTTTAATCCTAAATTCGAATTAGGATTCGAATTTGGTTCTATATTCGAATTTGATGAATTCGAATTTATCATATATTCGAATTTAAGCAAATTATTCGAATTTATTATATAAATTCGAATCTCACTCTTTAAATTTGAATATATTGAATAAAATACATGAACAACACATAAAATAACAAAATAATTAGCTTAATGATTAAATACATATATATGATAATATATATATATATATATATATATATATATATATATATATATATATATATACACACACACACACATATATATATATATATACATTGATTTTTTGAGAATATTATTAACAAAGAATATGAATGATCAGTCATTGAAATCAAGATCTATAAAGTTAAGAAAGATTCTAATGAGATTGATGATAATATAAGCAAGATATGAGACTATGAGATTAAAGGACAACGAATGAATACTGAATATACTATTCAGATGATATAAAGTCTAATAAATATCAGAAATGATATCATTAATAGATTGAGCAACAAGCAAAATGACAAGCATCTGAAAATCTGATATAAGTCAAATTGTGAGCAACAGAGCCAGAGCCAGAAAGTGCATAATAACCAATAACTGTGAGTTGTAGATTTCACTTTAACTGCATATTATGTGAATTGAGACTTTTGTTGCATGATTCTGATTTATTTGGCATTCTGATCTTGAGCTTATTGATATATTGTCAATGTATATTTACTATGATTTGTTGAGCTGAGTATTTCTTCTTCTAGATTCGATTCATTGACGAGTCATTTGATTGTTAAGCTTAACTCCATCACTATTGCTCAGTGTTGGGTTAATGTTAGGCTTATGATGTGCTGATTTACGTGATGAAAGCACAGAGGCTAGCTAGAGCTGAGCATTCCGATGATATCCATATAGAGCTTTTACTGGTAGCTAGCCCAGTACGTGGCTGATCCTCACTAATGATGCGTGTGTATGGATTTATCATCATCCAAGCATTCCTTATGAATTTGTCTAAAAGTCTCAAGAGCAACAACAGTTTTATAACTGGGAGCTGAGCAAAGTCGCGCATCAATAGAGCATTAATTGGCGAATGACCCTTCGAGATTGAGCTGTGCATGAGCCTAGTGCAGTGCATATAGAGCTGAGCCGTGCATGAGCCGAGTGCAGTGCATGTGCTTCCGCATTCATAATTGCATGTTAAATGTGAAATTCTACATTCTCACTAAGCAAATAAGCTTACCCCGTTGTTGCATTATTTTTCAGGTAAAGGCAAAGGATTGACTGGACCTAGTTCATAGGTCAGGACTTTGAAAGAGCTTGAAGTGCTTTAGAACCTGTCCCAATACCTTGGTACTTGATTGAAGATTGAGCTTTGGGGTTTGGGTTAGTTTACATTTTGTGCTTTGATGTAATAGTCTAGAAGTTTGCCCCTATTACTTAAAAATTATCTCTGATTGTAATTAACTTTTATTCCGCAACTGTTAATTTTATCTTAGTTTCATGATTGATATTGCGTTGCTACTGGGCCTAGACTTGAGACCTTTGAGAAATCTTGGGTCTCACAGGATGGTATCAGAGCAATAGTTTGAGTGAATCATTGTATTACGTGTAATACATGATCTCAAACTTGTGCAATGCTATAGTATCAATCATGACAGGATGGCTTGAACTAAGATAGGTTTCAGAGACTAGTAGGATGGGGCATGAAAGGGTACAATGTGCTAGACTAATGAGCTAATATTTAGTGATTTGAATTTCAGAGCTATGTCAGGAGAACGTGGACCATCAGGTGGCATGACCCCAGAGCAAGTCCTGGAAATGATGCAACAACTAATAACCCAGAATAATGAGCAACAAAACAAGTTTATGCTAGAACAAATTGAATCAATAAAGAAAACTGAAAAGAGAAATAAACATAAAAAGAAGCAAACTGAACAGTCAAGTGAATCGGAATCCGATAATGAGCATGTCAATCAACGAGTTGTGCAGTCAAAAGGCTGTAGATTCAAAGATTTTATAGCGAGTGGTGCCATAACGTTTGAAGGCACAGTAGACCCAATACAAGCGTTAGATTGGGTAAGTCATACTGAAGAGATCTTCAGTATCTCAGAATGTCTGGATAGCAATAGAGTTAAGTTTGCTACAGCACTGTTCGTTGGAGCTGCTAGAGCCTGGTGGAAAACACAAAGGAGCATCTATGGTGAGGAAACAATTACGACATTGGATTGGGAGCAGTTCTTGGAGATGTTCAACGCCAAATACTGTCCAACGGATAAACAAGACGAACTCGAGATGCAGTTGATGCAATTGAAACAATGAACTAAGACTGTTGATGAATACGAGCATGAGTTCTCGAGACTTTGCGGCTACTCGTCATATCAAGTAGCAACAGAATAGCGTAAGATAAACCGATTCAGACTGGGTCTGAATCCAACATATAGAAGACAAATGAGTAGCATAAAATTCAAAACGTATCGCAGTATAGTGGAAGCAGCAAGGATGGTGGAGCGAGAATTCACAGATTCGAGTTGTGAACCCGTTATGATGGCTATAAGTCATACATGTCCATCTCCACCTAAGAAACATAAATCCAGTAGATTCTTCGATTCGTCAAAGTCCAGTCAGCAGCAGTCACAAACGTCCTCTACACCTCAGAAGACTAGAGTTTATTCCATACAGTCAGGAGCGCGACCGTGTAAACGCTGTAACAAATTTCATAGCGGACGCTGCAACCCTATAGATGTGACCTGTTACACTTGTAATCGGATTGGACATGGAAGCGATGAGTGCCCAGAAAGAAACGACGTATGCTACAACTGTGGTGAGCGTGGACATTATGCCAAACATTGCCCAAATGCACACGTGCTTACTAATCCGGAACAACCAGTTGGCAGAGTAATTCAACAGAGTACTACAATGATACCTACAGCAAAGGCGCGAGCTTTCCATATAACTGCTGAGGATGCCGAGGAGACACCAGAAACGCCAAAAGATCACAATGGTAACTAATAATAAGTTTCTTATATGATAAAATGATTTAATTACATTGCCAGATGAAATTCAATTCCAACATAAGTATTGAGTTAACTGTGCAACCTTGTCATCGATAGTGAATAATGCGGATGACATATGGGTTGTATCAGTTGAAGTTACGATACAAATATTTTTCCAAACAGAAATTATACCTATAAACCAATATAGGTATTGTAATCTGAATCATGTATGATTCAAAACCCGAGAGAAATTGAAATTTAATCCTAAACCCAAGCTACTTCGTAAATCCTAGTAATCAGAAAGATTACAGCGTGTCTTATAATGAGACAGAGGTAGAAGTTGTTGATCCAATAAATATTAATGAGAATAGTATTTGAATCAAGTAATTAAGCACCGAATGACAACTTAAATTGAAATCAAAGAAGTCAGAGGCACAAAGCGAGAATTGCAAGGGAATAAACTGAAATTTTGTAAAGTCAAGCGATTGGCCATAAATGGCCAATGAAATGCTCGTATATGTCAAAATAAATGTAAGAATGGATTCTCACTATGTCGACGCGAGACTAGTGAGATATCTAATATGGAATTCCTATGCCACCTAACTGCATATAAAATGAAAAGTTTCCGCCAAAAGAGTAAAGTAATTTTAAATTCAAAAAAATTCACCAATAAAAAGTCAAACATAAGTCTATACATATAATTAAACAGAACCAAAGGTTATTGCTTTGTCAAAGCCTTTTGACCGAATTGCACAGTGAACTAATAGAGGAAGGCGATGACGATAAAGTAGAAGATGATCTAAATGGTCGTGGAGACGGTTTTGGAACCCTGGTAACTCGAGACCTGACTTCAATAACAGAATCTGCCGTCGTGTCTAACGAATCACACCGAGAAAGCTTAAGCAAATTGTCGATTTCTATCAAATTGTTTCCTTGAAATTCGATTCTGTATAGCATTTGTTTTCCATATCGTTAATATTCTTACTCGCTGGAAGATTTGAAAGCGTATGATCTTTTCAAAGTTCTTGATTATATTCGACTTGCCTGAAATATCCCTCAACTGCCGAAACCGTTGCGAAGAAGATGAGATCGATTATAACTCTTGTTTTGTTCGGTAAGTTTTAAAATGTAGCATTTCAATATTGTGCCTCAATCTCATTCTCGGCTTCTAAACACTCGATCTTTTTGGAGGATTTTGCTTCTCGAGAGACTGCTTACATAAAAGATGTGGCAGATACAGCAGTGCAATTGGAGACCAAGGTAGTTGAGGTGGAGTCGTTACATGAAGAGTTGACTCCGATTGTTGCACCGGAGGATGGATTTCATTTGTTTAATAGAGCGAAGAAAATTATAAGTCTTCATAACAAGACAGCATAAATCAGAAATCGGTTAAGCGATTGATGATTGAAACATCATCAATAAAGAAACATAAAGTACAGATATAAGACTCCCAAAAGCTTTACAGCTAGTTTCAAAGGAAAAATAAAAGAGAGATATGAGCTAATTGATATATATTGAGCTGCAAGCTAAATTGAAAGAGATATATATTAAATCTCAAAAGCCCACAAAGTGAATATATAACTGATAATCAGAAGCTCTAAAAATCTCTTATGTGATTGCATAAGTTAGCAAATGAAAATTTTGCTATAATACAGATGAGAAATTTAAAAAAAGCCATAACTGGCTCAAGATCGAATGAAAGAGATATATGAGCTAACTCATGTACTGAGTTATTATCTGAACTAATTAAGACAAAAAGCTCATATATTAAGAGTATGAATAATAATTCAGAAATTCCTAAAATAATCATCGACAATTACATAATAGCGAAACATTGAATTAAATATGACTCCAAAGAGAAACTTGAGTTTCTTGTGCTTGAGAATTTCAAAGAAATAAAAAGATATGAAACACAGATGGTGCTCGTTCAGTGGAAACACCACAAAGGTTCGTATCAGTCTTGGGAAATCAATAGATATCATAAAGGCTATCTGCCCAAGTATGTTCGAATAGATCTAACTTCGGGGACGAAGTTTGTGCGTGGTGGAGCCCATTCTGTAACAACCCAACTTTTAGCACAACTAAATATCTGATCATCAAACCAATAATGTAATATTATTACATTATTTTGAATTATAATTTAATTAAGTTTTCTATATTTAATTAAATTATATAAATATTTAAAGTCATGATTTAATAATTATTTAAAGATAATTAAATAAGAGAGATATAAGATACAAAAGTAATAGTGGGTTAAGTAACAAATATAAATAGTTGAAGTATATAAACGCAATTAAAGCTTCATTTACATAATCTTACTCTCTCTCTACACTCTCTCTCTACACTCTCTCTCTATATTTTCTCTCTCTACTCTCTCTCTAAGATTTCTCCCAAACCGACCGTCGGATTATCAAGATTTATACATCATCGGGAAGATCTCGAAGAATACTACAACAATATATCGTTGCATGTAGGATTACACATGAAATTGAGGTAAGAATTTACGTTTTAAGCTTTATATTTTTGATTTTTAAGAGATGAATTCGAATTTAAGGTTTTCATATGATTTAAAGTTAGTTTAACTTAAGATTTAACTAGAATGAGTATAATATAAATGAACCTAGGCTTAATACTTAGAATATTGGTGAATTTAGACCTAAAAATGTATGATTTAAAGCTGCAACTTATGAACAAATTCGAAATATCAAGAACAAACTCGAAATGCATGAACAAACTCGATTTTGTTGCTAAATTCGAATATGGATTCGAATTTGAACCTTAAATTCGAATTGGCTTCGAATTTGGTCACTAAATTCGAATTAGGTTTCGACTTTAATCCTAAATTCGAATTAGGATTCGAATTTGGTTCTATATTCGAATTTGATGAATTCGAATTTATCATATATTCGAATTTAAGCAAATTATTCGAATTTATTATATAAATTCGAATCTCACTCTTTAAATTTGAATATATTGAATAAAATACATGAACAACACATAAAATAAAACAATAATTAGCTTAATGATTAAATACATATATATATGATAATATATATATATATATATATACACACACACACACACACACACACACACACACATATATATATATATATATATATATATATATATATATATATATATATATATATATATATATATATATATATATATATATACACACATTGATTTTTGGAGAATATTATTAACAAAGAATATGAATGATCAGTCATTGAAATCAAGATCTATAAAGTTAAGAAAGATTCTAATGAGATTGATGATAATATAAGCAACATATGAGACTATGAGATTAAAGGACTACGAATGAATACTGAATATACTATTCAGATGATATAAAGGCTAATAAATATCAGAAATGATATTATTAACAGATTGAGCAACAAGCAAAATGACAAGCATCTGAAAATCTGATATAAGTCAGATTGTGAGCAACAAAGCCAGAGCCAGAAAGTGCATAATAACCAATAACTGTGAGTTGTAGATTTCACTTTAACTGCATATTATGTGAATTGAGACTTTTGTTGCATGATTCTGATTTATTTTGCATTCTGATCTTGAGCTTATTGATATACTGTCATAGTATATTTACTATGATTTGTTGAGCTGAGTATTTCTTCTTCTAGATTCGATTCATTGACGAGTCATTTGATTGTTAAGCTTAACTCCATCACTATTGCTCAGTGTTGGGTTAATGTTAGGCTTATGATGTGCTGATTTACGTGATGAAAGCACAGAGGGTAGCTAGAGCTGAGCATTCCGATGATATCCATATAGAGCTTTTACTGGTAGCTAGCCCAGTACGTGGCTGATCCCCATTAATGATGCGTGTGTATGGATTTATCATCATCCGAGCATTCCTTATGAATTTGTGTAAAAGTCTTAAGAGCAACAACAGTTTTATAACTGGGAGCTGAGCAAAGTCGCGCATCAAAAGAGCATTAATTGGCGAATGACCTTTCGAGATTGAGCTGTGCATGAGCCTAGTGCAGTGCATATAGAGCTGAGCCGTGCATGAGCCGAGTGCAGTGCATGTGCTTCCGCGTTCATAATTGCATGTTAAATGTGAAATTCTACATTCTCACTAAGCAAATAAGCTTACCCCGTTGTTGCATTATTTTTCAGGTAAAGGCAAAGGGTTGGCTGGACCTAGTTCATAGGTCAGGACTTTGAAAGAGTTTGAAGTGCTTTAGAACCTGTCCTAATACCTAGGTACTTGATTGAAGATTGAGCTTTGGGGTTTGGGTTAGTTTACATTTTGTTCTTTGATGTAATAGTCTAGAAGTTTGCCCCTATTACTTAAAAATTATCTCTGATTGTAATTAACTTTTATTCCGCAACTGTTAATTTTATCTTAGTTTCATGATTGATATTGCGTTGCTACTGGGCCTAGACTTGAGACCTTTGAGAAATCTTGGGTCTCACACCATTAGTCCTAATAGGTTCTAATCAAAGATATTTGTAACCAATTTGATATTTCACCGGTTCAAACTTTGTTATTTTGAAATACAAAGTTCACACCATTAAAACCTCAAAATTGGTTGATTTTGGCTCAAATTGGATCTAAAACCTCCTAAATCTTGTACAATAATGTTGATTATACCTAGACTTGTTAGGAGTCTCGAACACAAATGGACAAAGACTCGACAAATAGTAGAAAAGTCGAATACGGCAAACTCGAAGACAACAAATTCGAAATCGCTCAAAGTAAACTCGAAAGGCTCAAAATCGAAGGTAGGTGATAATGACTTGGCACTGTTGACCTATTTATACCAACCACCTTCGAGTTTGTTACTTCTTTCGAATTTATCGGCAAATTCGAAGTCCCAAAATTTTCAAAAATTTTTGAATTAAATTCAACTTTTTCAACTTTTTTGTGTAACAGAATAAACTATGCCTAATCATTTACCCTAAGCACAAGATTTTCACGCAAAGTTTATTTTATTCAACTAGGAATGCACCCTCAGTAATTTTGACCTTTTTCCTAAGAAAAAATAAAATTAAAAAATGAAGTAAAAAATAAAAATAGAATAAATTAAATTAAAGTTAAAATTGTGAACAAAAATTAAACTTAGACTAATCTACATTATTTAAAATTTACAACCTATACTAAACACTTAACAGAATATTTTTGACGAGTATAGTCAAAGAAAGGTTCAATCAGATAGCGGTGTCAAATACGCACTTTCAGTTTTCAAACTTTCACACTTAGGAATTTTTATTCCTTAGATTGTTTGTCGTGACATACATTTCTAGCCGATTGTTGGTATTATTTTCCCTTTAAACATTTTACACTTCGGAATATCCTTGGCCTTTTTATTTATCAATAAATTACCTTATGTGACTCATACTTAGACATAACTTTATGATCAAGGCATACACACAATGGTTATAACTTTTTGGTATTGCAAACTTTCTTTAAAAGGCAAACATCGGACACAGGTCTGTATTTACATACAACAAAGTGTCTTAGTTTTTCTTAAGGTTTATTTTTAAAGCTAGCAAGACAGCGGTGACAGGTCTGTACTGACGTACAACAAAGCGACTTATCTTGCTAACTCGAGTCAAACCAGAGGCAACAGGTCTGTATTTACGTACAACAGAGTTACTTGTTTTGACTCTCAACTCAGTATATGATATTTCTATTCTTTCCAATTTTTAAGATGTATCTGATACTGCTATACATCCCCCAGAGAGTTTGCATACCTCATTTAGAATCAAAGTCTGTATGTCTCTAACATAAAAATTAAGACCAATTGGTCATACATCTAAGTTAGTGACACGTCTGACTTTTTCTTGAATATTTTATTAGCCTTAAGACTCCCTATATGTATTATGCCTACCAACATATCAAACTGGATAATGTATAACACTTAGAATTTTAGGTGTATTATGTGTGAAAGCTAAACACTTAGAGCTTGTATTAACTGTGCTAATTTTCGTCACTTTGAACCTATGCATCTAAGACTTAACTCTTTTTCAGACATTCTCTTTTTTTGAAATTTTTTATGGTTTTCTCTCTTTTTTCTTTTGTTTTTCATAAATAAAAGTAAGGAAATATAATAGCCAACCAAATTACTATAAAAGGAAACTATCCTAAGCTACCACACTTTCTATAAAAAGAAAGAAAGATTACTGCTATAAAAGGAAACAAAATTCTACTAAGGTCAACTCACTCTGGATTACGCATTCCATTTAGTTGAATCAAATACTCAAAACGTGACTTATCAAAAACTTTGGTAAATAAATCAGCATTATTATCATCCGTTGCCACTTTTACCAGCTTGATTAAGTTCTTTTCAGCACAATCACGTATAAAATGATGTCTTATGTCTATGTGCTTGGTTTTATTATGTTTAACTGGATTATTAGTTATAGCAATTGTTTATTGGTAATCTATCCTAATAGGAGTATGAGTATAAGTCAAACCGTAATCCCGCAATTGTTGTTGTATCCACAGAACCTGTGAACAGCAACTACCAGCAGCAGCATATAAGGCCTCGCACGTTGACATGGCTACCGAAGTCTGTTTCTTGCATTGCCAGGAAACGAGTCTCCCTCCTAGGAACTGACAACCTCCAGTTGTTGACTTGCGCGTCAAGCTGCATCCTCCGTAGTCTGAATCCGTGAACGCCTCCAATTCCAGATCGCCTTCCGCGTGATACCAAAGTCCCAGCTTTGGTTTCGACTTGAGGTATCGTAGAATCCGCTTCACAGCTTTCATGTGCATCTCTTTCGGATTAGCTTGAAACCTAGCACAAATACAAACAGCAAACATAATATCAGGTCTAGAAGCAGTTAAATACATAAGTGACCCAATCATGGCCCGATATAACGTCGGATCCACATCGGTATCACTTTCAGTACCCGGTCCGAGATTGTGATTCACTTGAATCGGCGTGCTGAAGTGAACTGTCAGCTTGGTTCCTTCCATCCTGAAGCGCTCTAAGATGTCATAGACATACTTCGTCTGATGAATGAACATACCCTCCTTCTTCTGTTCGACTTGCAAACCCAGAAAGAAGTTTAACTCACCCATTGCACTCATCTCAAACTTTGACTTCATCACCTTTTCAAAGTCAGTGCACATTTGCTCGTCTGATGATCCAAAAATGATATCATCCACGTACACTTGTACCCAGATGAAATTTTCTCCTTTTCGCTTTACGAACAGTGTACTGTCTATTCTCCCTCTTTCAAACCCGTTTTCTAAAAGATGGTTGGATAGAGTGTCGTACCACGCCCTCGGTGCTTGATGTAATCCATACAAAGCCTTATCTAACCGATATACTCTATCTGGATATTTCGGATCTGTAAAGCCGGGCGGCTGTTCCACGTACACCAGTTCCTTCACTTTCCCATAAAGGAAAGCACTCTTAACATCTAGCTGATAAACTTTAAAACCCTTGAAGGAAGCAAAAGCCAGAAACAAACGAATTGCTTCAAGCCTTGCCACTGGCGCAAACACCTCATTGTAATCGATTCCTTCCTCTTGGTTGAAACCCTTTACCATCAGTCTTGCTTTGTTGCGAGTGACTATACCTCGATCGTCTCTTTTGCACTTAAACACCCATTTGGTTCCTATTGCTATTTCTCCTCGAGGTAATGGAACTAACTCCCACACTTCTAGTTTCCTAAACTGTGACAGTTCTTCCTGCATCGCTTCAACCCAAGAGTTGTCTGTTAGTGTCATTTGCACGTTTTTCGGCTCTACTTGCGAGATGAAACATGAATAGAGGCAGGTATGAAAGGCCTCGGAGTCATTTATCATCGACAACAATACTGTGTTGTTATTTAAACTACTCCTAGTCCTCACACCCGCATTAGGATTTCCTATGATACTCTCAATAGGATGATTCTTATTAATCCTAGATGTCTCTATCTCGTCAACCCTAAGATTATCTCCCAAATTGGATCCTATTTCTCCTAACGGGGGAACGACTTCAGACTCCACATTTTCTTCCTCATGGACATTTTCCTCAGAGGTAGAAGTTGTTGTCTGATTTTCGTTTGTAGCCGCTTTAGAATCAGTAACTTCTGGAGATCTATCTTCAGTTGAAGTAGGCTCAGATGTTGATTGAAAAGTGGTCCTCGGAAAGCTATGACCCTCGTCATTCAGATTTAATGACGACATGTCCTTTTCGATAGTACCTGCATTTTCATCCAAAGGAATGTTAAATGACTCAAACAATTTGTCATAATCAAATATCCATTCTGGACCAGTTTGGGTTCATGTGTATAACTTGTGACTTCAATGTTATACACAATCTCTATTGTACCATTTGATTTATTAAAAACCCTTTTATTTGGTGAGTTCGGCACATAACCTAGGAAGTATCCTTCGTCAGCCTTTTCACCAAACTTAGGTTGATGTTTTGTTTTCATTAAAGTACATGGTACCCCAAAAGGTTCGAAGCCAGTTAAACTTGGTGGCCGTTTATTCAAAACTTCATAACAGGTTTTGTTCAATGATTTGACAGTAAGGACTCGGTTTAAAATATGGCATGCGGTATTCACTGCCTCCCCCCAAAACATGGTAGGAAGCTTTGAATCCTATAGCATGGTCCTTGCTGCCTCAGTCAATGTCCTGTTTTTCCGTTCGGCCACCCCATTTTGCTGTGGCTCATAAGGTGCACTAAATTGATGCACTATGCCTTTTGATAGGCAATATACACCAATTACTGTGTTTTTAAACTCTGTTCCGTTATCACTTCGAATTCGTTTTACCCTTGTTCCATATGAATTTTCCACTTGGTCTAAGAACCCGATGAGGTTAGCAGCCGTCTCGTCCTTTGTACCTAAAAAGAAAACCCAAGAAAAAGGTGAGTAATCGTCAGTAATAACTAAACAGTACCAACTACCGTTGATTGGTCCGAAGAGGTACATATGCAACAAATCGAATGTGGCAGCGATGGAGTTCTGAGTCTTGGACTTGTGTGTCTTCTTGTGTTGTTTTCCTTTCTTGCACGGTAGACACTTATCCTCAAACTGAAAACTCTTCATAGGAACACCTTGCACCAATCCATTTTTCGTAATGTAGTTCATCTTTCTCAGGTGCAAGTGTGCCATGCGTCTGTGCCATAAAACCGACTCAGTCTCTGAAGCTGTAGATAACAAACAAATTGGTCCCATTGAAGATTCCGGCTTGTTCATGTCGAGCATGTACAAGTCATTCTTCCTTGGAGCCCTCATCAGTATCCACTCTTCAGGTATTTTGAACCCCGGTTTTAGCACTAACGCCTCAGTATCAGTAAATAGTACTGAGTTCTTCTTATCACAGATTTGAGATACACTAATGAGATTATAAACCAGTTTATCAACATGATAAAGTTGATCCAATTTGATAGTCCCATTGGTGACCACTCCAGTACCGGTGATATTTCCTCCCTTATTGCCAGCGAATGATACAAATCCCCGATTCCCTCCCTTGAAGTCTGCAAGTAGACTTCTCTCCCCTGTCATGTGCCTGGAGCAACCACTGTCGACGAACCATTTGTTGTTTGTACCTGTAGTTATCTCCTGCACATAAAAGAAAATAGGTTAGTTATCACGGGGAACCCAAGCCATAACTGACTTTGTAATACCATTCTCGTCCACATACTTAAACTCTTTCAAATACCCATCTCTCCTTTCAGGTGACTTGGGTCTTTGAACTGGAGTCTGTTGTGGTGCCAAGTGATTTAAGTTCACTCTTTGCCTTTGTGTAGGCATTTGCTGTGGAGCTCTTGAATAATTATGATTATATGGCAATTCCGTTTGATATCCTTGAGCTCTACGTGGTGTTTGATGTCTAATATGGGTATGTGACCTAACCGGAGTGTAAGCTCTGCTAGGTGTGGTACTCCTATAATTCTGTTGCGGTCCTGACCTAGATTGACTAACGACTCGATTTGGTGAATTAGTCCTAATCACGTCTTTTGGTCGACCTGACACCGGTATTTGTTTCACAGCAGATTTTGGTGTAGCTTGCACAGTCTTCTCGGTATTCTGAGAACTACTAGTGCTTGCAACACTTGTAGAAGGCTTAAGTTGTTCCGGCTTTCCAGTCTTAGGAGTATTATCTACCTTCCTATATGGACAGCTAGAAGCAACGTGCCCCCTTTCGTGACATCTAAAGCAAGACATTTTGTCAATTGACTTTTTGTGTGTGCCCTTTGACTTAAGTGTCTCACTAGTGTCTAGCTCTTTAGGTTCAACTATAGCGACTGGTTCATCCTCCTGATCATTAAAGTCAATTTTGTGTTGTCCTACAGGTTTGTCACTAGAGGATTGCACAAATTTAACTTTCTTAATCTTGCTATTATTATCAGTCACCTAAGTTTCATTTTCCTTTACAGTTTCAGACACTGGTTCCAGTAATTCCTCTGAGTCAACTGATTTCTCAGTTTTCTCTTGGGGTTGAGGTACATAATTGGCATTGAAAGGTGGAGGACTCTCATGATATCCTAGACCTACAGGCTTTTTAGATTGACGTTGTGCATCTAAAATTTTCCCTAGGTTAAGAGATGAGTCCCTAAACTTTTCAAGTTTACTATTTACCTCAGCTACCTTTACCTTAGATTCAGCTAGCTCTATGTCTTTGGTTTTAAGCTCCTTGGTTAATGCCTCAACATGTTCATACATGAGTTGTAACCTAACACACTTCTTCACTCAGTTTGTCCTTTAGAACTATAACATCCTGTGCATCAGCCTTAAGCTTATCCCTAAGATCTTGCTTTATATCTACTAGGCTAGCATTATCTGTTTTTAACAATTCATTTTGAGAAAATATGGTTTGATGTGATTCTAGTACTAAATTTAACCTATCGTTAGATGTAGCACATAAAACACACAACTCATGGAAAAGAGAAAAGTTCAGACTTACCTTGGTATGATCTGATTCGACGTTGGCCATCTGAGCGGCAAACTCCAGAATTGTCTGATCAGCGGACTTCTCTACCCACATCGGACTGCTTTCATTGTGACTGCTGTCCCCTGTGATTGCCTCTGCCCCTTCACTTCCAGTCTCAGTCACTTCAGCCATAAAGGCTCTAGCGTTCGATTCTGGATGTGTACTCCAGTCATAAGTTCCATCAAGCTGTCTGTCTGATGTGACATTGGATAACAGACCAGCTATATTCGCTTGACTGGTAGAACTACTCGGAAGATATCGCCCTTGCGATTGGTTCTGATACTGTGCCTGTTGATTCTGATACTGTCCCTGGTAATTCTCTACCTTCGGTCTCTGACACTCTCTAGCGAAGTGTCCTAACCCATGACAGTTGTAACATTTAACCTTGGACTTATCGAATCCAATCTTATTGTTACTCACATTCAGATTTCTTCCCGTTCTATTGATGAACCTCTTAACTCTCTGAGTTACCATGGCCAGTTGCCATTGCAGATCCATCTCTTCAAGATCATCATGGTCTACTTGATCGTAATCCTCATCTCAAAGCGCAGGATCGTTGATTTTGCCTTGAATGCAATTGCCGTAAGCGGCCACGAATGAAGTCAACAGATTCAGATGGTCTTCAGCCGATTTTGCACTCATAGGCATCTTTGAATATCCTTGAGATGTAGATGCCGGTGTAGCCAGATGTTGCTTTTCTTCTGGTCTAGCAAACCCTAAGAAAGCCCTACTCTGTGAGTCTTCTGTCTCAGCCGGTGATGACGTCTCTCCCGAGAAGAATGCTGTAGCGGTCTTCAATTCAGTTGCCACTGAAGGCTTTGATTTCCCAAAGTACATAGCTGGATCTTGAACTTGGTCATAATCTGTTTCCTTCTTCAGCAACTCAAAGTGATATGCCCTCAGCGTTCCCACAACATTCTTTAAAGTCAGAGTATAGTATTTGTCTTCATCATGCTTTATTAAGGCCACATACATCTCCCATTTGGCCGGTAAAGCATCTAGAAGCTTGTTATTCTTCTCAGTTTCACTATACTCCACGTCATGGCTGTCTAACTCAGTTAGCAGATGATAGAATCGTGTTATCGTCTCATCCAGCTTTTCATTCTTCAATGCTTTGAAGATAGCGAACTGCTGCTTGAGCATCTCCATTCGATTCTTTCTTACCCTCGGGTTACCCTCACACCGTTTCTCCAACGCATCCCACAGCTCTTTTGTTGTCTTCTGATTACGGAAGGTGTGTAATATCTCCTGAGGTAATGCCATCCGAATGATAGCGTATGCACGGTTTTCGGCCTCATAAACTTTCTTATCTTCATCTTTCATCTTTGAATAAGTTAAGACTCGTTGACAACCTTCAACCTCTGTAGTAGGTGGAATGTATCCCTCGTCGATACAAATCCACATGCGCATATCATTAAATCGCGCGAGGTCGGCAAACCGATCCTTCCACCAGTAATAATCCTCAAGTTTCGTCAACTTTGGCAGAGAATTTGCTTTTCCAATCTCGTGATCCATCTCCATAAACCTCTGTAGACTTGTCATTGTTTCAAATATAATTGAATTTAAACTTAATTAATTTAATTCGAAATTTATTTAAATTAATTCTTTCGAATTTAGGTAAATTCGAATCTAATTAAATTTAAACCTGTTTGGGATTAAATTCGAATTAAGTTCTTAAATCCAACTAAATTCGAAATTGATGACAAAGTCGAAGGTCACTAAACTCGAAACTCCACTTAAAGTCGACACACACCAACGAGTGCGGAATCCTCGTTAGCGGCTCGATGGTAAGTCACACGCTCGGAACACGGAGACTACCACGGCGTTGTACGAACGACTACGAACGAACCTACGCGATGATTCTTTCCGAAAACACACAGATTGCTGATAAACTCGAGATCGCCTTCTGCTTAGTCACTCACGAAAATCTGCAAAAAGTCTGCTAATCATTTGAGTTAATCCCTAATTATAGAGACCAATTCGAGTTTGTCATGGGACAAACTCGAACCAGGCCCAAGGCCCATTCGAATTTGTCCTCATGACAAATTCGAATTTGACTTCTATGCTAAATTCGAATTTACCCTAAATTCGAATTTCACATGTCAAACTTCTATTTGAATATATGCTTTAACTTATGTTTGAATTAATCTTTGGACTTTATGTTTGAACTTCTTGTAATACATTACATCAAGTTCAAACATACAATCAATAAATATCAAACACACAAAATCACATATATCAGACACTAGTTAATATTCAATACCTTGTAACATGACTTAGACAAAATGCTAATACAACTTAGACTGCTATCGTCACACAGGGTGTACCAACATTCATACCCGAGTTAAATGGGTATGTTTGTGAATGAAATTAATTACTATTATTTTCATAAAAATATTCCATCCTTTATCGTTATAAAAGTTACTGGTATATTATTACATGATAAATCACAGAGAAGTATCCTTCGTACCATCTCAAAAGGCTTCGCCATTTTGGCATACCAACAACTATTATGCATATTCTAAAAATATGTAGGTTTAAATTTATAAATAAAGTCACAGTTCCAATATCATAAGAATTACTGAATCATAACATAAATCATATAAACATCACAGAGTCAACTATAATGATTCAACATTATGAATAGAATAATAGGTGCAAAGTGAAAGTGATTAGAAACTTACAGTAGTCCAGAAACGGTTATAAGAATTTCGTAAGAAAGAAGTAAAAAAATACTCAAAATATGACTCTTTGTTTAATAGTGATATTTATGAGTATCGGTATGATTTTCATTCGAATGAAATGCGTCTATTTATAGACTAAAATTTTCGACCGTCAACGTAAATTGTGTATATGCGGACATATTACCGACCCCCTTTGTCAGTTGATTATTTTACCGACACAATTTCCTTCTACCGACACATCAATTTGGTGATTTCACATGTGCACATTTCCATTCTCCTCCCTCAATCTACCATCTATTTACATATAAACCCCCTCATCTATCATAAATATATATTTAGCACATTTTTATAATTATAATTATTATCATTATATATATAATTAGATATATTACCTGATATTTGCTCGATAAATTTTTTCGGGATGTTACATCATGTCCCCTTTAATAAAATTTTGTCCTCGAAATTCAGATTTTGAACAAATTTGGATAACGTTTCCTCACGTCAGCTTCTGGTTCCCAAGTGGCTTCTGACCCTTTATGATGCTTCCACTGGACTTTTACAATCGGAATTTCTTTGTTTCGTAACACTTTGATCTTTCTATCAAGGATAGCTTCAGGTTCTTCCACGTATGCTAGCTTTTCGTTTACTTGTACATCTTTATATGTAACGTTTTTCACTTCATCGGACAAATACGAAAATTTGACACGTGAAACGCATTATGCAGATTTCCTAGTTGTGGGGATAAATCTAGACGATGAGCCACATTGCCAATTCGTTTCGTGATTGTAAATGGCCCAATAAATCTAGGACTTAGCTTTCCTCTTTTTCTAAATCTTACAATTCCTTTCCAAGGAGATACCTTCAAGAAAACGCTATTGTCGGGGTGGAACACTACAGTTCTCATTTTCTTGTCAGCATAACTCTTTTGACGACTCTGAGCTGTTTTCAAACGTTCTCTAATTTGGTCTACCTTGGTTGTTGTTTCTTGTATTAATTCTAGGCCCAATTGTCTTCTTTCTCCAACCTTGTACCAGTACTATGGTTTCTGACACTTTCGTCCATATAATGCTTCATATGGTGCTGCTTGTATGCTGGAATGATAAATATTGTTATAAGCAAATTCAACTAATGGCTGATGTTCATCCCAATTCCCTCCAAAATCTATTACGCAAGTTTGCAACATATCTTCTGATGTTTGAATTGTGCGTTCACTTTGTCCATCTGTTTGAGGATGGTAAGCAGTGCTCATTTTAATATGGGTACCTAACTCTCGTTTAAAACTCCTCCAGAATTTTAAGGTGAATCAACTGTCACGATCTGACACTATGGATACTGGTACTCCATGTAAGGGTACAATCTCCATTATGTATAGCCGTGCTAGTTTGTCTAACGAAAAAGTCTCTTTAATGGGTAAAAAGTGGTGACTTGGTTAGACGGTCAACTATCACCCATATGGCATCATGTCCTTTTTGGATTTTCGGAAGCTTAGTCACAAAGTCCATTGTGATGTGATCCCATTTCCATTCTAGAATTTCGAGCGGTTGTAATTCTCCATAAGGCTTTTGATGTTCAGCTTTAACCTGTTGACAAGTTAAACACTTTTCTACCCAATTTCCAACATCTCTTTTCATTGCTGGCCACCAATAGTTATTTTTCAAATCTCTATACATTTTCACACTGCCCGGATGTACTGAATACCTTGTATTGTGTGCTTCAGCCAATACATGATTTAGTAGTCCTCCTATTGACGGAATCCAAACTCTTCCCTTGAAGCATAACATTCCTCTCCCGTCCATGGTTAGTTGCTTCTCATACCCTTTTATTCTTTCTGGACATTGCTTACTTTCCTTGAGAACTTCCTATTTTTTCTCTTTGACTTGATCTATGAAATCAAGGCGTACTTCAATGACACACAACTTGATCATTGTAGCTCTCCACTTGTCTTTCGACTTAATGCATCAGCTACTACATTAAATTTTCTTGGATGGTATAATATTTCACAGTCGTAGTCTTTTAGTAATTCCAACCATCTCCTTTGTCTCATATTCAATTCCTTCTGAGTGAATATGTATTTCAAGCTTTTGTGGTCTGTATAAATTTCACATTTTTCTCCGTACAAATAATGATGCCATAACTTTAATGCGAACACCACTGCTGCCAACTCTAGGTCAATTGTTGGGTACTTTCTCTCATGTACCTTGAGTTGTCAGGACGCGTAAGCTATCACTTTGCCATGTTGCATCAAAACACATCCTAATCCATTTAGGGATGCATCACTACACACAACAAAATCCACCTCTTCCCTCCGGAAGAGACAAAATAGGTGCACTCACCAACTTCTTCTTTAACATCTGAAATGCTTCCTCTCTTGCTTCATTCCATTCATACTTAGCACTTTTTCGTGTTAACACTGTAAGCGGTGCGACAATCTTGGAGATGTCTAGTATGAATCTTCTATAGTAACCTGCCAAACCTAGAAAACTACAAACTTCTGTTGGAGTTCGTGGTTTTTCCCATTTGGTTATTGCTTCTACCTTGCCAGGATCAACTTTAATACCTTAATGACTTACTACATGTCTTTAAAAATTGCACTTCTTTCAACCAAAATTCACAATTTGAGAGCTTTGCATAAAGTTTCACTTTCTTCAAAAGTTCCAATATTATCCTGAGATGTCGGGAATGATCTTCTTCAGATTTGGAATAAATGAGAATATCATCTATTGAGACGATCACAAATTTATCCAAATAAGGTTTACAGACTCGGTTCATCAAGTCCGTAAAAGCTGTAGGTGCATTGGTCAAACCAAACGGCATAACTAAAAATTCATAATGTCCATACCTTGTCCTAAATGCCGTTTTTGGTATATCAGATTCTTTGACTTTCAATTGATGATACCTTGACCTTAGATCAATCTTTGAAAAATGACTAGCTCCTTGAAATTGGTCAAAAAGATCGTCAATTCTTGGGAGTGGATACCTGTTTTTGATAGTGACTTTATTCAACTCCCTATATTCGATGCACAATCTCATTGACCCATCATTCTTCTTTACGAATAGTACTGGAGCTCCCCAAGGTGAGACATTTGGCCTAATGAATCCTTTATTTAATAGCTCCTGGAGTTGGTTCTTCAATTCATTCATTTCCATAGGGGCCAATCGATATGGGGTTTTGGATATAGGAGCGTTCCAGGTACTAAATCAATGGCAAACTACACTTGCCGATCAGGAAGTAACCCAGGTAAATCTTCTGGAAACACTTCAGGAAAATCTCGAACAATGGGAATGTCACTGAAATTTGAGCATTTCTTTCCTTTCTCAATAACATGAGCCAAGTAAGTTATGCATCCTTTACGAAGACATTTTCGGGCTTGAATCGAGGTTAGAAAGTTAGATGAAGACAGGTTTTGTTCTCCCTGGAAAATTACTTCTTTTCCTTCAGGTGTGTAAAATTTAACAGACTTGGTCTTGCAAAGAATTGATGCATTATTTTTGTACAACTAATCCATGCCAATGATAATATCAAATTCCCCTAACGACATTGGAATTAGGTCAATAGGTAACTTATTCCCTTCGACTTCTATGTCACAGTCAGGACACCATTTATTCAAGTATATTCGTTCATTGTTGGCTATTTCTACTTCTATCCCTATGTTCATATGCACAAAAGGTAAAGATACCGTCTCACATAAACGATGGGATATGAATGATCTAGATGCGCCCGAATCGAACAATACTTTAGCGTAAGCTGAGTTGATTATGAGTGTACCTGAGACAACATCATTGATTTCTCTAGCCTTCTGTGCAGTCATCTGAAATGCCCTTGCAGTGGTCTTGTTTGTCGTTCGATTTTCTTTTACAGTGGTGGTTCATGTAGGTGTTTTCTTTGTTGATCCTCCTTTTGTGTCAGTTCGTTAGTGACAGTCAAGTGCTAAATGGTTAGGATCTTGACAAATACCCTACGATTTTTCACAAGACAGTCGCGGGTTTTATGACCCCAATCTTCCACACGTAAAACAAGCACCTGTATTTGCCAGACATGTCTTGTCACCATGAAACTTCCCGTAATTATCACAAGGTTTCCATTTTTGTCAATGCATTATCGGTTACCCGAACCTGCATTATGGGATCGAAATGCATTGTTCAAATGAGTCTTTCCTTTAAACTTTTTGTTTTCTGGATGACGTGTTTTCTCTTCTCCCATTTCCTCTTGTCAACCCTTCCTTCGTCTTTCTTTCTTCCATACTATCTCTCAGCCACCAATGCTGCTTCTACTGCTTCACGAAAAGTTCTTGGTTGAGTCATCGCTGTCGGCTTTCTCATGATGGTTTTTAATCCGACAACAAACCTTTTTGCTTTTAGCATTTCAGTTGCTACAAGGTAGGTAGCAAAGGGAGACATTTCAGTGAATCTATTGGCATACTCCGTAACAGTTTGAGTGCCTTGTTTCATGTTCAGAAATTGTTCTTCAAGAGTGTAGGTCCCGAGAGGTTCCCAAAGTATATAGTTATAAGCTGTAGAGGGGGGGTGAATACAACAATTTAAAAACTACACACTCTTTTCTCAATGTTTGTATGTATTATCAACAATTTGTTAATTACAAACAAGCTTGAATGCGGAATAGTTCAAGCTGAGATGACAGATACAACAGTATGTTCACTAGTCTAAGACAAACTGGCAAACTAGATGTACAATGATCATAAGAAGGCACTCCTGTGTTTAC
>JAANYP010004592.1:0-115321 GCA_020465985.1 Centrapalus pauciflorus | reverse complement strand
CCACCTCATGAACTTCATCTGATTCGGTTTCAGATTCCGAAGATGTCAATCCTGCCTCAGCCCCCTCTGGCTCATACTCGTCAACATCACGAAATATATCATCATTATCTTCAGGCGGACTCAGCAGCTCATCCACCAATGCTGCTGCAACATCTTCATCGGCATGCGGCCCTGCCTCCCAAATCTCATTAAGTGTCTGTGTTAGGTGGTCAGCTTCTCTCACAACATTTGAAGGCCCTGCTTCATGAATATCTGAGGGCTCAGCTTCATGACCAGTCGAAGTCCCTGCTTCTTCTACTTCTGGTTGTTGGTTTGATGACGGCCTGATTGCCGGGATTTGACTCGCTGCTGGTTGCTGTTGTCGTCTCGGATCACGCGGCCGCTGTGGACGTTGCTGTCGCTGTTGTTGTTGTTGTTGGACACCAACTACTCCTGCCCAGTTGGCATCATTCGGAGCTTGAAATTCCCTGTCCAGAATTGCACCTAAAAGTGGACGTGCCTCCGGAACGGCTAACCTTCCTCGGTGTGAGGAACAGTCAGAATAGATACGCTTCTCTATAACATTGACGGTCAATGCATCATCAGATTGTGGCAGCTCAGGCAAGAAGTGCCTTATCAACATCATCACAAACCTCGGATACAAAAGGAACTTTTCTCTCTCAGGAGCCGTGATTTGATGGATAAATTCCGAGAAAATCAGCTGCGAGAAACTAAACTTCTTATTGTATACCATCGCGATCATTGCTGATTGGATTTTTGACACTATATAATCAAAACCAGCTTTCTTAGGCGCAAAACAGATCATAAACACATGGACCAAGAAACGCCATTGGCCTATCAACCCGCTCTTCATATATGAAGATTTTGTAATGTCCAAGCTGTATCCCATTCTCAAAAAAGCTGCTTGCCTAATACTTAAAGGAAAGTCTGTAGGCCCGTCTTCTTATTCTAGGGAACCCAACTGCAGGACTTGTCTCAAAATATCAGCGGAGAAAACCAAAGGTTGTCCGGCAATTCTAGTTCTTAACACTGTCGGGGAGACAGTGCAGTCCACCTGCAAGTGATCGTAAAATTGACGCACATAGGATATCACAATCGGAATGTTTTCATACAGAACATAACTTATCCTAGATTCCGCCAGAAAATCCAAAACTTCTCGAAATCCCTGCGCCTCAGGGATGTTATGGGCAGGATTCAGTACCATATTGTGCTTGGGAACAAAAGCACGAAGCGCCATATCTGCACAATACATAAAATTTGTTAGACTTATTAAAAATCAATAAACTTGTTTAAATTCAAATTTGTTTTATCTTGTATTTGATTAAATACAAAATCTAACACAATTAAATTTCCACAAGTTTAATAAAATTTAAATTCAACAAAATAAATAAAGTACAGATTCGAAGTGCCCATACCCTATTCGAGTCTGATGGACAGATTCGAATATCTGGTCATCTCGAATCTATTGATAGATTCGAGAAACCCATGATCAGATTCGAATGTCCATTATCAGATTCGAAAGGCCGACATCTCCTTTTTCAACAAAAATCCAAGATTTTAACCATTTTGAACTAGGTAAATCACATACTTTAGTTCAACTAAGTTCTAATCACTGATTTATGCCTTTAATTTGATATTTTATAGGTCCTAAATTAGTTATTTATGAATAACCCTATTTTGACCAATAAAACTTCAAAATGTGATGTTTAAGTCCAAATTTGTGTATTAAACCACCAAAATCTTGTACAATCCTGTTGATTATACCTAGATATGAGATTAGAATCGAACACAAAGACTTCAAACTCGACGAAATGTCGTTTAGTAGAGATTCGATAGACTCGAGAATAGATTTGAGATCGCCAAAGACAGATTCGAGAAATCAGATTCGAGGGTAGTAAGAAATAAATGCCATCACTGTGGACCTATTTATACTACCTACCTTCGAGTCTATGCAATTTCGAGTCTACTGACAGATTCGAAGTATCTCACATTCGAGTCTGTCTTAGATTCGAAATTTCCAACACTTAGAAAAATTTCGGAAATTTTGAAATATTTTCAACTTTTATCAACTATTTTCTACTGTGTAGTGTAACCAGATAAACTATGCCAAATCTTTTACCCTAAGCTCAGATATTACACGCATTGATTATTTTATTCAACTTTGAATGCACCCTCAGTAATTTTTGACCTTTTACCTAAGTAAAAATTAAACTAAACTAAAATGAAATAAAATAAACTAAGGTAAAAATAAAATAAAGTAAAATAAAATTTTGACCAAAAATTTAATCTAGACTTAAGAAAATTTACAATCTAAGCTAAATACTTAACACCATATTTTTGATGAGTATAGTCTAAGAAAGGTTCAATCAGATAGCGATGTCCGATACTAACTTTCAGTACTTAAACTTTCACACTTAGGAATTTTTGAATTCCTTTGATTGTTTGTCGTGACATACCCATTTAGCCGATTGTTGGTATTTTACCCTGTTAAACATCTACATTTCGGAATATCCCTTGGCCTTTTTATTTATCAGGAAATTATCTTACGTGACTCAGACATAGACATACTTTTATGATCAAGGCACACAGACAAAATTCTAACTTGTTGGTATTTGCAAACTTTCTTTAAAAGACAAACATCGGACACAGGTCTGTATTCTCATACAACAAAGTGTCTTAGTTCGACTTAAGGTTTAACTTTAAAGTTAGCAGATAGCGGTGACAGGTCTGTACTGACGTACAACCAAAGCGACATGTCTGCTAACCCGAATCTAAACAGAGACAACAGGTCTGTACTTACGTACAACAGAGTTGCATGTTTTCGACTCTCAGTTTTTCATGATATTTCTATTCTTTCCATTTTCAGATGTATTTGATGTTGCCATACATCCCCAGAAAGTTTGCACACCTCATTTAGACTTAAAGTTTGTATGTCTTGTACATAAAAATTAAGACCGATTGGTCGTACATCTAGGTTAGTGACACGCTTGACTTTTTCTAGAATATTTTATTAGCCTTGAGATTCCCTATATGTATTATGCCTACCAACACATCAAACAAAGTATAACACTTAGAGTTTAGTTGCATTATGTGTGAAAGCCTAAATACTTAGAGTCTGTAACGACGGTGCTAATTTTCGTCACTTTGAACCTATGTATCTAAGACTTAACTTCTTTTCTGATATTCTCTTTTTTTTTTTGTATTTTTTGTAATTTTCTCTCTTTTTTCTTTTGTTTTTCATAAGAAGAAGCAGTAAACTAAGCTAACCTTCTAACTTACTAAAAATAGAAACTTACTAAAAATAGAAACTTACCTAAATTAGCAACTTACCTAAATTAGCAGACTACTGTAAAGAAAGAAATACTACTACTCTAAAAGAAAATAAACTTACTACTACTAAGGTCAAATTACTCTGGGTTGCGCATTCCATTCAGTTGAATTAAATACTCAAACCGTGACTTATCAAATGCTTTGGTAAATAAATCAGCATTATTATCTTCTGTTGCCACCTTTACCAGTTTGATTAAGTTCTTTTCAGCACAATCACGAATAAAATGATGTCTTATATCTATGTGCTTTGTTTTACTGTGTTTAACTGGATTATTAGTTATAGCAATTGTAGATTGATTGTCTATCCTAATAGGAGTTTGAGTGTAAGCCAAACCGTAATCCCGCAATTGTTGTTGTATCCACAGAACCTGTGAACAGCAACTACCAGCAGCTACATACTCGGCCTCGCACGTTGACACGGCTACCGATGTTTGTTTCTTGCATTGCCAGGACACCAATCTCCCTCCGAGGAACTGACAACCTCCAGTCGTTGATTTGCGCGTCAAGCTGCATCCTCCGTAGTCAGAATCTGTGAACGCTTCCAACTCTAGATCTCCCTCCGAGTGATACCAAAGTCCCAGCTTCGGTTTCGACTTGAGGTATCGTAGAATCCGCTTCACAGCTTTCATATGCATCTCCTTCGGATTCGCTTGAAACCTAGCACAAATACACACAGCAAACATTATGTCAGGTCTTGAAGCAGTTAAATACATAAGTGACCCAATCATGGCCCGATATAAAGTCGGATCCACATCGGAATCACTTTCAGTACCCGGCCCGAGATTGTGATTCACTTGAATCGGCGTGCTGAAGTGGGCAGTCAACTTAGTTCCTTCCATCCCGAAACGCTCCAATATGTCATAGACATACTTGGTCTGATGGATAAACATGCCTTCCTTCTTCTGGTCAACTTGTAACCCCAAAAAGAAATTCAACTCCCCCATAGCACTCATCTCGAACTTCGACTTCAACACCTTCTCGAAATCTTTGCACATCTGTTCGTCTGATGATCCAAAAATGATATCATCTACGTACACTTGTACCAAGATAAAATGATCTCCCTTTCTCTTCACAAAAAGAGTACTATCTATCCTACCCCTCTCAAAGCCATTTTCTAAAAGATGGTTGGATAGAGTCTCATACCATGCCCTAGGTGCCTGATGTAATCCAAAAAGAGCCTTATCTAATCGATATACTCTATCAGGATATTTAGGATCTGTAAACCCGGGCGGTTGTTCTACATACACTAACTCCTTCACTTTCCCATACAGGAAAGCACTCTTAACGTCCAGTTGATATACTTTAAATCCTTTGAAGGAGGCAAAAGCTAAAAACAACCTAATTGCTTCTAACCTTGCTACAGGTGCAAACACTTCATTGTAATCGATTCCCTCCTCTTGGTTGAAACCCTTTACAACTAATCTTGCCTTGTTGCGCGTGACTATACCCCGATCGTCTCGCTTGCACTTAAAAACCCATTTGGTTCCTATTGCAATCTCCCCTCGAGGTAACGGAACTAACTCCCACACTTCTAGTTTCCTAAATTGTGACAGTTCTTCCTGCATCGCTTCAACCCAGGAGTTGTCCTTAAGTGCCATTTGCACATTTTTGGGCTCTACTTGCGATATGAAACACGAATATAGACATGTATGATATGCCTCGGAGTCGTTTATCATCGACAACAACACAGTGTTGTTATTTACACTACTCCGAGTCCTCACACCCTCGTTAGGATTTCCTATGATGCTATCTATAGGATGGTTCTTGTTAATCCTAGAGGTCTCTATTTCGTCTACCCTTAGATTATCTCCTAAGTTGGATCCTATTTCACCTAAAGGGGGAACAGGCTCAGCTTCCACATTCTCTTCCTCACGGACGTTTTCCTCAGAGGCAGAACTTGATGCTTGAGTCTGATTCTCAGTATTAGGTTCTTCTGGATTAGCAACTTCTGGAGACCCATCTACAGTCGCAGTAGGCTCGGACGTAGATTCGAACGTGGTCCTTGGAAAAATATGGCCATCGTCATTTAGGTGCAACGTCGCCATGTCTTTATCGATTGTACCTGCAGTATCATCCAAAGGAATGTTAAATGACTCAAATAACTTATCATAGTCAAATATCCATTCCGGACCAGTTTGGGGTTCATGTGTATAACTTGTGACTTCAATATTATACACAATCTCCACAGTACCATTCTTTTGTTAAAACCCCGTTTGTTTGGTGAGTTTGGCACATAACCTAGGAAGTATCCTTCGTCAGCCTTTTCACCAAACTTCGGTTGATGTTTTGTCCTTAAAAGTGTGCATGGTACTCCAAACGGTTCGAATCCAGTTAAGTTAGGTGGCCTTTTATTCAAAATTTCATAACATGTTTTGTTCAATGATTTGACTGTAAGGACTCTATTTAAAATATGGCACGCGGTATTCACTGCCTCCCCCCAAAACATGGTAGGAAGCTTTGAATCCGAAAGCATAGTCCTTGCAGCCTCAATCAATGTTCTGTTTTTACGTTCGGCCACCCCATTCTGTTGAGGTTCATATGGTGCACTGAATTGATGCACGATGCCCTTTGATAGGCAATATACACCAATTACAGAGTTTTTAAATTCAGTCCCATTATCACTACGAATATGTTTAACCCTTGTTCCGTAGGAGTTCTCCACTTGGTCTAAGAACCCGATGAGCTTTGTAGCCGTCTCGTCCTTCGTACCTAAAAAGAAAACCCATGAAAACCGTGAGTAATCGTCAGTGATAACTAAGCAAAACCAACTACCTCCTATACTCCTTTTGTTGATAGGGCCGAAAAGGTCCATATGCAACAAATCGAATGTCGAGGTTATGGAATTCAGCTTCTTGGACTTGTGTGTCTTTTTATGTTGCTTGCCCTTCATGCACGGTAGACACTTATCTTCAAACTGAAAGCTCTTCAGAGGCACACCTTGCACCAAACCATTCTTCGTTATGTAGTTCATTTTCCTCAGGTGCAAGTGAGCCATTCGTCTGTGCCACAAAACCGATTCCATCTCTGAAGCTTTTGATAGTAAGCAGATCGGACCCATCGAATTATCTGGCTTGTTCATATCGAGCATGTACAAGTCATTCTTCCTTGGAGCTCGCATCAATATCCACTCTTCAGGTATCTTGAATCCCGGCTTTAGCACCAACGCCTCAGTGTCAGTAAATAACACCGAGTTCTTCTTATCACAGATTTGAGATACACTAATGAGATTATGAACCAGTTTATCAACGTGATAAACTTGATCCAATGTAATCGTCCCATTAGTGACTTCTCCAGTTCCAGTGATATTTCCTCCTTTGTTGCCAGCGAATGATACAAATCCCCTATTACCCCCCTTGAAGTCTGTGAGAAGACTTCTTTCCCCCGTCATATGCCTGGAGCAACCACTGTCGACGAACCACTTGTTGTTTGGACCGGTAGTTATCTCCTGCACATGAAAGAAAAATAGGTTAGTTATCACGGGGAACCCAAGCCATGACTGACTTGGTAATACCATTCTCGTCCACATACTTGAACTCTTTCAAATACCCATCTCGCCTTTCAGGTGACTTGGGCCTTTGAACTGAATTCTGTTGTGGTGCCGAGTGATTTAGATTCACTCTTTGCCTTTGAGTAGGCATTTGTTGTGATGCTCTAGAATAAGTCTTATTATAATGCATTTCAGACTGTGATCCCTGAGCTTTTACCGGAACATATTGTCTAACAGGAGTATGTGACCTAACTGGAGTGTGTGACCTGCTAGGTGTGGTGCTCCTATAGACTTGTTGAGGTGCTGACCTAGATTGATTAATGACACGATTCGGTGAATTTGTCCTAACCACTTCTTTTGGTCCAACCTTAACCGGTGTTTGTTTCACAACAGGTTTTGGTGCGGCCTGCACAGTTTTCTCGGTACTCTGAGAACTACTAGTGCTCGCCACTCTTGGTGAGGGCTTAACAGGTGTTGGATTCACTGTCTTAGATGTAACATCAGCTTTCCTATTAGGACAGTGAGAAGCAACGTGCCCTTTCTCGTGACATCTAAAGCAAGACATCTTATCCATGGACTTTTTGGTTGGTCCCTTAGATCTAGGTGTCTCATTAGTGTCTAATGCCTTTGGTACATCTTCAGTGTCTGTCTCTTCGACCTGGTCAGCCCATGAAATTTTCTGTTTTCCTGCAGGTGTTTCACTGGAGGAAGACACAAATTTCACTTGCTTGACCTTGACGGTTGAGTCAGTCACCTTAGGTGTATTTTCAACTTTAGGCTCAGGTGTAGGTTCAGGTAGGTCCTCTAAAACTACTGACTTGTCAGTTTTCTCCTGAGGCTGAGGCACATAGTTATCATTGAAAGGTGGAGGAATCTCATGAAAACCTAGACCTACAGGCTTCTTAGACTGTCTTTGGGCATCTAAGACTTTCCCTAGGTTTAGGCTCGAATTCCTAAACTTTTCCAGCTTGCTATTTGCCTCTGCTACCTTAACCTTGGTCTCGGCTAGCTCTATGTCCTTGTCTTTCAGACTTTTAGTCAAGGCTTCTACGTGCTCATACATAAGTTCTATCCTAACACACTGCTCACTCAGTTTGTCTTTTAGAACGATTACATCTTGAGCATCAGCCTTAAGCTTTTCTTTTAAATCTTGTTTTATGTCATTTAGGCTAGCATTTTCTATTTTCAAGTTTTCATTTTGAGCAGCTATGGTCTTATGTGAGTCTAAAACTAGATTTAACCTATCATTAGAATTAACACATAAAGCACATAATTCACGAAATAGAGAAACAGAAAGACTAACCTTAGAGTTATCAGATTCCACGTTGGCCATCTGAGCAGCAAACTCCAGCAAGGTCTGATCATTCGCTTTCTCTACCCACATCGGACTGCTGTCCCTTGTGGTCTGCTCATCCTCATCACAACCATTCTCCGTAACTTCAGCCATGAAAGCTCTAGCATTGGACTCCGGATGTGAACTCCAGTCATAAGAACCATCTAGCTGTCTGTCAGACGTGACATTTGAAATTAGACCCGCTAGATTGGCCTGACCGGATGAAGAACTCGGAAGATATCTCTGTTGGGACTGACTTTGGTACTGTCCTTGTTGCTGACTCTGCCCCTGGTATGACTCTACCTTCGGTCTTTGACACTCCCTCGCGAAATGTCCCAATCCCTGACAGTTGTAGCATTTGACCTTGGACTTATCAAATCCTATCCCCTTGTTATTCATCTGTAGATTCCTTCCGGTTCTCTTTATGAATCTCTTAACCCGTTGGGTTACCATGGCCAGTTGCCATTTCAGATCCATTTCCTCTAAGTCATCAGGGTCGACCTGATCGTAATCTTCATCCCAAAGAGCCGGATCATTGATCTTCCCTTGAACGCAATTTCCGTATGCGGCCACAAATGAAGCAAGCAGATTCAGATGTTCTTCCGCCGACTTTGCGCTCATTGGCATCTTAGAATAACTCTGACTGGTCGATGCCTGTTGATCTTGAGGTTGCGGTTCCTCCGACCTTCCTAATCCTAAGAACGCGCGGTTTAGAGAGTCTTCGGACTCTGGTGGTGATGACGTTTCTCCGGTGAAAAACGCTGTAGCACTCTTCTGATCAGCTGTCACTGATGATTTTGATGTCTTTCCAAAATACATAGCCGGATTTTGGACTTGCTCGTAATCAGTCTCAGCTTTAATCATCTCGAAGTGATATGCCCTCAACGTTCCCACGATGTCATCCAGCGATTGAGCATAGTATTTGTCTTCATTAAGCTTAATCATTGCCACGTACATAGCCCATTTGGCCGGTAGGGCATCAAGAAGCTTGTTGTTCTTGTCTGTCTCAGAATACTCAATACCATGACTTTCAAGCTCTGTTATCAGATGATAAAATCGTGTGATAATATCATCCAACTGTTCATCCTTAAGAGCCTTGAAAATCGCAAACTGTTGGGTCAACAGCTCTGTACGCTTTCTACGCACCCGTGGATTACCCTCACACCTTTTCTGGAGGGACTCCCAAAGTTCTTTCGACGTCCTCTGAGTCCGAAATGTGTGCAAGATATCTTGAGGTAACGCCATTCGGATAATAGAGAAAGCCTTGTTTTCAGCTTCAAATAGTTTCTTGTCATCCTCTTTCATCATTTGGTATGACAGAACCTTTTGACGGCCTTCTACCTCAGATACTGGTGGAATGTACCCTTCATCTATGCACACCCACATGCGCATGTCGTTGAATCGTACAAAATCAGTGAATCTATCCTTCCACCAGTAGTAATCCTCAACTTTCATCAGCTTAGGTGGTGCATTGGCCTTCCCAACTTCGTGATCCATTTCAAGGAATTTCTGAAGGTTCGACATCTTTTCTGAAAGAATTTGAATTTGAACTTAATTAATTTAATTAGAAACTGATTTAAATTAACTTATTCGAATCTAGATAGATTCGAAACTAATTAATATTTAATCTTTTGAAATTAAATTCGATTAAGTCTTAAAATTCAAGTAGATTCGAAATAATGTCAGATTCGAACAATCCCACAGATTCGAAGATAGGTCAGATTCGAAGGACTCTTAAACTCGAAGACCCTTAGAATCGAAGGCAAAGATACCCTAACCTATTCCTAAGTAACAAGACCCCTGAGGAAACAAGATAAAATTTCGGGACGAAATTCCCTTAACAGGGGGAGACTGTAACATCCGACACCAAACCAGATTAGCAGCTATGTTCTAACCAGTACTCATTAGCAAATTATAACCTAATAAGTGATCATTAACAATTAATCAAGGTGATTAACAAAGTTCATAAGGAAATTCATGTCAATTAGAAACAGTTTCATCGGTGCGATGAATCGACAAATTAATTAATCCGATCGATTTGCGATATGGTGGATTAATTCAACCAAGTACATAATTAAATTAAGATTAGTAACACTAATCATGCATTAAAAAACTTACTTAACATTAATTATGCAATACTAAATCAATTCATTAAACAAATGCATTCAAAGGTATTTATGAATTTACATAAAAAGGGAAATACAAGAATACATTCTAAATACTTTTATACAAATAAATAAAAACCAAAATACATCATCCTTATACGAAAAAATCAGCCAACACAAAAGGGGAACACACTATTGTGTCCCCTTTGACTTTCATTATAAATATTGAAAAGAATTCAACACTTTTTCTACTTTTCCAACATGTTGGTAAAGTATTAAACATCACTTTTTCTTTCATCATTTGCAAGACCAAATCCTCTTCTATAAATAGAGGACTCATTTCCTCATTTCATTCACACCTTGCAAACACCAAAAACTCTCTCAAACCCTCCCTAAAAATTGGCCAAAGAAGGAGCAACAACACCAAAGTTGCAACTTTTTGTTCTTGAAGTGTTTTAAGAGTTCTTTTGGTGCAATCTTTCAAGAATTTCAACTTCTACTCATTTGCATTATTCAAATACCTCAAGTAAGTAAATAATAACTTATAAACTCTTATATTTATGTTGATATAAGTCTTGCATAATGTATATAATCACCAACAACAACAAGTTTCATAAAAACTCAAGTTTATAAATCACTAGTTTTATTTTAAAGTGGGTTTCTTCAAATGAGTTCATAAATGTATAAACACATAATGTAAATATAAATAATATGAAAAAAATTTATATAAATGTGTTTCATAACCTTTTATACATGTGGTTTTTGAATAAACAACAAGAATCACAAGTTGTTTCAAGTTTATGAAATCCGGATTTTCGACAGAAATATTACGTCGACTTTGAAAAATCATAACTAATTCATAACTTAACGAAATGAGTTGATTCTTGTCTCAAAATTTAGATCTATGTCTTAACTAAAAATCTGGAGGTTTTCATAATTTAATATGGAGTTTAGGACCCCCAAATATTATTTGGGAACCCGAAAGTTTGACAGCTCAAAAATGGCCAACATAGGGTTTTTAACGAGCTTTTTCCCAACCAAAACACCTCGAAAAATGGCCGTTCTTAACTTTAAAAATTCTTTGTATATATTAGTTTTATATCTATGAAAACCAAAGCTCAAATCTTTTTGGAGCTTGGTCGAGAACAGCCTCAAACTAGGCCGAAAAACCTTTAAAAAGCTGGAAAATTATATATATATATATATATATATATATATATATATATATATATATATATATATATATATATATATATATATATATATAAACTTGACGTTTTAAGTGGGTTTTATTTATAAACTTGTAAAGTTGGCTGATTTAAAACATAAAAACCTTTATACATACATATTATCATATATATATATATATATATATGGGAGCTATTAAGTCCCTCATATCATTTAGGACTCGGTTTAACGCATCCGGTGTCGTCACTCATCAACAACGCAAACCTTCGTTTTTGCGCTCGATTTTACCATCAACTTACGGTGAGTCTTCGTAGCCCCTATTTTCACTATCAATTGGGGTGGAAATACATGCACTATTTTCATATGCACATCAAAACTATTTATTTCTTATTCGTATTACACATGTGGATCCATCAGCCCTCATATCATGAACCGTTAATTACATTTATTTGTAAGCGCGAATATATTGTGGATAGATCTATCGGGAGTCATGTCCCCCATTCGGGTTAGTTTTAACCGGCTAACAGTGGAATGCATATATATTTAACACACGATATTACAGTCGGGAATACTGCACAGGGGAAACTCATTTAATTAAGTTTCGGTTGCATGATGGTTTATGTAATAAATACATGGAATTTATGCTTTATAAATTCAACTCATCTGATAATGTCCATACAATTGGTCTTTTCGCGTAAACCTATGAGCTCACCAACAATTTGTTGACGTATTTTAGCATATATTTTCAGGTATTTAAGACATGCGCATTCATCGGAAGCATTCCAAGGCTTCCGTTCATTTTGGAGTCGCATCATTTTCAAACCGGAGATTTATTTGCACCATTTTTGATAATGTATTTAAATATCTGTATTTTGCGAACCATTTACATTTCATGTTGGTTTGTAAAACCTTCCTTATTTTAAAGTTAAATCGATGTATTTCTGAAAACGTCCATGTAGCGGTCGTTCGTTATGATTATGGTTACGCTTCCGCGCTCGTCACGGCTCGCTTAGCAGGGTGTGACAGATTGGTATCAAAGCCATAGTTATAATGAACTAGGTTGCATTAGTACCTAGACTATAACTGTTACAAAAAACTAAACTTTCTTCAAGAACTGTGAACATATGTACGGACCTTGATGACAGAAGCATGTCAAACAATACAGTTGTTATCCTCTTTGACTCCGAGGATGAATACTCACCCATGTAATAAGGAAGTCAAGGTGACACTGAGGTGTACTATGGATCGGAGACCCACTGAAACCCAAGCAATGACGAGGTAAAGGACCCGTCAGAACAAGAGGAGGGCAACTGTGGCCCTACAGCACCAATTGCTCCACCACGTGTTCCATCCTACACCCTATTCAGATCTATGTCTCTGTATCTTAACTAAAAATCTGGAGGTTTTCATAATTTAATATGGAGTTTAGAACCCCCAAATATTATTTGGGAACCCGAAAGTTTGACAGCTCAAAAATGGCCAACATAGGGTTTTTAACGAGCTTTTTCCCAACCTAAACACCTCGAATAATGGCCGTTCTTAAATTTAAAAATTCTTTGAATATAGTATTTATATGTCTATGAAACCCAAAGCTCAAATCGGTTTGGAGCTTGGTCGAAAACAGCCTCAAAGTAGGCCGAAAAACCTTTAAAAATCTGGAAAATATATATATATAAACTTGACGTTTTAAGTGGGTTTTATTTATAAACTTGTAAAGTTGGGTGATTTAAAACATAAAAACCTTTATACATACATATTATCATATATATGGGAGTTATTAAGTCCCTCATATCATTTAGGACTCGGTTTAACGCGTCCGGTGTCTTCACTCATCAACAACACAAACCTTCGTTTTTGCGCTCGATTTTACTATCAATTTACGGTGAGTCTTCGTAGCCCCTATTTTCACTATCAATTGGGGTGGAAATACATGCACTGTTTTCATATGCACATCAAAACTGTTTATTTGATATACGTATTACACATGTGGGTCCATCGGCCCTCATATCATGAACCGTTAATTATATTTATTTGTAAGCGCGAATATATTGTGAATAGATCTATCGTGAGTCATGTCTCCCATTCGGGTTAGTCTTAACCGGCTAATAGTGGAAAGCATATATATTTAACACACGGTATTACAGTCGTGTAACTGCACAGGGCAAAGTCATTTAATTAAGTTTCGGTTGCATGATGGTTTATGTAATACATACATAAAATTTATGCTTTATAAATTCAACTCATTTGATAGTATCCATACAATTGGTGTTTTTGCGTAAGCCTATGAGCTCACCAACAATTTGTTGACATATTTTAGCATGTATTGTCAGGTATTTAAGACATGTGCATTCATCGGAAGCATTCCAAGGCTTCCGTTCATTTTGGAGTCGCATCATTTTCAAATCGGAGATTTATTTGCCCCATTTTTGATAATGTATTTAAATCTATGTATTTTGAGAACCATTTACATTTCATGTTGGTTTGTAAAACCTTCCTTATTTTAAAGTTAAATCGATGTATTTCTGAAAACGTCCATGTAGTGGTCGTTCGTTATGATTATGGTTACGCTTCCGCACTCGTCACGCCTCGCTGCCAACCGGGGTAGCAGGGTGTGACAGATTGGTATCAAAACCATAGTTTTTAGTGAACTAGGTTGCATTAGTACCTAGACTATAACAGTTACAAAAACTAAACTTTCTTCAAGAACTGTAAACATATGTATGGACCCTGATGATAGAATCATGTCAAACAATATAGTTGTTATCCTCTTTGACTCCGAGGATGAATACTCACCCATGGAATAAGGAAGCTAAGGTGACATTGAGGTGTACTATGGATCGGAGACCCACCCATACCCAAGCAATGACGAGGTAAAGGACCCGTCAGAACAAGAGGAGGGCAACTGTGGCCCTGCAACACAAATTGATCCACCACGTGTTTCATCCTACACCCTATTCAGAAGCCATCCCAATGGACCATTGAGGAAGTTCACCCCTAGGAAAAGGGTGTGACTGGCACAACGGGAGTCTATCTCGGTACCGCCCATCAGCCAAGCCCGCCGCTGTAGCGACAGGCGAACGTAAGACAGTGGGGATGGATGCCTCACACTCTACAAGAGTGGAGAAACGAGGAAGAGATCCCAAGCCAGTTAGGAATACCATATTCTTTTCGAGTACTGACACTTACCCAGGAACCTACGCAACGAACGGTGCCTCTGTTGGTGGCAAGGACCGCAAGACACGACCTTCAATTTCGACAAATCCACTAGGAGGTCAGTGAGATCTCTGCAAGGATTAAGCAGGAGACAATACAAACCACCAATATACCTTGGGCCAACCAGAATACCTAGGCGTCAGCGTCAAATTTGATGAAGGCATCATAATGGCTCCTGGACATGCTAGTTCGGGACCCGAGTCTTAACAGAGGACTTCTATGAAGTCAACGGAACTGAAAGACGATATGAATGATCTAAATAAACTGTTTGAAAATTTTTATGAAGACTACTCTGATAAGACCAAATCTGGTGTTCCTATTTTGGATTCTGAAAGGGTTTCTGAAGAACCTGTGGTAGTCTCTAATCATTCACAACCACTAATTTTTGGAGATAATGGAGAGATTTCATCAATTGATGCAGACATTCCATTTGAGAGTGTACAACAATCTCAAGCTCCAGAGTTATAAGAAACTCCCTTGAATGCTCAAAACTCTGAATTCCCTACTTTAGTTGATATTCCAACAAAATCTGAACCTATCCCCCGTCAACCCTACCTAGACTTGAATCCCAATCATGACCAACTACAACCTTATCCTCATTCTTTCAAATGGACAGGGATCACCCACCTGAAAACATCATTGGCGATCCTTCTGCATCTGTTCAAACCCGGAGAGCTACCATTAATGAATGTCTATTCTCAATTTTTTTGAGTAAGATAGAACCCAAAACGGTGAAAAAAGCTCTTCAGGATGCCGATTGGATAGTAGCGATGCAAGAGGAGCTCAATCAATTTGAGAGGTTGAAAGTCTTGCGATTGGTGGAAAGACCGAAAGACGAATCTAACATTGGCACGAAGTGGATTTTCAAGAACAAGAAGGATGAACATGGTGTCATCATTCACAACAAAGCGAGACTCGTAGCCAAAGGATATAGTCAGCAGGAGGGAATAGATTACGACGAAACATTTGCCCCCGTTGGCCGAATAGAAGCTATTAGGATGTTTTTAGTATTTGTCACGCATAAGAATTGTACGGTTTATCAAATGGATGTAAAACTTGCGTTTTTGAATGGGGAGTTGAAAGATGAAGTATATAAATATCAGCCCGAAGGATTTACAGATCCTTTGAAGCCTGATCATGTATATATTTTAGATAAGTCACTATATGGCCTTAAACAAGTACCACGAGCTTGGTATGATGCGTTATCATTTTATCTATTAAAATGTGGCTTTAACAAAGGTGCAATGGACACTACCCTATTCATTAAACGTCAGGGTCCAGATATCATAGTAATACAAATATATGTAGATGATATAATTTTTGGGTCTACAAATCCTGATTTTGTAAAAAGTTCGTATTCTTAATGTCCTAAATTTTTTTTGAGATGATCATGATGGGTGAAATTAATTTTTTGGAATTTTCATCAATCAGTCAAAATATATACAAGACATGTTGAAGAAATTTAACATGGTCAACAGTACCCTAGTGAAAACAACCATGGCTCCTGATTCTAAATCAAAACTCGATGAGGACATTTCAGGGAAACCTGTTGATGTAACTCATTATCGAGGAATTATTGGGTCATTAATGTACTTAACCGCGAGTAGACCTGATATTATGTTTGCTACATGTGTCTGTGCTAGATATCAGGCAAATCCAAAAGAATCACATTTGGCTGCCGCGAAAAGAATTCTATGATATCTGAAGGGTACTCCGAACTTAGGTTTGTGGTATCCTAGGGAATCAACATTTACATTGACTGTGTTTTCTGATGCTGATCATGCAGGAGATAAAATGGACAGAAAGAGCACACCAGGAGAAGTTCAATTCCTTGGTGATAAACCCGTCTGCTGGTCATCCGAGAAACAGCACTGTGTGTCGCTGTCAACAGTCGAAGCTGAATATGTTGCTGTATCATCATGTTGTTCACAAGTGCTGTGGATGAAGAGCCAACTGCGTGACTACGGGGTTACACCTCATAAGATCCCAATTTATTGTGATTCACAAAGCGCAATTGCTATAGCTTTTAATTCGGTGCAACATTCTAAAACAAAGCACATCGACATTCGATATCATTTTATAAAAGATCATGTAGAAAATGGTAATGTAGAATTATATTTTGTGCCGACTGAATATCAGCTAGCTGATTTGTTTACCAAAGCATTAGATGAAAAACAATTTAATTTTTTGGTATACAAATCGGGTTTGTTGAATCGGTAGATTTAAACATTTAGGTGCTACAAAATATAATTTTAATTTTACAATTTTTACTTGATTTAATTTGTGTGTTAATCTCTTGTGATTTCAATGTTTTAAGTTTTATGAGATTTAACTGAATAGGATTGTCATGTGTAGGGGGAGCAAACTGAAAATTTTATCTGATATGTTATATCTGATAATTTTTTTTTATCTGCTTGATTGCAGGGAGAGCAAGCTTAAAAGACGATATTCATCCGATGGGGAGCAACAATGCAAATTTTAAAGGGGAGCCGAAATGCAAAATTTTATTTTTCTTGAATTAGTTATTTTTTTAGTTCATTTTATTTGATATTTTTGTGTGTTGCTATAATATTTTTTGTTTGTTTTTGTTCATTTTATTTTTTTTATTTTTTATATATTTTTAGTTTAGTTGTTATATTTTTTTAGTTATATTTTTGTTGTTTTTATTTTTTAAGTGTCAGTAATTTTTTTGTTAAATGAGCTTAATTGAGAAAAAGAGAGAATGAGCTTAATTTTTGTTTTAAAAAATGGGTCGGGTATTGTTTGAAATTAGGTATAAAATTGAAATTCAAATTTCAATTTGAACTTTTCGAATTCTAACTACTGTACACCGACTCAAATTTCTCTTTGTCTTCAATCACACAAACCCAGAAACAAGTTTTTGTTTGATTCAAGTATTAACAGAAAATTTGTAAGTAAATGTTTCTTTTGTTTACTGTTTTATGGATTTCATTTTAGTTTCGAGTTTAATGTTATGTTTGATACTGTGTGTTTGTTTGTGTGTGTTGGTGTGTGTAAATCCAAAGCTTGTCATTTGGGTTTTAAATTTGAAATTGAAAATACGTATGTGTGCATAATGTTCATATAAGCTTGAATATCAAATTTTTAAGTCTTATCATACAACATACGCCATTTAATTTGAGTTTTAGGTTCAAAAATTTTCAAGTTTTAACCCTACTGAAAATCTGATTTTTGAGAGTTAAAAAAGTTTCTTCTGAAACAACTTCAGTAAGGGAAAGTGTCCAAAATGATTTCGAGTAGGAAAACTTCAACTTTAGGTCCAAAAATCCTTGGAATGCTTTTTCAAAAAATTTCATAGTGTTATAGGACTTAGAAATACTTTTCTTCTTCAAACTCGATCATGAATTAACCAAGAAAAAGATGTGCATATATCGAGTTTGATTACATTGAATCTTACTGTTTCTTTCGGGCTTCACATGTTTGGGACTTAGAATTTTTAAAATTCTCAAACTCGGTTAAAGTTTCAACCAAGGAAACCTAACTTTCAATCGAGTTTGGCATTGCATCACCCAAGAAAACGCTAAATCTCATTCGAGTATGAAATAAATGGAACTTAGAATCATTTCAGTTTTCCAAACTTGGTCAAAGGGTTATTTGAGAAAAATTCAAGACTTAACGAGTTTGAATACATTCCATCCGAGTAACTTTAAGTGTATTTTGAATTTGATGAAGTTTCATTCAAAAAGTCAGTGAGTCTTTCGAGTTTCATATAGCTTTATCTGAGTTTACTCACATGTCACCCGAGTTTGACATAGCTTCATTCGAGTTTGGTGTAACATCACCCGAGTTTACCATAGTTTGATCGAGTTTGTCCATACTTCACCCGAGACTTTGTGTGTGTCATTCGATTTTAACCATATGTATTTCGAGTTTGAGGTCAAAATTTCAAAAATTTGTCTAAGTGTGGGAAATTTGATTTTTCAGAGAAATTTCACATTTTTTGAGTAAATTTTAAAATTTGTGTTACATTAACATTGGTCAGTTAACGATTGACTTTGGAGTCCTAACAGTGATATTTTAATATTATTGTCTGGAATCCCGATGCTTTAAACAATGTAACACATATTTTTCTAATTTCTTGTTAAATGTTCTATTTCTCTATATGTAGGATTCAATTTGTTTTCCTGGCATATCTAACATGTTTGTTATTTTTACAGGTGACAAATGACATCCCAAACCCCCACCCATAACTCAAGTTCATCAGACTCCCATTCCTCATCGAATCATACTCTTGTTTCCAAACTTATAAAATCAGCCTCAGTAACCAGATCATCACCATCATCCCCCATACCAGACACCAAACTTCTCAAGTCTAAAGATTGCCTAAACCTGCTTGACAACAATCACCGATTTGATCCTAATTCTATCAAAGTAAGCCACCCGGTGATTGTAGAAATTCTCAAAGGTCACCCTCTTTGTTACCTTCTAAAATACGAGCCATCAATTTCTCAGATCTATTTACATCAGTTCTGGCATACAATCAAATTTGTGCCTGATGTCGGTGATCATTATTTCAAAGTCACCATTGACCAATTTAAAGCCAAAGTCAGCCTTGCCAGACTGCGTCACAACCTGTTTCAGCCTTGCAGGACTGCGTCACCATTTTCCTTACTATGCTGATTTTGAGGACTTTGTCTCCGATGAGCAACTTTTTCGAGACCTTATAAGCCTTGGATACTCTAAACCACTGACAAAGTGTTCCATATTCCATCGAAACGGTCTTAACGGGGAATGGTATACTCTGTTCGGCACTTTGAACAGATGTATGACCTCTAAGCATACTGGCATTGACCGAGGAAGCTTGCATTGTCTACGTATTTTCCATGAAGTGGCTTACAATAAACATTATGATTTTGCGCAATGCAATTGGGAGGACCTCAAAGAAGTAGTGCTAGCAAAGACTACTAATCGAGCAAGGAAGTTTGTGCCCCTACAACGTTTCATTCAAATATTGATCAGAGGGATACTGCGAGCAAATGAGAAGATACCAAAGAGGTCACAATCACAGAAGTGTTTGGATTATGTGATGATGAGCTTGCACAGAGTCCAGGACGACCCTAATGCTAATATAATGCCAATCCCTGAGTTTTTCTGGAAATATGCTGATGCAAATGCTGAATCTGTGAGGTTGTATAGAATAGATCACGCTCCTACATAAACTCAAGAACCGATTAATCCTACCTAGGGAGCTATAGGAGAGGAGGTACGTCAACAACAGGTTTACCTACAGGGAAATATTGATGAGTGTGAGGGAGTTGAAGGAGATGTGAGGGGTGGCGAGGCTGATTCCGATTCTGAACGAACATTGTCAAATATACAAGAAGGTGGAAATGAAGGAGAGGATGATGATGATGATGACAGTGATGATAATGTGGATGGAGCTAGAGAAAGAATTGCAACATCTCAATCTGAGCGTATACCAGAAATAGAAGTTGATGAGATGGTGAGTGTGAGTGTGAGGGAAGCCCTTAACATAGAAAGTCGGGAAACCACGACTACAATTAGCTCTCCTATGAGAGTTGACATTGAAGCAACCAATACCCCACTGGCGATTGCACACCCCACTAGCCACTATTCTCCTTCTCAACAAGTAAATGTTTCATTTTTGCACGGGGATATAGCACAACATCTATCCTGGGATCAATTGGATTCCACGGATGATGAAATCAGTATACATCTGCCCCAGTGTACATTCATTAAAGCATAAGTCATAGAACCTATAGAGATTAGGACACTCGAGTCGACTTCATGCGTTGAAGTAAGTACAGAAGGACTTCGTGTCCCTGTTACAACAACTATAGTATTGGAAGCATTTGTTGCTCCTTCAATCGAAGTAGTTAGAAGTCCTGCCAAAGTCACAACAATGCCAACTCTAACAACAGCCACACGGAGGTTCTTTTTACAAGTTCAACCGTTTTGACAACTGGAAGTCTGCATGACCTAGGTGTTAGCACGTTACCCTTTGTGACTGAAACGAGATTAAATGAAGTTATTTATGGAGTTACCAATCAAATGTCCGCATAGTATGCCGAAATGATGAACCAAATGAACAACATTCAAAGATTATTAAATGGGATGGCTACTGCCGTCGTGAAAGAAGAAGAAAAGCAGATCTCAAATAATGAATTGAGAGATTACTGTGTAGACCAATTTGATGAAAAAGGAAAGGATGTTGGGGTTAGAGAATACTGTTGTAAGTGCTCTGGGCTAAGTGTCTGAATGATTATCTATTATTGATCAAACGTGCATGTCACAAGCTTCGGGGTCCAAAAAACGACATGAGGACCATGACGACTCCGATGATGCTCCTCATGAGGGGCAGAAGAGGAGGAAGCTTGGTGAAACAGACTTGCAGAATGTTGTTTTTGAAGAAAAAGATACAGAAGGAGGAGGTGCAGAAGAAGTGGGAGGCTCAACTGATAAACCGGTTGATGCTCAAAGTGAGTTGGGATTGATTCTTCATGAAGATGTTCAAGTTCCTTTTAGTATACAATCTGGAATTTACAATATTGAAGAGTATGATGATTCTGATACAAAAGTAGAATAATTTTTTAGAATTGAAGGAGCTGAGAAAGAAATTGATGTGCCTGAGCAAAATGTATTTGAATTATCTGAGGAGTCTGTGAGAGCTGAAAATATAATTGATGAAGAGGAGCTGGTTGAGGAGATCTTAAGAGATGATTTGCCAACACCAACGGTTGAAAAGCCAGCGGTTACGGTTACTGTGAACGAAGAATATGATCCTTTCTAGTGAGTGGTGTGGTGCCTGAATCACTCAAGTTGATTTAATGGAAAAGTTGTTTGAAACTTACATCTTGGCAGATGAATCGGAAAGACAACATCACTTAAGATTTGCTGTTCAAGAAGTTGTACAGAACGAGATAAATGATATGCTAAGTTTGTTGAATGAAGATGAAATAAGAAAAAAAAAAGGTTAAGAAGCTGAAACTATCTGGAAAGCCGAATGCAGATTTTATCAAGAAGAGAAATAAGCTTCCATTTTTGGAAGACCAATGGAGAAAAAGATTTTTTGCAAGAGATATACGACGTGTTCATTTTTATAGCTGTTTAGAGTGATCGAGCCCAACATGCCAAATCTTGTTAACTACGCTCATTTCCTTCAGAACAAAACACAACCAATACAAGACGTCAGAAGTGAGCATAGAATTGTTGAACTGATAAGAATTGAAAAAGATCGACTTGTCAATGTCTTTTATCCTACTTTCACAGTGACGAGAGCTGATGGAAAGACTTATGTGTTCAGTGGAGCCGATTTGTTTATACTTAATTTGGTTGATGTTGAAGACCTTTTTGATGAATTTTGCCGCAATAAGAGAGAAGAAAACTGCCGATTTGCACTTAAATCTATATTCCATTTCATGCACACCAAGCTGGTTTTGATGTCAATTCAAGATCTACGGATTGGGGATGAGAGAGGGATGAGAAGAATAAATGTCACTACGCTAAACAGATTTATCAAAAATATGGATAGGCTGAAAGAATATCAAGTGGTTCTTGCCAAACATCCAGTGGTTATATACGAAGACAAGAATCAAAAGAAGAGATCCATGTGGATGATAAAGCTAAATAAGTATTGTGATGGTACTCTTCAGAAGGCTATGATGGCTCTGAAAGGAAAAGTTGAGTATGATGTAAAGCAACGATCGAAAAGTGGAGGCATGAGTCCAAGTGATAGAAAAATGGTTGTAGATTTTGTGGCGAAGATTGAGTCTAGATTGAGTAGCAGAAGAAGATAAGAAGGTTAGAAATGAAGCTGGGCCTCAAAGATTAAAGACTGGTTACTATTCATAAAAGGGGGAGATTGTTGTGATTAATAGTTTGTTTATGAATGTAATAAGTCTAGAGGTTGTTTTGTAATTACTCAATACTTTCATTATATATAAATAGAATAGAGTACGGTAGACGTACATAACTTTGCACTGAATATTCCATCACTTGTACGGATAGGTTAGATTGGGAATTGTGCATTCAAGATCATCTATGTAATTCTCTCATCATCTATTAAAGCATTCGGTCAGTTGTGTTCTTGTTTGTTGTTCTTAATTGTTTGATTGTTAATTGTTGTTGTTGATTCTGAAATATCATATTGCCTGCATCATACTTCTAGCTAACTCTACCACAATTCGCTTCTTCCTTGCCGCAAGGCCATTTTGTTGTGGCGTGTAAGGTGCAGTAAGCTCTCTCCTTATTCCATTTTCTTCACAAAAAAATTTGAAATCAGTTGAAACAACTTCACCACCTCTATCTGTTCGTAGAGTTTTTATGTGAAAACCACTTTGCTTCTCCACTGCTTTAAACTTCTTAAACCTGTCAAAAGCTTCAGACTTGTTTTCCAAGAAGTAAATCCAACTCATGCGACTAAAATTATCGGTAAAGAACAAAAAATAATGACTACTACTAAGAGATGGTTTATTCATTGGTCCACACAAATCAGCATGCACTAACTCAAGACATTTACGCTCCAAGCTTTTCCTATAGGAAAAAGAACTCTACTTTGTTTTCCAAATACACACCCTTCACAAAACCCAATTGTCTCAAGTTTAGGTAATCCAAAGACCATCTTCTTTTAACTAAACAACTTTAAACCACCAATATTTAAGTGGCCATAACGTAAATGCCACAACCTAATCTCATCATCACCACTAGCCATCATAGAACATTTTCAACTAATGATACATCTAGTGGAAACAAGTTATTACTGACTTTTGCAATAGTCAGACCATATTTTTTCTCTTTAATTGTGGAAAAACCATCATAAAAAACAAGTGAGTATCCACTAGACATTAATTGCCCAACAGTAAGAAGATTATGAATAAGACTAGGAACCAACATCACCTCTTCCAAAATTTTTGCATCCCCTTTGCTAGTTTTGAGACTAACAGTACCTCTTCCTTCCACTTGAATCTTCTTGTTGTCTCCTAGTGTCACCTCTGATTTCTTGGACTCATCAAGTTCCTTAAATAGTGCACTTGTTCCTATCATATGATTGGTACAACCACTGTCCAAAAACCACACACCATTAGACTCTTCCTTATTAGAAAAAACAGCCATGAACAACTTACTCTCGTCCTCTGTTTTCTCAACAAAAGTCGCCTGATTACCATCAAAATTTTCTTTTGCCAACAATAAGCTTCTATGTGACCAATCTTCTTGCAAAAGCTACATTGAAAGGTCCTCTTATGCCTCTCGTGATTAAAACCTCCTCTACCTTCACCTCTTCCTTGTCCTCTACCACGAGAACCACCTCTGGCACGAAATCCACCTCTACCACGACCATGAATAGAAGCATTATCTTGTGTATCCCCCTTCGCCTGAAATGCTTTTTCTTCATTGCTTTCTTATGACTTTTTTAACCTGTCTTCATGAGCTTGCAAAGAACTCATTAGTTCTTAAAAGGAATACTTAGATAAATCATGAGACTCTTCAATCGCATCGACAATATGTTAAAATCTCAGAGTCGAACTACTCAAAAACCTTTGCAACAACAATTTCTTAAGACATGTTTTCTCCATAAGACTTCATATGATTAACAAGCGAAGAGACTCGAGATACATACGTTTAAATGGATTCATTATTTTTCATAAGTAGAGTTTCAAATTCACGACGGCAGGATTGCAATTTTACCGTTACAACTTTTGATGAACCTTTAAATTTTGTTTTCAGAATCTGCCACGCCTCGAATGATGTAGTTGCTGCTGCAATTCTTGAGAAAATCGTTTCATGGAGAGTCTGTTGAATGAAGAACAATACTTAAGTTTAAGATCTGAAGAAGAATCAATTTAGAAAATTCAGTTGGATTCTTTTCACTTTCTGTGGATAAATCAGAATGATCAACTTTGGATTTTAAACAAACTGAAGGAATCTCAACCTTTGATTCGTTTGAAGAAGGAGAATCACTAATTTGTTTGGTAATATGAAATAATTTATCTTCTAAACCTTTGATAATGACCAAATAAGAATTTCTGTCATTATCAAATGATTGGAAATCAGTTTTAAAAGATTGTTCTGTTATTTAGAACATCTTTCTTTCATCTTCAAACAACTTAGATTTTGTTTTAAAATCATGTTCTTTCAGTAAGAACTCATGTCTTTCCTTCTCAAGAGAATCTTTAGTTAAAGATAACTCTTTTTCAAGAGCAAAAAGTTCTTCAGATTTGTTTAAAACACAATTTTGATCAGTATGATTTATATTGGAAAGTGTTTTTTTTCAAGATCTTTAACTTTCTCATACAGTTCAGATCCTTCAGGCAAAAGATATTTCATATGAGTTGTAGTATGAAGATTCTCTCGTTTCAACTCATCAAGTTCTTTATTGAATTCAGATATTTTCAAATTAAGAGCACACTTCTCATAATTTTGTTTGTCTTTTAGGCTCAAAATTTCTTCCTTCGGTAGTAATACATCACGTAAAGTCAAAGCTTTATCTGTATTTATCTGAACAAGAATGTCATAATTGTTCTTACGAATCTTTTCAAAATAATGTTCATGTGCCATTTTGAATTGCTTGAAAACAATATTTGTAATTGATAACTTGTGAAAAATGTTCGAATGCCATTTATTGAGTGAATTCTGATAAAATTTTGAAAACAATATCTATAATTGATAACTTGTGAAAAATTAGCTCTGAATTGACTTTTTGACGTTGAAATTTTAGTTTTCTGCAGAATATTGCTCGTAACTTTGGAGTGGAATTGGGCATAGAAATTTACCGAACAGGCTTTGCCAATTTAAGAAATGTAGATCTCGGTTCCAGCTTTGATTTGACGTATGGTAGGCCTTCTAACGATGATCCAGTCAAAAGTTATGGTCAATTTAAGAAACTAAGATTATTTAGTCAAACTCGAATGATAAAAGAATGAAACTCAAATGGTTATGAATGAAACTCAAATTATTAAGACTTAAACTCGAATGCTTAATGATCAATCTCGAATGAAGCTTAATGAAACTTGATTGAAGCCTAATAAAACTCGATTGAAGAAGGTTGAAACTCGATGAACCAAGTATGAAACTCGGATGAGTCTATATGATACTCGGATGAATAACAAATTTTCTCGGGTAACTCTATAACAAACTCAATAGACAAAAGGATCAAACTCGATATTCAAAGGATTAAACTCAGTCAATAAGTGATGAAACTCGATCAAAGCTTTATAAAACTTGATTAAAGCATAAACAAACTCGAATAGATCTTTGATCAAACTCGATTGACTTCTTTGTAAAACTTGATTAAAACTATGAACTTAGTTTTGCCAGTTTCATCATTTTTCAACAAAAACAAGTTCAGATTCAAATTTTATTAACAAAAATTCATGAATTGACCTCAAAATTATATCGAAGATTCGTTTTACACACAGAAACACCTTTTAAAAAGACACTTTGTCCAATTTCAGATTAAAATCTCAAAAATAGACAAAAAAAAACGTGAAGAACACAAGTTTTTTTAAAATCAGTAAAATTCAAATTACTTTCTGTGTGTTTGTAGCCAATAACCCTCCTACCTTTTGGTATCTGAACAAGATCCCACATCTTATTCTTGTGCAGCGACTCAATCTCTTCAGACATTGCACCAGACCATCGAACCGCATCTTTAGGCACAATTGCTTCCCGATAAGAGTTAGGCTCGTTTGAGCTGTCCATATGTACAGCTACTTGCAAAGCATAAGCGACCATATCTTCAAAACCATATTGAGTTGGCGGTTTTATCTGTCTCCTCGACCTCTCTTGAGCTAATGAGCTACCGATATTAGCTCCACCTTCACGTGATGACCCCGAACTCGAACCCTGAACAAAAGACGTACCCAAACCTGAATTTATCATCGGTTCACTTAAGTATTCCACTTCATCTTCTCGGGACTCGTTCTTAACGTTCATTCGGTTTTCTTCTTCATTTACAAACTCTACCCTGTTGTCACTCGAACCACGATATGAGACATCGTGCTCCTCCACCTTCTTGGTGGTACTTTCACTAGTAGAATACATCTTCTTCTCATCGAAGGTAACATCACGGCTCAGCACTATCTTCATATCATCTGGAGACCAAATTCTATAACCTTTCACACCATCTCCATACCCCATAAAAACAGCCTTCTTGGCCCTCGGTTCCAGTTTACCATCATTTTACATGGTAATATGTCGGACACCCAAACACCCTATGCTTTGAGTAATCCGCGGGTTTACCCGTCCAAACTTCAAATGGTGTTCTACAATCAATTGTGGTAGCCGGTGAGCGGTTGATGAGATAACATGTCGTGTTTACAACTTCGGCCCAATATCCACGAGACAAACCTGCATTTAGCAAGAGACACCTTGCTCGTTCCAATAAGGTTCTATTCATCCTCTCAGCTACCCCATTTTTCTGAGGCGTATACCGAACCGTCTTGTGTCTTGCAATACCATTTTCTTCACAGAAATCATCAAACTCATTAGAGCAGAATTCCAACCCATTGTCAGTTCTAATCTTCTTGACTTTACGTTCCAATTGGTTCTCCACTAATTCTTTCCAACTCTTGAATTTTCCGAACGACTCACGCTTGTGCTTCATAATAAACACCCACGTCATTCGTGAAAAATCATCTATAATTGAGAGGAATTATCGACCACCTCCAAGTGATGGAACTCTAGACGGACCCCAACTATCTATATGAATGTAATCCAACGAAGCTTTAGTTTGATGAACGGGCTTCGAGAAACTAACTTTCGTTTGTTTGCTAAGCAAACAATTTTTGCAAAATTCCAACTTTGTCACCTTATGTCCGTATAGGAGATCTCTTGAGCTCAACAACTCCAAGCCTTTTAGTCCTACATGACAAAGCCTCATGTGCCACATCTTTGTCAGCTCCGGATCTACACCTTGCGTTTGCGAAATTGCAGTGGTTCCATTTGGCAATATCGTTTCTGAAACTCCCATACAACTAATACGAGTATTTCGATACCATTATACATTAATTTATAAAGAGTACTTGCGGAAATACGGTCAAATTAAAACTTTAATACTTTAATAATCATCTACGTGATCCCAAACACTTTGCATATAACACAACAGAGTGTCGGAAATCACGGAGTAGCGTAATTGGGGTCACAATGTTAAATCATCAATTTGATTGCAAACGAATTAATAATCATTAACTAATTCGCGTAAGTCCAAAATGGAAGTCTGCTACTCCCACCTCAATCATCAACTAGATATGGAGCTCCTATCCATGCTCCAATCAATGTCTAATAGTTTGGGCCAGCAGGGCCTTTGCCCTTAACAGATCCTGAAAAGAATAATCAACTAACGGGTAAACAACAAAGTTGTTTAGTGAGTTTCTAGATTAAAGTACCATGCGATATATGAATGATTTCATGCAATGCCATGAATTTAACTAACTATTTCAGGAGGCCAACAATGGCTAATAAGCTACCACATTGCGGTTACCACACACAGGCTTACCGTACAATGGGTTTACAATAATGGTTACCACACACAGGCTTACCAATATGATTCCGCTAGGTTACCACACTCACAGGCTTACCGTCAGCGGAGAGGTCAAATGAATGATCAATAACTTATCAACCAAGTAATAATATGACAACAATAATGTATGTGATGGCAAAGCATGTAAATGACAAGAATGATACGAAAGCAATAACATACAATTCATTATATGCATACAAATACATTAATGCTAGAACTCACAGTGGTGTACAACAAGCTCCCGTCCTCGGAACCGAGTTACAATCGTCAAAATATGATTAATAGTCTCCAAGGGACCTCAACGCATCAAACCCATACAAATAGGTTCGTAGTATAATTTATTATAAGTCTCACAGCTTATGACTTCTTAACATTGATCTGGATACATTAGTCGTAAGACTTAACTAATTTCGGCATTAAACCTCAATAATTATTTTGGTCTAATTATTCTCCTTAATTGACGTCATAGTCTATTATGACAAAAGATCCCATAAAATAAAAATAATTACAATTATAATTTCGGTCCAAGGCCATCCGAATTTTAGGCCATCCGAGATTTATATTTAGCGAATTTTTCAGAATATTTCAAGGCTAAACTGCACTTTCTGCCTTACGGATTTAACACCAAAAATACCAAAACTTCTCTATATTATTACAAAGAGTTGTAAAATCATTCCCAACACACACACACACACATATGTATACATACATACATACATATATATATATATATATATATATATATATATATATATATATATATATATATATATATATATATATATAAACTCATTTTAACCACCAAAACATCATTTTCATCATTTTAGATTACCTAGGGTTTATATGAACTCAAACTTGGGTTTTTGAGATAAACCCACCAAAATACATAGAAACTTGCATTATATACCTTCAAAGGATGGATCTAACATATTCCATCATTATTTTTGAAGATCTAAAGATTTCTAAGATATCTCCGTGAAAACCCATCAAAATACATAGAAACTTGCATAATATACTTTCAAAGGATGGATCTAACATATTCCATCATATTTTTATGAAGATCTAAAGATTTCTAAGATATCTCCCTGAAAACCCATCAAATACATAGAAACTTGCATAATATACTTTTTAAATAATGGATCCAACATATTTCATCATTTTTTTTTCAAGATCAACCATTTCTAAGAGATCTCCATAAAAACACATTTAAGTTCTCATCTTCTTCATATGAAGATGGTGGAGAAAAGAGAAACCGTACGAATCTTCCAAAAATCAGATCTTTCCTTTCTTTTCTCCTCCAAAAATCTCTCTCTTTTCTCTCTTTTTTTTTGCAATGGCCGAACATGTGTGTGTGTATGCGTGAACTTAAAGCAAATAACACAACATTATTTTTCCTTTATTTTCTTTTAGTCCTTTTACTTTTCATATTTACCTTTTAGACCCTACAATTATTTCCATTTCTTTTAAGGTTCTTTCTTCATAAATCAATACTTTATTTATTATAATTTACACAACCATTTATTTATATATCACAATATTAATTAATATTCCGAAATTGTATTTCTTTACGATAAATATTAATTATCGATTAAATAATCGGATCGTTACAATTCCTCCCCTCTTAAAAGGATTCCGCCCACGGAATCAGGTTGTTTTGAACAGAGCAGGGTATTTGGCCATCATTTCAGCCTTCGTCTCCTAAGTAATCAGAGATCCACGGTGGTGCTTCCAACAAACGAGTATCATATCGATCTCCTTATTCCTTAGGTTAATCACTTTGTCGGCGATAATCTTTTCTAGTTCTTCGACATATCGCAACCGCTCATCGATTTGCACATCATCCAAAGGAACGGTCACCGTAGGATTGATCGGGCTTTTCGCTAACATGGAAGGTGTCATGAATTCCTGCCAACTTAGCGGGCATCTCTAATTTATAAGCTTGGGCTTCGACACATTCGGTAATAGGAAATGGTCCAACATATCTAGGACTTAACTTTCCTCGCTTCCCAAATCTCATAATCCCCTTCCACGGAGAGACGTTCAGCATCACCGAATCTCCCACTGCAAACTCAATATCTTTATGACGTTTGTCTGAGTATGCCTTCTGTCGATCTTGGGCTTTGGTTCGCTCACGAATAATCTGAATTTTATCATGCGTCTCTTGAAGCAATTCGGGACCCGCCAACGGTTTCTCGCCTGCTTCACGCCAACACGTCGGAGTTCGACACTTTCGGCCATACAACGACTCATACGGAGCCATCTTTATCGAAGAATGATAACTATTGTTGTAGGCAAATTTCCCAAGTGGTAGGTGTGTGTCCCAATTTCCACCAAGCTCGATCACGCACGCACGCAACATATCTTCCATGGTCTGATTAGTACGTTCAGTCTGGCCGTCAGTCTGGGGACGAAACACCGTACTCAAATTAACACGTGTTCCAACTGATCTTGCATACTTTGCCAAAATCTCAAAGTAAATCTCGAATCACGATCCGAAACAATAGATTTTGGGATCCCATGACGTACAATAATTTCATCGATATACATTCGGGTCAATCTTTCCAAAGGAAAGTTTTCTCGTATTGGTAAAAAGTATGCGCATTTCGTCAGTCGATCCATAAAAACCAGATAGCATCATGTTTTCTTTGGGTCTTCGGAAGCTTTACCACAAAATCCATCGTGATGTGATCCCACTTCCATTCAGGTATCTCGAGTGGTTGCAAATTTCCAGATGGTTTTTGATGTTCAGCCTTGACTCGCAAGCAAGTCAAACACCGTTCAACATGATTACCAACGTCTCGCTTCATTCCGGGCCACCACTATTCGGATTTTAAATCCTGATACATTTTAGAACTCCCGGGGTGAATTGAAAACTTCGAATTATGACCATCTTCTAAAATTGTTTTGCGCACATCACCGATCTTAGGCACCTAAATGCGATCTCTAGACATTTTCAACCCGTTGCTACCATCGATTAACAACAGACTTTGACCAACCATTCTTTCAGACTTAATATTTTCCTCTTTAAGGCCATCGATTTGCCACTTCCGAATGTCTTCCAGGATAGAGGAAGTCACAACTACATGCGTTAGCGCATAACAAGTCGCTTCTAGATATCTCTTTCGGCTTAAGGCGTCAGCCACTACATCTGCTTTTCCAGGGTGATAAAGGATTTCACAGTCATAATCCTTAATAAATTCCACGGCACATCGCTGTCGCATATTTAATTCTTTCAGATCAAATATATGTCTCAAGCTCTTATGATCAGTAAACAACAGACACTTAGTACCATACAAGTAATGTCGCCAGATTTTTAAAGCGAAAGTGACATCATCTAATTCCCAATCATGAGTCGGACGACTTTTTTAATAATCCTTCAGTTGTCTCGATGCATAAGCTATCACTTTTCCTCGTTGCATCAACACGCAACCCAACCCATTTATCGAGGCATCGCTGTAAACAACAAAATCTTCGTTTCCTTCCGGCAACGCAAGCACCGGAGCATCAGTCAATTGACTCTACAAAATCTGAAATGCCTCAATCTGTGGCTTTTCCCACACAAACTTCGCATTCTACGTGTCAACGAAGTGAGTGGGACGAATATTTTAGAGAAATCTTGGATAAATCGTCGGTAATAGCCGGCCAATCCAAGGAAACTAGTTCAGCAACATTTCTAGGCGCTTCCCAACTTTTAATGACTTCAATCTTGGAGGGATCCACAGAAACACCCTCCCAAGATATGACATGTCCTAAAAATTGCACTTGCAGCAACCAAAATTCACACTTCAAAAATTTAGCATACAACTGTTCGTTGCGAAGAAGTTCTAGCAATTGCCTCAGATGTACCGCATGATCCTCCTCCGTCTTGGAATACACCAAGATGTCGTCGATAAACACTATAACTGACCTGTCAAGCATTGGACGGCACACACGATTCATCAAGTCCATAAAGGTCGCAGAGGCATTAATGAGCCCAAAAGGCATCACTAAAATCTCATAATGCCCATATCGGGTCCGAAAGGCAGTTTTCAGCACATGTTCCTCACGAACTGTAAGTTGGTGATACCCTGAACGAAGATCTATCTTTGAGAAATAAGCATCTCCTTGTAGTCACCTTGTTCAGTTCTCTATAATCTATACACATTCGCAAGGTTCCGTCTTTCTTTCGCATGAATAAAACTGGAGCACCCCAAGGCGAAGTACTCGGTCGAATGAACCCTTTCTCTAACAATTCTTCTAATTGTGCCATCTTTTCCTTCATTTCCGAAGGTGCTAAACGATACGGGGCATGCGCAATTGGTGCAGCTCCCAGCACCAATTCAATCCGAAACTCTACAGATCGATCCGGTGGCAATCCCGGTAAGTCATCAGGAAACACGTCGGGATATTCATTAACCACTGGCACATCCTTAACGTTTTTCCCTTCTTTCTTAGTATTCAACACACAAGCCAGGAAGCATTGGCAACCTTTACTTAAATTTTTCCGAGCCTTAGCCACCGAAATCATCGCGGCTTCCCATTTACGTCTATCCCCATACACAAATATTTCTTCGCCTTTCGGCGTGAACAAACGTACAATTCTTTTTACACAAGCAATAGTGGCAAGATTATTGGCCAACCAATCCATGCCAACTATTATATCAAATTCTTTAGTGTCTATGGGGACAAGGTCGATATCAAAATTATGTCCATCTAAGGTCAGCACACAGTCATAATATATTTGGGTGGCACAGACTAATTTCCCGCTTGCCACATCAACAGATAGAGGGAAAGGCATCAAAGAAGGTACAACATCTAACTTTCGTGCAAATGCTTTAGAAATAAAAGACACACTTGCACCGGATTCAAACAATACTACAGCAGGTAAAGAATTCAGAAGAAAAGTACCGGTTACGACATCCGGCACATCCTGCGCCTTGACAGCAGTATCCTGGTAGACTCTGGCTTGAGGCTTAGGCGGATTCCTCTTTGATTTGGATTACCACCAACATAACTAGTTGTAACTGAGCCTTTACTTTCAGACGCCGTTGACTTCTTTTTCGGGCAATTCCGAACGAGGTGGCCCACCTGGCCACATTCATAGCAGACATCACTTCGTGTGGGGCACGCAGGACGTATGTGTACCTCTTCTCCACATCCATGGCAAATAATAGGGGACAAACATTTCTTATGATGAATCTTTCCGCAACGGTTACACGTAGCCACAGAATTGGAAAACTGAGATTTGGACTGAGAGTTGTTGAAATTAGCAGATTTCTTTGAATGCCTGGAAGATTGGGATCATGAACGAGAGTCCACGTTCTCTGAGAAAGATTGTTGGGGTTGTTTAAACGTCCCCGATGAAGACTCAACCTTCGCTTTCTTTGTTCCAGATGTTTCTTGCTCCCTATGGAACAATTCATACTCTCGGAATCGTGCATACTCCACAGCTTTCTCAAACGATTCAATCGCACGAACCGTCACCATCTCGCGGATCTCACTCTGCAGTCCCTCGACAAAATAGTCAGTCTTTTGCGTTTCATCAACAATCACTGACCCACAAACATCTCTTTCGAGTTGAACTCGATCAGATAATCGTCCACCGATAAGTCTCCTTGCTGAAACGTAAGGAAATCTCTTTTTATTTTCTGCACCGTAACTGCCGAACAGAAGTATTAGTCAAACCTGGTCTTGAACTCTTCCCAGGTCATCTTTGCCACATCATCTAAACCCACAATCTCGACTTCTGAATCCCGCCAAATCAAGGCAGGACCAACGAATTGTGCAGCCGCGTACTGCATCTTCTTTTCATTACCGACATCAGTTACTCGGAATAGTTTCTCAATTGCCTTGATCCAATCCAAGACCTCAGCAGTAGTTGCTCGTCCGTTGAACTCTGAGGGACGACATCCAATGAAATTTCTATACAACATCCCCTTCTTTGACTTAGAGGAGCCGTGCTTTCGGTCTTTGTCATTATTAGACTTTTCAACCCTACTTCCACTTCCAACGACTTCAGTATTATCGTTACTTGCTTGCTCGCCTTCAGCATTATTTTTCTTTCCCTACACATTTTGGGAAGCAAGTAACAGTGCCATCAATTCATTCTGCTGGCGATTTTGCTCCAGCATTTGAGCCATCATTTGCATCATCTGGTCCTCTCTAGACCCTCCACCAGTACGGAAACTGGATTCACTTTCATAATCTTGAGAGTGGTCTCTGTCTCCCCCAACATTTGGATGTTCTACCTCCTGGTGTAGTACGCGATTTGACTGGTTATCCGACATTTTCTGCAACAAACAGTTACAGGTCGGTTCAACACTTCCTTGACACCCAAGTGTGCTCATAACATTTATATGTATACATAATTATACTTACATAAAGTTATAATCTTAAAAGTCTACCCATTATTATCCCATCCTAGGCCAAAGGTCAATTGTTATTGTTATAATATTGCCGCCTAGGTGGGTCAATACCAACATTTGAAACCGTGCTCAGAGTAGAGTATCGTCGACTATACTCTTTTTATGAGCTCCAGCTCTGATACGAAATTGAAACACCCATACAACTAATACGAGTATTTCGATACCATTAAACATTAATTTATACAGAGTACCTGCGGAAATACGGTCAAATTAAAACTTTTAATACTTTATTAATCATCAACGTGATTCCAAACACTTTGCATATAACACAATAGAGTGTCGGAAATCACGGAGTAGCGTAATTGGGGTCACAATGTTAAATCATCAATTTGATTACAAACGAATTAATAATCATTAACTAATTCGTGTAAGTCCAAAATGGAAGTCTGCTACTCCCACCCCAATCAGCAACAAAATATGGAGCTCCTATCCGTGCTCCAATCAATGTCTAACAGTTTGGGCCAGCTGGGCCTTTGCCCTTAACAGATCCTGAAAAGAATAATCAACTAACGGGTAAACAACAAAGTTGTTTAGTGAGTTTCTACATTAAAGTACCATGCGATATATGAATGATGCCATGCAATTCCATGAATTTAACTAACTATTTCAGGAGGCCAACTAATGGCTAATAAACTACCACATTGCGGTTACCACACACAGGCTTACCGTACAATGGGTTTACAATCTACTGCTCGATTACCACAGACCACAGGCTTATCATTTTACAGGCAATAATGGTTACCACACACAGGCTTACTGTTATGATTCCGCTAGGTTACCACACGCACAGGCTTACCGTCTCAGCGGAGAGGTCAAATGAATGATCAATAACTTATCAACCGAGTGATAATATGACAACAATAATGTATGTGATGGCAAATCATGTAAACGACAAGAATGATACAAAAGCAATAAAATACAATTCATCATATGCATACAAATACATTAATGCTAGAACTCACAGTGGTGTACAACAAGCTCCCGGCCTCGAAACCGAGTTACAATCGTCATAATATGATTAATAGTCTCCAAGGGACCTCAACCCGTCAAACCCCTACAAATAGGTTCATAGTATAATTTATTATAAGTCTCACAGCTTATGACTTCTTAACATTGATCCGGATACATTAGTCGTAAAACTTAACTAATTTCGGCATTTAACCTCAATAATTATTCTGGTCTAATTATTCTCCTTAATTGATGTCATAGACTAATATGACAAAAGATCCCATAAAATAAAATAATTACAATTACAATTTCGGTACAAAGCCATCCGAAATTCGGACCAAGGCCATCCGAATTTCGGGCCATCCGAAATTCATACTTAGCGAATTTTTCAGAATATTTCAAGGCTGAACTACACTTTCTGCCTTACGGATCTAATGCCAAAAATACCAAAACTGTCTATATTTATTAGAAAGAGTTGTAAAATCATTCCCAACATTTATATATATATATATATATATATATATATATATATATATATATATAAACTCATTTTAACCACCAAAACATCATTTTCATCTTTTTTGATTACCTAGGGTTCATATGAACTCAAACTTGGGTTTTTGAGATAAACTCACCAAAATACATAGAAACTTGCATAATATACTTTCAAAGGATGGATCTAACATATTCCATCATTATTTTTGAAGAAATAAAGATTTCTAAGATATCTCCATGAAAACCTGTAACAAGCTAGTCTTTAGCTAAATTAATTATCTAATTATCGAACCAATAATGTAATTTTATTACATTATTTGAGTTATACTTTAATTAAGTTTTGAAATGTTTAATTAAATTTTATAAATATTTGAATTATGATTTGATAATTATTAAATATAATTAAATAAAAGAGATATAAGATACAAAAATAATAGTGGGTTAAGTAGCAAGTATAACTAGTTGAAGTATATAAACGGAATTAAAGGTTCATTAAACATAATCTGACTCTCTCTCTAACTTTCTCTCTCTACTTCTCTCTAAAATTCCTTCCAAATCGATTGGCTGATTGTCAAGTTTTATATATCGTTGGAAAGATCTCGAAGCATACTACAACAATCTACCGTTGCATGCGTGATTTCGTATGAATTTGAGGTAAGAAATCGAATTTTTAAGCTTTTATATTTCGGTTTTGAATGAAAGAATTCGAATTTAGCATTTTTCATGAGATTAAAGTGATATTAACTTGAGATTTAACTAGAATATATATAATATAATTGAATCTAGGCTTAATACTTAACATATTAGTGAATTTAGACATAGAAAGGAATAATTTAAAGCTGTAACTTATGAACAAATTCGAGATGCCAAGAACAAACTCGAATATAGCTAAAATCGAGCCAAGAATTCAGTTTTAACCCTAAAATTCGAATTCGGGTTCCATTTTATTCATCAAATTCGAATGATTCCTTCGAATTTATCATATGTGTTCGAATTTAACCCCAAATTCGAAGGGGATTCGAATTTAAGTCCTTTAATTCGACTTTAACCTTATATTCTTGAATTTAATCATCAAATTTGAATGATGATTCGAATTTAAGCATGGATCTCGAATTTAATGCATCCTAATTGTCCACATGCTCGAATTTGATATGTAAACTCGAACCCTATTCCCTAAAATTTAATATCTTGAATGAAATACATACACAACACATAAAATAACAAAATAATTAGCAAAGTGATTATATAAATATGTGAATGGTTGATAAATTAATAGAAATCAAGGTTTATAAACTAAACTAAATGGAATCAATTAAAGTTAAGAAATAATATCAATTAGAAATCATATGAATACATATATATATATATATATATATATATATATATATATATATATATATATATATATATATATATATATATATATATATATATATATATATATATATATATATATATATATGTATGATCATATTCCAAAATGCGACTTTATGAGCATATAAACATCAAATAAGTATATGACATGATTAGACATACTTTCTTTAGAATTATACTAAGCAAATGAAAGCTAAGAAAGATTCTAATGAGATTGGTGATAATATAATCAAGATATGGATTTAGAGATCAAAGACCAATGAACGAACATTGAGCATTATTAAACGAATGAATGCTGAATATACTATTCAGATGATATAAAGGCTAATAATATCAGAAATGATATGATTAACAGATTGAGGAACAAGCAAAATGGCAAGCATCTGAAAGTCTAACATAAGTCAGATAGTGGTTCTAATCCACTACAGATTGTGAGCAACAGCGCCAGAGCCAGAAAGTGCATAATAACCAGTAACGGTGAGTTGTAGATTTTACTTTAACTGCAAATTATGTGAATTGAGACTTTTGTTGCATTATCCTGATTTATTGGCATTCTGATCTTATTGAGCATATTGATAAATTGCCATGATTACTATGAATTGTTGAGCAGATCATTTATGCTTTTAGCTTCTATTTCATTGATGAGTCATTTGATTGTTAAGCTTAACTCCATCACTATTGCTCAGTGTTGGGTTAATGTTAGGCTTATGATATGCTGATTTACGTGATGAAAGCACAGAGGGTAGCTAGACCTGAGCATTCTGATGATACCCATATAGCAATTACTGGTAGGTAGCCCAGTATGTGGCTGATCCCCACTAATGATGCATGTGTATGGAGTTATCATCATCCGAGCATTCCTTATGAATTTGTCTAAAAATCTTAAGAGCAACAACAGTTTTATAACTGGGAGCTGAGCAAAGTCGCGCATCAAAAGAGCATTAGTTGGCCAATGTCCCTTCAAGATTGAGCTGTGCATGAGCCTAGTGTAGTGCATAAGCAATAGAGCTGAGCCGTGCATGAGCCGAGTGCAGTGCATGTGCTTCCGCGTTCATAATTGCATGTTAAATGTGAAATTCTACATTCTCACTAAGCAAATAAGCTTACCCCGTTGTTGCATTATTTTCAGGTAAAGGAAAAGGATTGGCTGGACCTAGTTCATAGGTCAGGACTTTGAAAGACCTTGAAGTGCTTTAGAACCTGTTTCAACACCTTGGTACTTGGCTGATAATAGAGCTTTGGGGTTCGGGGCTAGTTTATATTTTGTGCTTTGAAGTAATAGTTTAGAAGTCTGTACCCTATTACTTAAATTTTGTCTCTGTTTGTAATTAACTTTAATTCCGCACTGTTAATTTTATCTTAGTTTCATGATTGATATTGCGTTGCTACTGGGCCTAGACTTGAGACCTTTGAGAAATTTTGGGTCTCACAGGATGGTATCAGAGCAATAGTTTGAGTGAATCATTGTATTATGTGTAATACATGATCTCAAACTTGTGCAATGCTATAGTATCAATCATGACAGGATGGCTTGAACTAAGATAGGTTTCAGAGACTAGTAGGACGGGGTATGAAAGGGTAAAATATGCTAGACTAAGGATCTAAATATTTAGTGATTTGAATTCCAGAGCTATGTCAGGAGAAGGTGGACCATCAGGTGGCATGACCCCAGAGGAAGTCCTGGAAATGATGCAACAACTAATAACCCATAATAATGAGCAACAAAACAAGTTTATGCTTTAGCAAATTGAATCAATAAAGAAAACTGAAAAGAGAAATAAACATAAAAAGAAGCAAACTGAACAGTCAAGCGAATCCGATTCTAATAATGCGCATGTCAATCAACGAGTTGTGCAGCCAAAAGGCTGTAGATTCAAAGACTTCAAAGCGAGTGGTGCCATAATGTTTGAAGGCACAGTAAATCCAATACAAGCGTTAGATTGGATAAGTCATACTAAAGAGATCTTCAGTATCTCAGAATGCCTGGACAATAATAGAGTTAAGTTTGCTACAGCACTGTTCGTTGGAGCTACTAGAGCCTGTTGAAAAACGCAAAGGAGCATCTATGGTGAGGAAGCAATTACGACATTAGACTGGGAGCAGTTCTTGGAGATGTTCAATGCCAAATACTGTCCAACTGACAAACAAGACGAACTCGAGATGCAGTTGATGCAATTGAAACAAGGAACTAAGACTGTTGATGAATACGAGCATGAGTTCTCGAGACTTTGCGGCTACTCGTCATATCAAGTAGCAACAGAAGAGCGTAAGATAAACCGATTCAGAATGGGTCTGAATCCAATATATAGAAGACAAATGAGTAGCATAAAATTCAAAACGTATCTCAGTATAGTGGAAGCAGCAAGGATGGTGGAGCGGGAATTCACAGATTCTAGTTGTGAACCCGTTATGATGGCTATAGGTCCTACATGTCCATCTCCACCTAAGAAACAGAAATCCAGTAGATTCTTCGGTTCATCAAAGTCCAGTCAGCAGCAGTCACAAGCATCCTCTACGCCTCAGAAGACTAGAGTCTATTCTATACAGTCAGGAGCACGACCGTGTAAACGTTGTAACAAATTCCATAGCGGACGCTGCAACCCTAGAGATGTGACGTGTTACACCTGTAAACAGATTGGACATGGAAGCGATGAGTGCCCAGAAAGAAACGATGTATGCTACAACTGTGGTGAGCGTGGGCATTATGCCAAGCATTGTCCAAATGCACGCATGCTTACTAATCAAGAACAGCCAGTTGGCAGAGCAATCGAACAGAGTACTACAATGATACCTATAGCAAAGGCGCGAGCTTTCCATATAACTGCTGAGGATGCTGAGGAGACACCAGAAACGCCAAAAGACCCCAATGGTAACTAATAATAAGTTTCTTAAACGATAAATGATTTAATTCCATTGCCAGATGAAATTCAATTCCAATATAAGTATTGAGTTAACTGTGCAACCCTGTCATCGATAGTAAATAATGCGGATGACATATGGGTTGTATCAGTTGAAGTTACTATACAAATACATTTCCAATCAGAAATTATACCTATAAACAATATAGGTATTGTAATGTGAATCGTGTATGCTTCAAAAGCTCTAAGAAATCAAAATGTAATCCTAAGCACCAGCTACTTCGTAAATCCTTGTAATCTGAATGATTACAGCATGTCTTATAATGAGACAGAGGTAGAAGTTGATGGTCCAATAAATATTAATGAGAAGAGTATCTGAATTAAGTAATTAAGCACCCAATGACAACTTGAAAAAGAATCAAAGAAGTCAGAGGCATAAAGCGAGAGTGACAAAGAAATAGATTTAGATCTTTGTTAAGTCAAACGATTAGCCATGAATGGCCAATGAAAAGCCCGTCAAATGCCAAAATAAACGTAAGTGATGGATCCTCACTATGTCGATGTGAGACTAGTGAGATGTCCAATATAGAATATTTATTTCACTTAACTGCATATAAAATGAAAAGCTTCCGCCAAAAGAGTAAAGTAATTTTAAATTCAAAAATTCACCAATGAAAAGTCAAACATAAGTCTATACATATAATTAAACAGAACCAAAGGTTATTGCTTTGTCAAAACCCTCTTGACCGAATTGCACAGTGAACTAATAGAGGAAGGCGACGATGATAAAGTAGAAGATGATGTAAATGGTCGTGGAGACGGTATTGGAACCCTGGTAACTCGAGACCTGACTTCAATAACAGAATCTGCCGTCATGTCTAACAAATCACACCGAGAAAGCCTAAGTAAATTGTCGATTTCTATCACAATCGTTTCCTTGGAATTCGATTCTGTATAGCATTTGTTTTCCATGTCGTTAATATTCCTATTCGCAGGAAGATTTGAAAGCGAATGATCTTTTCAAGTTCTTGATCATATTTGACTTGCCTGAAATATCCATCAACTGCTGAAACCGTTGGGAAGAAGATGTGGTCGATTGTAACTCCAAATTTTTGATTCTCTGTTCGAACTCCTGTTTTGTTCGACGAACTTTAAAATGCAGCATTTCAACATTTTGCCTCAATCTCTCATTCTCGGCTTCTAAACACTCGATCATCTTGGAGGGTTTTGCTTCTCGAGAGGCTGTTTATGTAAAAGATTTGGCGGATATGGCAGCGCAATTGGAGACCAAGGTAGGTGAGGTGGAGTCGTTACACGAAGAGTTGGCTTCGGTTGTTGCGCCGGAGGATTGATTCCATTTGTTTGTCAGAGCAAAGAAAATAATAAATTTATATAGCAAGTCAGAAAATCGGCTAAGCGATTGATGATTGTAACATCATCAATAAAAGAAACATAAAGTACAGATATCAGACTCCCGAAAAGCTCTGTAACTATTTCAAGAACGAATGAAAAGAGATATGAGCTAACTAATATATAGAGATGTTAGTCGAATTGAATAAGATATAAAGTTAAATCTCAAAAGTCCACAAAGTGAATATATAACTGATAATCAGAAGTCCTAAAAATCTTTTATGTGATTACATAAGTTAGCAAATGAAAATTTTACAATAATACAGATGAGAGATTTAAAAAAAAAAAACCATAACTGGCTCAAGATCAAACGAAAAAGAGATATATGAGCTAATTAATGTATTGAGTTATTATCTGAATTGATTGTGGCATAAGGCATAAAACTCACATATTAAGAGTATGAATAATAAGTTAGAAATTCCTAAAATGATCAACGACAATTATATATCAACGAAACATTGAATCAAATATGAACTCCAAAGAGAAACTTGAGTTTCTTGTGCTTGTGAATCTCAAAGAAACATAAATCATGAAATACAGATGGTGCTCGTTCAGTGGAAACACCACAAAGGATCGCATCAGTTTTGGGAATCAAGAGATATCATAAAAGCTATCTACCCAAGTCTGTTCGAACATAGCTAACTTCGGGGACGAAGTTTGTGCGTGGCGGAGCCCATTCTGTAACAACCTAGTCTTTCGCTAAATTAATTATCTGATTATCGAACCAATAATGTAATTTTATTACATTATTTGAGTTATAATTTAATTAAGTTTTGAAATGTTTAATTAAATTATATAAATATTTGAATTATGATTTAATAATTATTAAAGATAATTAAATAAAAGAGATATAAGATACAAAAATAATAGTGGGTTAAGTAGTAAGTATAACTAGTTGAAGTATATAAACGGAATTAAAGGTTCATTAAACATAATCTCACTCTCTCTCTAACTTTGTCTCTCTAACTTTGTCTCTCTACTCTCTCTCTACTTCTCTCTAAAATTCCTTCCAAATCGATCGGCTGGTTGTCAAGTTTTATATATCGTTGGAAAGATCTCGAAGCATACTACAACAATCTACCGTTGCATGCGTGATTTCGTATGAATTTGAGGTAAGAAATCGAATTTTTAAGCTTTTATATTTCAGTTTTGAATGAAAGAATTCGAATTTAGCATTTTTCATGAGATTAAAGCTATATTAGCTTGAGATTTAACTAAAAATATATATATAATATAATTGAATCTAGGCTTAATACTTAACATATTAGTGAATTTAGACTTAGAAATGAATAATTTAAAGTTGTAACTTATGAACAAATTCGAGATGCCAAGAACAAACTCGAATATAGCTAAAATCGAGCCATGAATTCAGTTTTAACCCTAAAATTCGAATATGGGTTCGATTTTATTCATCAAATTCGAATGATTCCTTCGAATTTATCATATGTGTTCGAATTTAACCCCAAATTCGAAGGGGGTTCGAATTTAAGTCCTTTAATTCGACTTTAACCTTATATTCTTGAATTTAATCATCAAATTTGAATGATGATTCGAATTTAAGCATGGATCTCGAATTTAATGCATCCTAATTGTCCACATGCTCGAATTTGATATGTAAACTCGAACCCTATTCCCTAAAATTTAATATCTTGAATGAAATACATACACAACACATAAAATAACAAAATAATTAGCAAAGTGATTATATAAATATGTGAATGGTTGATAAATTAATAGAAATCAAGGTTTATAAACTAAACTAAATGGAATCAATTAAAGTTAAGAAATAATATCAATTAGAAATCATATGAATATATATATATATATATAAATATATATATATATATATATATATATATATATATATATATATATATATATATATATATATATATATATATATATATATATATATATATATATATATATATATATATATATATATATGATCATATTCCAAAATGCGACTTTATGAGCATATAAACATCAAATAAGTATGCGACATGATTAGACATACTTTCTTTAGAATTATACTAAGCAAATGAAAGCTAAGAAAGATTCTAATGAGATTGGTGATAATATAATCAAGATATGGATTTAGAGATCAAAGACCAATGAACGAACATTGAGCATTATTAAACGAATGAATGCTGAATATACTATTCAGATGATATAAAGGCTAATAATATCAGAAATGATATGATTAACAGATTGAGCAACAAGAAAAATGGCAAGCATCTGAAAGTCTGACATAAGTCAAATAGTGGTTCTAATCCGCTACAGATTGTGAGCAACAGAGCCAGAGCCAGAAAGTGCATAATAACCAGTAACTGTGAGTTGTAGATTTTACTTTAACTGCAAATTATGTGAATTGAGACTTTTGTTGCATTATCCTGATTTATTGGCATTCTGATCTTATTGAGCATATTGATAAATTGCCATGATTACTATGAATTGTTGAGCAGGTCATTTATGCTTTTAGCTTCTATTTCATTGATGAGTCATTTGATTGTTAAGCTTAACTCCATCACTATTGCTCAGTGTTGGGTTAATGTTCGGCTTATGATGTGCTGATTTACGTGAAGAAAGCACAGAGGGTAGCTAGAGCTGAGCATTCTGATGATACCCATATAGCAATTACTGGTAGCTAGCCCAGTACGTGGTTGATCCCCACTAATGATGCATGTGTATGGAGTTATCATCATCTGAGCATTCCTTATGAATTTGTCTAAAAGTCTCAAGAGCAACAACAGTTTTATAACTGGGAGCTTAGCAAATTCGCGCATCAAAAGAGCATTAATTGGCCAATGTCCCTTCAAGATTGAGCTGTGCATGAGCCTAGTGCAGTGCATAAGAAATAGAGCTGAGCCGTGCATGAGCCGAGTGCAGTGCATGTGCTTCCGCGTTCATAATTGCATGTTAAATGTGAAATTCTACATTCTCACTAAGCAAATAAGCTTACCCCGTTGTTGCATTATTTTTTCTGGTAAAGGGAAAGGATTGGCTGGACCTAGTTCATAGGTCAGGACTTTGAAAGAGCTTGAAGTGCTTTAGAACCTGTTTCAACACCTTGGTACTTGGCTGATAATAGAGCTTTGGGGTTCGGGGCTAGTTTATATTTTGTGCTTTGAAGTAATAGTTTAGAAGTCTGTACCCTATTACTTAAATTTTGTCTCTGTTTGTAATTAACTTTAATTCCGCACTGTTAATTTTATCTTAGTTCCATGATTGATATTGCGTTGCTACTGGGCCTAGACTTGAGACCTTTGAGAAATCTTGGGTCTCACAAAACCTATCGAAATACATAGAAACTTGCATAATATACTTTCTAAGGATGGATCTAACATATTCCATCATATTTATTTGAAGATCTAAAGATTTCTAAGATATCTCCATGAAAACCCATCAAAATACATAAAAACTTGCGTAATATACTTTTTAAATAATGGATCTAACATATTTCATCATCTTCTTTCAAGATCTAGCCATTTCTAAGAGATCTCCATAAAAACTCATTTGAGTTCTCATCTTCTTCATATGAAGATGGTGGAGAGAAGAGAAAAGTAAGAGATTTATAAAAATAAGAGTTGGTACCTCTTGGATCTTCAAAACCATACGAATATTCCAAAAATCGGATCTTTCCTTTCTTTACTCCTCCAAAAATCTCTCTTTTCTCTCTCTTTTTTTTTTGCAATGGCCGAACACACACATACACAAGTGTGTGTGTGTGTGTGTGTATGCGTGAACATAAAGCAAATAATACAACTTTATTTTCCTTTATTTTCTTTTAGTCCTTTTACTTTTCATATTTACCCTTTAGACCCTACAATTATTTTTATTTCTTTTTAAGGTCCTTTCTTCATAAATCAATACTTTATTTATTATAATTTACACAACCATTTATTTATATATTACAATATTAATTAATATTCCGAATTTGTATTTCTTTACAATAAATATTAATATTAAATAATCGGGTCGTTACAGTTTCACCCTTCAACAAATACAATGTAGCTTCTCGTACTCCTTTCATAACCACTAATGCTCCCTTGGATACCTTAAGTACTCCACCTTGACATGAGTACTTGTAACCTTTAGCATCGAGAGTGCTAAGAGAGATCAAACTCTTTGCCATTTCTGGAACGTGTCTAACATCGGACAACGCCCGAACTATTCCATCGTGCATGCGAATCTTGATCGACCCAACGCCAACCACCTTGCATGGAACATCATTACCCATTAGCACACTTCCTGAATCCCGCTCTTCATAAGTCGAGAACCACTCCTTGTACGGACACATGTGAAACGAACATCCCGAATCCAAAATCCACTCTTGTGAAGTTCTCACATGACAAGATCACACAATAAGTACAAAATCTGCATCCGGATTTGCATCATCTTTTGCCACGTTTGCATTAGAACTACTTGCTTGGTTCTTCGGACAATCTCTTCCAATGGCCCCTCTGACCACAGTTGTGACAAATATCTTTGTTACCGGGCTTTCTAGTCAGTGATTTTGATCTTCCTCTCCTCTGTTTTCCTTTCTCTTTACTTGATCGATCACCGTATCTGTCACTTCTAACCACATTCAGACCCACTGATTGAGACTCCAAACCATTTCCTGAGGCTTTGTGACGGATTCATGTGAGTGAAGACTTGACCTCACTTCTTCAAGTGTGATAGTATCCCTTCCAACAACATAAGAATTCACAAAATTTTCATAAGATGGCGACAACGACACAAGTAAAATCAAAGCGCGTCTTCGTCTTCGATTCTTACCTCCACATTTTTAAGATCCATTAAGATCGAATTTAATTCATCTAAATGATGTTTAAGCGTTGAACCCTCCTTCATCTTCGATGAAAATAATCGTTGTTTTAGAAGTAATTTATTTGTCAACGACTTCGTCATGTACATGGATTCCAGTTTTGCCCATAAGCCCTCAGCAGTTTCTTCATCAGCAACTTCATAAAGGACTTCATCAGAAAGTGACAACAAAAGCATGGAATGTGCCTTTTCGTCCTGCAATTTGAACTTGACTTCCTCCATGTCTTCGGGTCTCCTACCCGTTGACGGAGTCCAAATACTTTCCCTTTTTAGAAGAGCCCTCATTTTAAGTCGCCATAAACTGAAGTTCTTTTTCCCCGTAAACTTCTCAATCAATATCATAGGGGGTGCCATTATTTGTACAAACAATTTCGCGTCCGAGAAATTCTAAGTTCGTGACAGCTCAAATTCGTGAGTGTCAAGTTCGTATGGCATATGTTCGAGGGTGTCAAGTTTGCATAGCCTAAGTTCGAGGCTGTCTAAGTTCGTGCACCAGTCAAGTTCGCACAACCTATGTTCGAGGGCTGTCTAAGTTCGTGCACCTGCCAAGTTCGCACAGCCTATGTTCGAAGGCTGTCTAAGTTCGTGCACGTCGTGACTGTTTCGTCTCTGGTCGTCTTCTCCGGTTAAACTCGATTTTCCGTCGGAAAAGTTTCGCAGAATCAAAACCAGCAAATCGATTGTGAATCATTCGATTCCCGTCTTCAATGTAGGATTAAGAATCATGTGGTTCGAAGAAAGAATAACGACTCCACGAAAAACAGGGAGAAAAAAGGAAAAAGAAAAACCAAGACCTGCAACTTCTTGAGTACTTGCGATCACTACACCCAAAAAACGCAAGAAACTCAAAATCTTTCTTCGATTCTATCGGCCTCTCGAACGCTTGACCCACACACGCAGACCCTAAACCGATTTCTCAGATTTCCGGCGAGGTCTCGTACTTCAAACAACAATGGCGGAATCTATTGAAGTCACCTCCTATGAACCCAAAACCCGAACCTTGGCTCTTGATACCACTTTGTTGTGGTTATTCAAATGTAATCAAATCAAAGAACAAGAAGAGAATTGAAACATTTATTGAGAAATCAAGTATGTATTTAAAAGAAAGAAATGAACAACTCTTGAAGAATAAGAAAAACTTTGTTGCTATACGAATTTGTGTAAAAATTAGTCTATCTGCTTGTTAGGCACAAAAAGGCCTCAGTCAAACTTGCTCTACATCTGAGGGGGAGATTTCTTAATCAAACCTGTTGATGCACTTGAAGGTATAATTTAAGGCCTGTTTATGCCTTATTGAAACCTGAAAAGTGATTTGCAATATCAGCCCAAAGCTGTTTACTATGTTGCATTCGTTGCAACAAAGGCAGTTTGTCCAAGTTGTTCTGTCTGCTGAATAGGTTGAACATAAACTGTCTACGCTGCTCTATTCTGTTGAGCAGCTTGGACAGTCTACAAGTGTTCTGTTCTTTGTGAACAGAACCTGTTCTTTGTGAACAGGTTAAACACTTTATGGAATATGTTTCCAAGTCCTCATGTATTGTTTTTGACTTCAAGATCAGTTTACAAGTCGAAGACAAAGTGGAAAAGAGAACTGCACAGCCTGCCCATGCTGTTCTGTTACATGAAGACAAACGGATATCTGAAAAGGGTGACAGACCTTTTCTTATATCAAAATGGCCTTAGCAAAAGAAGAAAGATGCAAAGTTGACATTCCTCTTTTGGTTAAAGCCTTATGCAATAGTGACAAAAAGGAAAAGACAAAGATTCTGCCATGTGAAGACAAATATACTTTATCAGAACGTGCAGAAAGGTGTTTTGTCTTTTTGGAAAGACCTTCCACTATCTCATCTGTCCAATGAAGAAGCTTCACTGAGATTCTCCTTTTGAGTATAAAAGGAAGCTTCTAAGGATTATGAGATATCAAGAGTGTGAAATCAGAACGTGCATTGAAGTGTGTTATTCCATGCATGCAAGTCTGCATATATAAAACAGTAGAGTGTGTCTAAGCTGTATTTGCTTAAGCTGTCCATCTGAGTCTTGTAAAAACAGTGAGTGCTTCTAAGTGAGTGTATTCATTGTATCTAGTCTGAGTGAGTCTTAGATTAGTTAACCAACTGTTGTATCTGTCATCTCAGCTTGAACCTTTCCGCATTCAAGCTTGTTTGTAATTAACACTTGTTAATAATATACACAAACATTGAGAAAAAGATTGTTAAGTTTTTAAATAGCTGTATTCACCCCCCCCCCCCTCTCTACAGCTTAGAACTATACACGTGGGAAACCTTTTGGGACCTACAACTGGTATCAGAGCAGATAGAGTGTGTGTCAACTCTAGATCTCTCGTTCTCCCTACCTTCCCATGGACAACAGTGCTGCAAATTCCTCTTCTTACTATGACAATGGGTCAATGGCCAAACCCCCAAAGTTCAATCATCAGAACTTCTCTGGCTGGAAGTGCAGAATGATGCTCTATTTAGAGAATCTGGATGTACAACTACCAGAGATAGTAATGGAAGGTCCCTATGTGCCAACCTCTGTTACAATAACTCCTGCTGTTGAAGGAGCTGTCTCTGAAATCAGAACCTTTGAGAATGCCAAAGCTCAATGGTCTGATGAAGATAAAAGACTGGTTGCTCTGGATGCAAAAGCCAGGATTAACCTGGTTATCTCTCTGCCTGATGATGTGTTCAAACAGGTTGAGAAGATGAAGACTACAAAAGAGAAGTGGTATACTTTGTGTACCGTCTATGATGGACCCACAATCACACTAGACAACAGGATTAAAAATCTTGTTAGACAGTATAAACTTTTCTTTGCAAAACCAAAGGAGACACTCACAGAAACCTACACCATGTTTACTGCTCTTGTTAATGATCTCAAAGCTGTTGGGATCACGAAGGACAGCCTGACTCTGGTGAACAAGTTCTTGGACATCTTGCCTGAAGAGTGGAACTACTTTTCTACCATCTTGAGAAATTCAGGTACCATCAAAGGTATGGATCTTGTAAACTTATATGGATCCTTACTAAATGATGAGCAGTCAAGGCAGCAGAAGAGAAATGCCTTGAAAATGTCCAAGAGAGGTGCTGCCTTAGTGGCCAACGTGAGACAACCTGTTGGGCAGGTATGTGATGTGTTCAAACAACCTGATCAACAGGCTGATGATGAAAGAGAGGAAATGTCTGATGAGGAAGACAGTGCAGATCTTGCTGAACTTGATGATGAGCAAATGATTGCAATGCTTGTCAAAAGGTTCAACAAGAACAGGTTTGGAAGAAATATGCTGCAGGGGAACTCAAATGCGGTCAAAAAGAAGGTATTTGATAAATCTAAGGCTGAGTGCTTCAAATGTGGCAAAACTGGCCATATAGATGCTGACTGTGTGTCAAAAGCTGTTGGACAGTCTTCCAAACCATACAAGACTAACAAGGACGATGGCTATAGGGTTAAGTACCTTATGGCCATGGCTAAGCTGAAGAAGTTGGAAAACTCAGTGGCTTCCAACAAACAAAAGGGACTGATGGCAGAGACATGTGACTGGGATGAGTCTGATCCATCCTCAAATGAAGAAGACAACAACTGTCTGATGGCCAACACTGACGTCCCATCAACTAGCAACTTCAAACAGGACTTGGCTGAAGCTGAAGCCTTCAGCAGCTTAGAGAACTGGAACCATACAATGATGTACAAGGTACAAAATTTTATGGCTTACAGTTCTGATGAAAAAGTGAAAATGTTTGAATATATGCTGGTTGATTTAAAAGCTGCTGTTGAGAAGCATAATGTTTTACTATCTGAAATCTCTAAGCTTAAGACTGATCTTGAAATAAAATCCAGTAAACTGGACAGTTTCCATAAGTTGGAAACTGAGCTTGATGAATTAAAACACATCAACTCCATTTTACTGGAAGAAAAGAGAGAAACAGATGTAAAACATGCAAAGCTTCAAAAGATAGTTCACTCTTGGTGCCAATCTGCACGAAAAGTCAGCCATTGCATCAGTCAGCAGATCCCTGCACAAATCCAAGCCTATCTTGGAGGGGATCTTGACAAAGCAGCTTCTATTGTTGAGATTAATAATCTAAAAGATGACTTATCCACTCTTGGCGAGCTTCCCAGTACTTTCATCCAGAAATTTAATGGAAATCTGGTCTCAACAAACAGGTTTGTCAGACCTCAAAATACTGACAGCTTGTGTGAAAAAGACCCAAAAGCTGATGATGGAATGTGTTCTCCATCAAATCAGCTCGCTAAGTGCTCTGCTGATTCACTCAAGCAAAAGAAAGGAAAACATGCTCAAGCTACAGCAGTGGATACTAAACCTGTTGACAAAACAGGATCTGGGTCCAAAGCTGATGGTAAGAGACATGTTAATCCTTTTGATGCTAAACATTTTGAAATTAAGTTTTCAAAAGGTAAGCAGCCTGCTTTCAACAAGGGTAAGTCTCATGTTGAAAGCAAACCTGTTGTGGTTTCAAATAAGTTTTCAAATCATAGTGGAAAACTGGTTATAAATGAAAATAAGTCTTTCAAAACCAGAAACAGTGATTATGTTGATAGGCAGCATCAATCACATCTCAGTAAGGGCAAAGGCAAAGCCATTGCTCAGACTGAGAAATCTGGGAATAAGTTTTCCAAACCTATGGAAGGTCAAAAACCAATCAAGCTTCCTGTTTTTGACATCTGTCATCGCAAAAAGATGAAAGAAGAAACAGGCAAAGCTGTTGCTATTGGGCCTTCCACCCAAGTTGTTGATTCATCGAAAAATAGTAATAAGTTTGCTAAACCTGCTGATAAAATCAACAGAAATAATTCAGAATGTGTTTCTGAAAGCTCTTCTTCCAAAAAGACAAAAAAGAGAAAATGCTATAAATGTGGGAAGAAGACACACATGGCCAAAGACTGTCCTAAAACTGAGGACATGAGGCTTGTTGACTCTGCTAGTTCCATCATTGCTAAAACAAGCAGTGTTGGAAGTAACTTAGTCAATGAGAGTGGTATCCAAACTGATACCATTCAAATAGGAAATATTAGTGTGGATATTACTAGCCCATCAACAAATGTTGATGAAGTAGGAGAACTCATCACAATGATGAGTTCCCCTAAAAGTAACTAATGTTTTCCTATAACACTCTGCAGGACAAACAACCATCCCAGGTTTGGTACTTGGACAGTGGCTACTCAGGACACATGACAGGTTGCGAGGACCTGCTGAGTGATCTCAGGCTGGAAAAAGGGCCAAAAGTCACCCTTGGTGACAACGTACAGGGATCCACTGAGGGATATGGAACTCTTAAAGCTGGTGCTGCAGTGTTCAAAAGAGTAGCCTATGTGGTTAGGCTAAAACATAACCTTGTTAGCATAAGTCAACTGTGTGATGCTGGCTACAAGGTTAACTTTGATGAACACCTAGGTTACATATTGGATCCCCAAGGCAAAGTTGTGTTGTGTGCTCAACGGAAGAAAGGTGTATATGTTGTGGACATGAAATTTGCTGATCCCACAATTGAAACCTGCTTTCTCACAAGAACCAATGCAGACCTAAACTGGTTATGGAACAAAAGGCTGTGACACCTGAACTTCAAGAATATCAACAAACTCTGTGAGAAAGAATTGGTAACAAGTTTGCCTTCTATGACCTTTGTTAAGGATAGACTCTGCACAGCTTGTGAGAAAGGCAAACAGAGAAAATCCTCTTTTTAATCCAAGCATAATTTTTCTATTGATACTCCTCTCTTCTTAATCCACATGGACTTGTTTGGACCAGCAAATGTCCCAAGTCTAGGAGGAAGAAGATACACTCTAGTAATGGTTGATGAGTTCTCCAGGTTTACATGGGTATTCTTTTTGAAGAGCAAAGGAGAGGCTGCTAGAGAGATCATTGGATTTGTCAAAAAGATGGAAATGTTGAACTCTGCTCAAGTGAAGCAGCTTAGAAGTGATCATGGTACTGAGTTCAGAAACAGTATTCTTGAAGACTTCTGTGAAGAAAAATGTATCTCACAAAAATTTTCAGCAGTAAGAACTCCACAACAAAAATTGAATTGCTGAAAGGAGAAACAGAACCCTTATTGAAGCTGCTAGAACCATGCTGTGTGCATCTGGTTTACCTTCATCATTCTGGGCTGAAGCTGTTAACACTGCCTGTTTCACCCAAAACAGATCCTTAGTGGTGAAAAGGTTCAACAAGACTCCCTATGAGCTGCTCAAAGGGAGGAGGCCAAATATTAGCTACTTTCATGTGTTTGGATGTCCTTGCTTCATTCTAAATCAAAGGGACCAACTGGCAAAGTTTGAACCTGAAGCTGATGAAGGTGTGTTTGTTGGATGTTCTGCTATCTCCAAAGCCTACAGAGTGTACAACAACTAAAGAAAGGTGATAGATGAATCTATCAATGTCACCTTTGAAGAGTCCAGGAATGCCTCCACCAAAGCTGTTCCTGAATCAGTTTCAGGAGAATTCAACTTTGATGATCTCATGCATTCAAACAGTGAAGAGGACTCAAAAGCTTCCACTACACCCAGAGTGGAACCTGCTAACCATGATGGGCATGATGATGATTGTGTTGATACACCCTGTGTGAATAAGTGTACTGACTTAATTACAACTTCATGTCCTGAACCAATCAATGCTGATTTTCTTGGATCCTCTGCTGATGTGTTCAACAACGGAGAGTCATGCTCAACAAGTGAACAGGCTCAAGATATCAGTGTGTCTGAAAATCTTGAGAGCTGTTCAACAGGACCTGTTGAAGATGCAAACAACTCAGGAGAATCCTCATTGAAAAATGATCCTAAGTGGATCAGATGTCACCCCAATGATCAAATAATTGGTGACATCAACAAAGGGGTACAAACAAGATGGGACAGCTTAGGGAACTTTTGTATGTTCTCTAGCTTTGTGTCCCTAATGGAGCCAAAGAAAGTGGATGAAGCACTTAAAGATGCCAATTGGATCACTGCCATGCAAGTGGAACTCAATCAGTTTGAGAGAAACAAGGTATGGAAGCTGGTCCCTGCTCCTAAAGGTAAAACCATAATTGGCACCAAATGGGTTTACAGGAACAAGATGGATGAGCAAGGTCATGTCATTAGAAATAAGGCAAGACTAGTTGCTCAGGACTACAGACAGGAAGAAGGCATTGACTATGATGAAACATTTGCTCCTGTGGCCAGGCTAGAGGCAATTCGTTTATTTCTAGCCTACGCTGCTCATAAGAGCATGAAGGTATTTCAAATGGATGTGAAGAGTGCATTTTTGAATGGGAAGCTGCAAGAGGAAGTTTATGTCAAGCAGCCTCCATGTTTTGAAAATGAACATCATCCAGGTTTTGTCTATAAGTTGGACAAAGCACTCTATGGTCTAAAACAAGCCCCTAGAGCCTGGTATGACACTCTTACTGATTTCCTTATGAGCAATCGGTATTCCAGAGGTAAAGTGGATACCACACTGTTCATAAAGAAGGTGAAGTCTGATATTATGCTTGTTCAAATTTATGTGGATGACATAATATTTAGGTCTACCAATGAGCAATTATGCAAGAATTTTTCATTACTTATGAAATCCAAATATGAAATGAGTATGATGGGAGAACTTACTTTCTTTTTAGGATTACAGGTTAAACAAACCTCAAATAAAATTTTTAAATCAAAGAAAGTATATTTTAGATCTATTGAAAAAGTTTAAATTTGATCAAAGTTCTCCTATTAAAACCCCAATGGCAACCAATGTAAAATTGGATGCAGATGCCAGTGGCAAAGCTGTTTCAGTAACAGCTTACAGAGGCATGATTGGGAGCTTGCTGTATTTAACTGCGAGTAGACCTGATATTATGTTTGCTACTTGTTTGTGTGCTAGGTTTCAAGCTGATCCAAAAGAATCACATCTAGCTGCTGTGAAAAGAATCTTCAGATACCTTAAGGGTACACCAGGTTTGGGTCTTTGGTATCCCAAAGACTCAAGCCTTGAACTAACAGGTTATTCAGATTCTGACTTTACAGGCTGCAGGCTAGATAGGAAAAGCACAATAGGTGGATGTCAACTCCTTGGTCGTAAGTTGATAAGTTGGTGTAGCAAGAAGCAGAACTCAGTTTCTACTTCTACTGCTGAAGCTGAGTACATTGCTGCTGGAAGCTGCTATGGGCAGATTCTGTGGATGCAGCATCAGCTTGAAGACTATGGACTTGTATATAGGAAAACTCCTATTCTGTGTGATAATACAAGTGCCATAGCTATCTCCAACAATCCAGTGTTTCACTCCAGAACAAAGCATATAGAGGTCAGACATCACTTCATCAGGGATCACATTCAGAAAGGTAATGTGGAGGTAAGTTTTATTTCCACAGATGAACAGCCTGCAGACATTTTCACCAAACCTCTTGATGAAAACAGATTTAACTATCTGGTAAGTAAGCTGGGCATGTTAGACAAAAGTGACTAAGTGTCCAAAATGGTACAAGACACTATACGTCTCACACTGCTCAAGTTTCGCAAAACAGCTTAGACAGAACAGGCTATGCATGTTCTATACTTAGCCGTTTTCTGCAAAACTTGAACAGCTTGAGCGTATACCAGGTTTGACAATAACAGTTCATATGTCAAGCCTGATCTGATGATCAAACCTCCACCCTGCTCACTCTTTCAATCTGTCATACAAGACATTGTCTTGTAACCTGATCAGCTGTTGAACACAACCTGTTCTTACATAGCTGAACTGGTTGAAAGAACAGCTTGATAAGTGAACAGTTTGTGATGACCCTGCTCATCACAGGTTTGACCATCAGCTTTGACCATCAGTTTTAATTACCTTTCTTCACAATTAAGTTACTTAATTTTTGTTTTTATTTAACTTAATTACTGCGGATAATGTGTGTTTACGTGTGTTAGTGAATAAAAAGGACTCAAGTGGTCTGACAGACGGTCTGACATGGACAACCGTTCCGTTCTCCGTTAACGACCATTTCAAATCAACCGCCCAAATGTTTCTCTCTCATACCCACTCACATTCAAATCCTATAAATACCCCCTACTGTTTCATCTTCGTCTTCCTCACTACTTCCATAACCTCCTAAGAACCCTAAAACTTTGACTAAGTGTCATGTGCTTCTACCACTCTCACTACTTCCCAAATGGCTCACCGTAACAACCCCTTTCTACCAGTGTTTGTTGGTGCTGATGTTTAAAAACATGCATCAGTCACCACAATGCTAACCCTAAAACCTACCAACTACCTTGCAAACCTAACCATCCCCAAAAACTATGTGGGGAAAGGCTATGATGAAATGGTGGAGTTTCTGAAAGTTCATCCGTTGAACTATGCCATGACTGCCTCTCTTGGTGTCCTGTACCAGGAGATGGTATATGAGTTCTGGTACACCTGTGCCTACAACCCAGATACCAAAGTCATCAATGGCACCGTACTCAATGGGACTCAGACAATTGCAATCACCACTCGTCTGATCAGGGAAGCTTTCCGTCTCCCTGTGGCTAAAACATATGATCAGCCTCAGGCCGAAGATGAACAGATGAAGAATCTGCTGCACTTCTGTGGTGTAGCAGAACCAAAGGTTGGAGCTACGCTATTCAGGAAGGATTTGTCTCCTACCTACAGTTTTCTGTTTGCCTCAGTGGTCATGTGCTTCAGCAGTAAGGTTGGTTCCTTTGACCAACTAAGCCGTGATGATATTCCTATAGTCCTACAGCTTGTGGATGGGACTACAATCAACATGGCCAGATGGATTTTCATGAATTTGAGGAATCTGGTGCAGCAGGAGACATGTCCAGCTGCTGTTCGTTATCCCAGATTTTTGAGCCTCATTTTCAAGCATGCTTGTGGTGAGCATCTGTATAACTCTCAGCCTTTACTTCGTACTGCTGTCTTTCCTGTCATAGGAAATCGAGTTTTCTACACTCCGGTTCTCCCAAATGAGCCTCCTCTATCTACTCCAATGAGGAGGCTTCTAGGATTGGTGGAAGGACCCTCTGCTGTGAGGGTGGATCCAGAAGCTGCTCCTGCTAGAAAATCCAAATGCAGGGTCAAGTTTATTAAGAGGACCCTCGAAACGACTGAAGCTGGGCCTGTCCACAAGATGGCCAAAACAGCCAAGTCTAAGTCTGCACCCTCAGCCTTTGTGGCTGAGGGGGAGCAGGCTTCTCACCCTGGTTCATTTGTCGAACCTGAAGCCTCTGTGGCTGGTGCCTCTGTGGCACCTGAGACTATGGAATAGGTTAACCCACCTGTTTCTGACCTAGTCTCCAAACCTGTCCAATCTGAACCTCTCACCTCTCCACAATCACCCACCTCATCTCTAAGATCATACCAAAGAAAATCCCTTGCCAAAAAGAAACCAACAGCCAAAACAGCCCAAACCAGCCCCTCCGTTCCCTCTCAACAGGGTTCAGTTGAAAAAGAAGCAACCCCTGCTGCCTCTCCTATTTTGGGAGAAGGATCAGCACAATTGGATCCTGCTTCACTCTGCACTGTGTCAACCCCAAGTCAGCCTAGACCCTCTGGTTCCTCCCAACAGGAGCCAGTTGTACATAAGGAGACAGCAACATCAATTATTCCATCCTCCCAACAGGCTGAGAATATTGAAAGACAGGAGTTCTCTCCACTCCATACTGAGTCCACACAGTCCCCACTTCATACTTCTTTACACCCTGAGTCTGCACGAGGTGCCCACACTGCTGGCTTAGACCAACCAGCAGCTCAGCCTCCACTTTCTGTTCCTCATGATGCCGCTGTTCTACACCAAAGTGCTGCTGAAGGACCAACCACTCAAGCTTATGAACCTCAGGGAACAGAACATCCCTTTGGTGAGGCTGCTCCTGTCATGCAAACTCCATCAGCAGGTTTCACCACTGCTGATGTTGAAATGCAAATTCCATCTCCCAATGATGAGGTACTTTTAAACCAAGGTACTGTAGAGGGAACCACCACTGGCCTTAATGAAGGTGCTGCAACACAAGCAGCATCTGAAAGGCTCCCAACTTCTACCCCCTCTCCTGATGATGCAGCTACTGCCACTGCTGAAGGACCCATCGACCCCTCCAAGTTAGGCCACATTACTTTTGCCCAGGCTATGGAGCTTCTTTCAAAAATACCTTCTCCCTCTCCATCACATCCCCATACACCAGCCTCATCCTCATCATCACCATGTACTCAATCCAAACAGTCTACCCATACACCTCCATCCCCTAAAGATCTGCCTTTGAAGGATCAGCTTTCATTGCTGACCAACAAAGTTGGCTCTTTAGAAACTTCCATGTCTTCTCTACCCCCTCTCATTTCAGACTCTGTGTCTGAACATCTTAAAGGATTCTTTGATGTGTTCAAGAATTCCTTTCCATCCACTCCTCTAACTGACAGCTCCTCACAGCTGCTTGAACTCACTGGACAGTTGCAAAATGTCTCCACTTCCCTCTCCTCCATTCTTTCACACCAACATGACTCTATGTCCTCTATGACAGCTATATCCCAACAGCTGTCCACTCTCCTCACTACTTGCAATACTACACTTCCTACCACCTTGGCCAGCCTAAACACTCTAATAGTCTCTCTATCAAATTTTGTGTCAGCAAACCTTGCTGATGTGCAAGACTCTCTTGAGTTACATCTTGCACAGCTTCAAAGTCTGCTATTCACAGCTTCTGATAGAGAAAATATTCTTAAGCTGACCTCTCTTGCTGATTCCCAATCCTATTCTCTTCAAACCTGTCTTTCCCAAATTGCAGAGGTGAAAGATAACCTGGCTTTCTTAGTGCATAGCCTGGTTGGTCCCAAGCCTGCTGTCAAAACTGCTCCAAAGCCTGCTGAATTTGTTTCTTTAGGCAGACCAGTTGTTGAAGGTGCTGGTCCACCTCCTTCAAAGGGGGAGAAGTTGTCTGCCTCTAAGACTAAGTCTAAGGGGGAGAAAACTTCTTCTCCTAAGGAGAAATCAGCATCGACTGGTCAAACAGCAGGTGCATCTGGAACAGGTACTGGTCCAGCTGAGGGTGCCTCTCATCAACCTGAAGCTGCTTAGCCTACTCAGGCTGAATCTCCAAACCCTGCACAGTCTAAGGGGGAGGAATTCATTTCTGAGGACAGGCCAAGCAGCAGAAGGAGGCATCTCATATAAAGGAAGAAACAGAAGAGGAAGACATTCCTGAAGCTGTTACTACTACAACAGCTAAAGGAAAAGAAAAAGCAGTGGTTGATCCTGACCGCCAGAAAGTAGCAGAGCTAAAATTTGACAAAGCCAGGGCTAAAGAAATGGGTGTTCCTATTGAAAAATACTATGTGCTCAGAGATGAGCAGCTCAAAGCCCTGGAAATACTGAGAAAAGAAGAAGCATCTGCCAAAGCTGCCATATCTCTTGCATTCAAAGAGGCAAGCAAAACCAAAATGCCTTCTTTGGATGTACAGAGAAAACTACTTGAAGTTGTTTGAGAATCTGCTGGTGAGAAGGAAAGTGTACAGGAAAAGGGTGCTCTGGTCTCTGTGACCAAACCAAAGCAAGCATCCTCTGCAAGGGCCCAGTTCCACTTTGACAACTTGGCAAGGAAGAAGTTCCATGATGTTGCTGATAGAAGACTTGCCAAGGAATCTATTGTCAAAGTTGTCCTTATCTCAAGAAAAGGCAAACAGTGTAAGCTGCAAATAACCAGAATGGGTGCTACTGGCCCTGAACTGGAATCTTATGATTACACTGATGTTGCACAGATGGGGTACAGGGAATGGGTTGAGCTGGCAGTCGCCCTGAGCCAGTCTAAGTCTGAAACGGCTAAGACTATCAGGGCATATGTTAAGAAGCTGATGGAGAGAGTGAAAGATCTTGGCCTGATCTCAAAAGAATTAAGTGAGGGTGTCTCTGTGACTTACCCTAAGATAAAGGCCAGGAGGACCAAAAATGATTCTGAGCTGGAGGAACTCCTCATCTTGATTGAACAAGGTGATTATGCTGTTGAAATGAAAAGAGTTGACTACAGCCTGCCCAGTGGAGTAGAGTTTGAAGAAGGCAAAATAATTGAAGAACCTGAGTTGGGGGCATTTTTTGTAGATCCCGTAACACAGAAAAAGTGCTTTCAGAGAGCATCAGATCTATACAAAGTGGATCTGAGACAGCTTGCAGCCTTCAGACTTGCAACTTCATTCAGGCAATCCAGCAGGTGGAGAGCAGCCGTCTGGGACCAGCTCAGAGGCTTTTATGAAAGAGGTGAACTTCAAGATCCCAAGTTTATGATCCTCAGAGTTGAAATTCAAGATCCGGAGGAAACAAGGGAAGAACTTGAAAAAATGTTTGAAGGACCACCACCACTGGAGTGAAGTCCACCTACTATCTGAGTAGGTGAAGAATGGAAGCTGTCCATTTGTTGAACAGGCTTGCCATTATCTGCTCCCAACATAAACAGTCCAAATTGCTGAACTCTTTAGTACATTAGTTGTACTTTGTTTATTTACATTAGTTGTAATATACATTAGTACATTAGTTGTATTCTATAAAAACATGTGTTGTTTATGTAATCAAAATCAGTATATATAAACTGATCTTTTACTTTACTTAAATGTTGTAATTTCTTTTCAGCAAGAGGTATTGTAAAATGTATAGTGATTATTGATTAAATCAGCTCAGACTGATTATTGCAAATAGGGGGAGATTGTTAGGCACAAAAAGGCCTCAGTCAAACCTGCTCTACATCTAAGGGGGAGATTTCTTAATCAAACCTGTTGATGCACTTGAAGGTATAATCAAAGGCCTGTTTATGCCTTATTGAAACCTGAAAAGTGATTTGCAATATCAGCCCAAAGCTGTTTACCATGTTGCATGCGTTGCAACAAACGCAGTTTGTCCAAGCTGTTCTGTCTGCTGAACAGGCTGGACATAAACTGTCTACGCTGCTCTATTCTGTAGAGCAGCTTGGACAGTCTACAAGTGTTCTGTTCTTTGTGAACAGAACCTGTTCTTTGTGAACAGGTTAAACACTTTATGGAATATGTTTCCAAGTCCTCATGTATTGTTTTTGGCTTCAAGATCAGTTTACAAGTCGAAGACAAAGTGGAAAATAGAACTACACAGCCTGCCCACGCTGTTCTGTTACATGAAGACAAACGGATATCTGAAAAGGGTGACAGACATTTTCTTATATCAAAATGGCCTTAGCAAAAGAAGAAAGATGCAAAGTTGACATTCCACTATCTCATCTGTCCAATGAAGAAGCTTCACTGAGATTCTCCTTTTGAGTATAAAAGGAAGCTTCTAAGGATTATGAGATATCAAGAGTGTGAAATCAGAACGTGCATTGAAGTGTGTTATTCCATGCATGCAAGTCTGCTTATATAAAACAGTAGAGTGTGTCTAAACTGTTTTTGCTTAAGTTGTCCATCTGAGTCTTGTAAAAACAGTGAGTGCTTCTAAGTGAGTGTATTCATTATCTACTCTAAGTGAGTCTTAGATTAGTTAACCAACTGTTGTATCTGTCATCTCAGCTTGAACCTTTCCGCATTCAAGCTTGTTTGTAATTAACACTTGTTAATAATATACACAAACATTGAGAAAAAGATTGTTAAGTTTTTAAATAGCTGTATTCACCCCCCCCCCCCCCCTCCCCCCCCCCCCCCCCCTCTATAGCTTAGAACTATACACTTCGGAAACCTTTTGGGACCTACACTGCTCTTCTGTCATTTATCTTAATATTGAGATAGTTTTCAACTAGCCCCCTTTAACTATTGACTATTAGCAACCTACATCCTTTGACTTAGTAAAGTCATATCATTATTGACAGATACCAATTTGTAGGAGTAGTAGACGAAAACTCTCAAAAAAAGCACACACAAAAGTACTATATGAAGAAATGAGAGGCTGATTTTTTATTCTTTTTTTTTTTTTACTGATTACAACTTCTACCTTACAACCTTTATATAGACAAAAACAAAAACTGAAAATTTAAAAACATTTCCTAGTTTTTAGCTAAACTTAAAGTTATTATTAAACACCTATAACTAACATTTAAAAACTATAACTCACTGAACATAACTCATGTTTTTCTAACTTCCTCATTGAATCATCATTGTTCAACAGAATATACCGTTCGGCCTATGTACCATGTGTCATCCCGCCCCTCCAAATTAATTTTATTCCACTAGCTACAAATTATTTCTTTAAAATATTTTCCATTACAAAACTAATTTTTTATGTTAATCAATTTAATTTATATTAGTAGACATTCAAAGGTTAGCAGATGACCTTTACTCTAGGGGTTTTCAAGGTATTTTTCAACCAAGTGATTGTAAGTTTAAATTTAGTTGAACCAAGTAGAAACAAGAGTCAAGTGATTGTAAGTTTAAATTTAGTTGAACCAAGTAGAAACAAGAGTCGATGCAATATGAAAGGACCAGCGTCATACGACACTGATAGACGTGTTGATTACCAAGTAGGGTCTTCGAGGCATATTATCATAGTTATGATCTTCTTATCTCACTCAATCTGACTCGTAATCATCTTTTCACTACAATAAAAAATTTTAAAAATTATAAATGAGTTAAAATTTTAAATAAAAAAGTAAGCATATAAATTAATCATTTGATTTTCTCATAAAAGTAAATTTCATAAGGCCTTCGAGATCGAGACTCTAAAATATGAATATTTTATAATGTAGATAACTTATAAATATTAATATGAGTTAAATTAAAGGGTTAAAGTCGTAGTACCAACATATTTTTTTAAATGTATCAATATTGTATATGAATTTCTTTTACCAATATGATACATGTACTTTGGTTTTTCATTCTCATATTAGACGTTTCTACATAGAGCCTGGTTGATAACCCAGACTCTATTTGTTTGAAAAATCGGACTTGAAATATTAAAATAGAAAACATGTACCATATGGGTAAGAAAAAAATTCATGTACCGGATCAATACATTATAACATTAAAAAAATAGGTTCAGATTATGCGATTCTAATCCATATTATTTTTCAATATTTATTATATTATATTATGTATTTATAGCGAACCTAGTTACCTACTACATAAAGTTCAATTGACGTGATAAATTGCCGCCATATGCATTTTTATAGAAAAAGTTTGGTTCATAGTGACTCCAGCGACAATATATTAATATTAGTAATAAAAAGCGTTGGCTATTTTAGAAAATAATTGGAATCAAGTTAAGTCGGTCCGTAAGGCGTCTAAGAGGTTGTTTGTTTACTTCTTAATGGAACCATTAAGAGGCTCATTCAAGGTTAAACGACCTCTTAATGGTTCCATTAAGATGCAAACAAACATCACCTAAGAGTTGGAGAATCGGTCACAAGTTTATACTATTTTGGTATTTTACAATTAGGTATACTCTAGGTCTGATAATTGGATCATGTTTTGATGCGTTGTGCCACCATATTTTCATTTTAACCCATTTCTCATGTGGTTTTCAGTTTTTAAAACAGCCTTGATTTTATTTTGTAGTTTCAGTTTTCATTTTTCGAAATTTGTAACTGGTTACTATCGTTTGAATTTCGAAAAAGATGAACATTACAATATGCAAAAAATTAAAACAATATATTTGACTAAAAGGATATAAACATGCTACTGTCCAATATTTATGGAAAAAAAAAACCTTAAGTTGGATAATTTTTGTGATTAAAACCCTCAACCATTTTTCATCGCACAAAAAACCAGCCAACTAGTAAATCTCACGAAATTGAGATATTACTGGTTGTAACCAATTGAAAGCCACAGATCAGCGTCGATAAGTCATAAGTGACCACATAAGTTTCGTTGAAAAAGTAAATTCCAACCAAAAAATAAAGATTTGAACAAAGAAATCAACCAAAAAAAATGTGAATTTGAATTATAAAACGCAGACAATTGAGTTCGATGTAAAGAGGTTCATCAGAGATGAAGGGTTAGTCAGCATATTGCAACCGATTTATCAGGTTACAAGTCAAATTTTTTTTGAAAAAAACGTTATTTTATAATAAGTTCTACTCATTTGAGGTTTTTTAGTGCAATAAAAAATGATTAAGGATCTTTATCACAAAATAGTCCAACTTAAGAGTTTTTTTTACACAAATATCCCATAAAATTACGTAGTTCTATATTTTTACTCTATGTATCTTAGTTTCTGTTCATACATTAATATTTGCTTAATTTAAATTAAAAGTTAATTGGATCAGGTTCTAGTAACACCATCCAAAAATTTTAACCAATTTTATATCGACTCATTTTTGACATTCTTAAGTAGACGAGTCGAGCCGAGCCCGTTAAAGCTCGTGATCGGCTCGTTTAAAAGTATCGGTCTCGAGCTTGAACTCGGCTCGTTTCGAGTTTCGTATGTAAAGCTCGAGCTCGGCTTGTAAATAATTATACAAGCTCGAGCTCGACTCAAACTCGACTCGTTTATTATATATATTAATTTTTTAATTAGCTTTTTATAATCTATTTATGGAAACGGTTTCTCAAGTTACAAAGTTGCAGTGGCGGTCCCTCAAACCACTTTGTACTTACAGAAATTGTCCCTGTGGTTTGTTCAAAATTATGGAAACGGTCCCTCAACTTCCAAAGTTGTTGTGGCGGTCCCTCAAACCACTTTTTACTTGCAGAATTGGTCATTCTGTTTTTTAAATTTTTTAAAAATGACGATTTTGTAAGGTCACCTCTGTTACAGATATGATCTTGACGCGACGCCGTCCAACGAGTGAAGAATCCTCGTTAGTGGCTTAACGGATCGATCACACATGGAAACCCGGAGACGAACACAATGATAGCCGATACGACGAACGACCCGACACGTGTATTTCTCCGAAACGACTCTCGGAAATCCCACAAGTTCGTACGTGCACTAATACGAGCTCTCAATGTTAATTTCTGCCAAAGTCCTTAATTCAAACGGATTAACTCTTAATTATAGAGATTAAGTTCGAACTTAGGTTAAACAAGTTCGTTTAGGCCCAAGCCCACGAACTTGTCCACTATATTTGAACTTAACGTCACTAAGTTCAAACCCTAGCCTTTTAACTTGTTCTACAACTTATATTTGAACTTATTCTAGAGCTTATGTTTGAACTTAACTTTAAACTTATGTTTGAACTTATCTTTGAACTTATGTTTGAACTTATGTAAACATCATACACAAACAAGATCAAACATATATAACTTGTAATTGCAAAGTCTAATGTATTACAAAAGACTATCTATACTTAGACTTTATTTCAATTACAAGTTTGGTAATTTCAATTTTGGTCCCTTTTTTAATTTTTAATTTTGGGAAAATTGCGTAAAAAACCTCTAAGTTGGATCATTTTTGCAATTAAAACCCCAACCATTTTTCATTACACAAAAACCTCCAACCGGTTAAAACTTTGTAAATCTGGGTTTTTTTTCAAAAAAATTTGACTTGCAACCGGTTTAGCCGGTTGCAACTTGATGACGTGTAAAATTTTTAAATATAAAAAACCTCTAACCAACAAAGATAATTAAAATTGAATGTTCACTGATTGCATTTTGATGACATGGATATTTATTAAAATTTTATTTATTAAACAAAGAATTCGGTTCCCAATGAAACCTCCACCCTCTAGGCTCTAGCGAACCTCACTGTTCTAGCTGATCATATTCAGAAGCTAAAATGGAAAATAAATAAATGAAATTGAACATAAAGCTGACCTAAAAATGCAACTCGTGAACACAAAACGAAATCGATTCCATCGGCACAATTGAAGTTAAAATTTGAGATTAAGCGGCAAAAGTTAATCGAACATACATCCATAAAATAAACAACATTGAACATAAATAGGGGATAAAGTAATCAGAGTTGTCGGAGGTAGAGGGGAAGTGAAGAGCTAAATATGACTGTTGGTTAAAGGTGAGGAAAAAAAATAGTTAAGGGTTTTAATCGAAAAAGTCACCAATTTCAGGGTTTTTTTATGCAAAAATCCAGTTTAAGAATTATACATGTAGTGCCACGAAAGTTGGGTTTGCCATGTGGACCCCACGTGAGTGCCATGTAAGCATAGTAACCTATTATAACAGGTAACGACCTAATTTCAAAAGATTTTACCGGTTAGAGGTTTTTTGTGCCATAAAAAATGGTTAGTGGTTTTAATCACAAAAATGGTCCAACTTGAGGGTTTTTTGTGCAAATTTCCCTTTAATTTTTGGTGTTAAATTTGAAATAATTTAATAAATTATGATTTGATTCATTATTAATTATATTATTATTATTATTCTCATTATAATAATTATTATTATTATCATCATCATCATCAGTTATACCTATTTATTTTGTAAAATAAATCTATATTTCTTTATAAAACTAATTTTTATTTATATAAACTTAATTAGTCAAGTTATGCATCTTTTTATGTATTCAATTTATAATTAAAGTTTTATTTATTTTAATATTTATTTGTTAAACAATTTGTATAATTTTATCATTTATACTTTTTCATCAAACTATTTCATTATGTTAATAAAATTTGAATTATGTAAATTTTGATTAAAATTTCTAATTCATTATGTTTTGATTTAAATTTACAAATATTTTGTTACGCTAATCTGTTTTTATTTAAATTTATTATTTTATTTGTATGGATTTAAATATTTTGTTATGCCAGTATGTTTGGATATAAAATTATTATTTTATTTGTTTGGTTTTAAAAAATGTAACACCCTGTTAATACGCATAAAAGCCACGTCAATATAATATAATAAGTGGCATATCACAGTTATCTCATAATACACGTGCCAGGGATTAACACATAATACTGCTAATTAAAACTTTAATAAAACATTCACATGTCTGATACATATACACATACAAAGTCTGGTGCTCGCTCCCTACATCGCTGCTGCTGTCTCTGGGCAATCTCTAGAAATATGACCCGACTTCCCACAATGGAAGCAGGAAGAGTCTCTCGAAGTACAAGTCAACGAATTGTGCCCATACTGTCCAAAACGATGGCATCGCGGCTGCTCGGGCATACACGACCCAACATGACCGCGACGACACCTCTGGCAGTCTCTCTCTCCGTATGAGCTCTCAGAACGGCTCCCTGATTGCCGGGATCCCTGTCCCACACTACTCTGACTCTGACTCGGGGCACTAAATCGTGATGTCTGACTCTTACCCTTACCGGACCTCCTCGATATTTGATCCCGACCCCTATCTTTGTCTCTATCCCTACGAGACCCAGAACTTTGTCCCTGGAAATGACGCTGATCAGACTGACCCTCTCTCTGCGTTTCTCGAGGCTCTCGCCAGTAACTAGGGGGCTGCTCAGATGTCCCCGTCCTCTGTCTCTGTGCCGGCGGCTCATCTCTTTGCTTTTCTATCTCTCTCTTGATCATACGAGCCATCTCTAATGCCATAGCAAAGGTAAGGGGTATCATGTAGCCCGACAACCTCATGAATATTAGATCTCAATTCGTCAATAAACGCATCTGCCTTTTGGCTCTCTATGTTGATGTGTTGGGTCGCAAACTGTGAATACTCATTAAACTTATCGACATACTTTTGAACTGTCATGTCGCTCTGCTACAAATGAAGAAAACGGCGCTCTATCTCTCGGTGCTCATCACGAGGAATGTACTGGAGCTCAAACACTACCCGGAACTGATCCCAAGTCATAGCATATGCCGTAGATGATGTCATCGAAGACTCAATTGACTTCAACCACTGGGAAGCTCCTTGTCTCAATAGATAGCTCGCATAACTGATCATGTCTCTGGTGTCAACATGGGCTACCCGGAAAGCCGTCTCAATCTCTCTCCCAAGCCATAGCCACGCCTGGCTCACCTCCGCCCCTGAACTGTGGTGGGGCTCCTATCATGAAGTCCTTGATGGACCCACCTCTCTGTGTAGTAGACGATGAAGCACATGACCCTGGTACTGTACCAGTCACTGGCGCAACACCCATACCTTGACCGAGACCCTACCGATAGTAGAACTGAGTCAAGATCTCCAGAAGTTCTAACTTGCGGATAAACTCGTCACCCGCCGGTCTACCTGCACCTGAATCCTCGCCCAGATTTGCCATAACAAATAGATTACCCAGCGTCATACAATAAGCTAGGTCAGTTAATTCCACTAAAATCAATCTCAGGGACGATTCCCACGGATCTGAACACAGTTTAAGTTAAGCATCCACTAATGATACTCAATTTCAAACCACAAGCTCTGATACAATTAATGTAACACCCTCTTAATACGCATAAAAGCCACGTTAATATAATATCATAAGTGACATATCCTAGTTATCTCATAATACACATGTCGGGGATTAACACAAATTACTGCTAATTAAAACTTTAATACAACAATTCACATTTCTGATACAAATACACATACAAAGTCTGAACGCCAACTATCATACACATTCTAATCAGATACAAAGGTTTCCCCAAAAGATATCATCAGCATACAACAGTTATACACAGATAAAACTTTGATCAATCCCGGATCCTACTTCTGTTGCGGCTGCGGCTGTGACCCCACTGTCTGACTGCCTGAGACACGTTAGACTCGAAAACATACGCTGGGAAGCTCATGAGTACGCGAGGGTTAGACTTTGCAGAAATAAACACGTATAGCACAACACATAGCACATAGAATATCACAGCTCAAGTATGCCTCAAGATCTCTGGTGCAAGCTCATAACACCATGCGCATCTCAACTCAAGGGGACACCGTTCCCCAGCTAACAGACCACACACAGCAATGGTTAGCTACACAATAGCCACATGAGTGACCTGACAATACACTGTTGTATATATACAGTCTCATACATTCGTGACTGGTTAGGGAAAGTCAGCCTGCGCGATCGCCCATCGCTGATACTCTGGGAACCCTTACACACATAACACATATAATAAGGTAGATAGAATCATACCTGAGGCGCCACATCTCTGTCTCATACACATATCACAATCACATAGACAACTCATTAAATGAACGCGCGTTTTGAAAAGGACTCGAGTACTTACTTATTCACTGATAACTGATCTCAACGGTACTGGCCTAATTACTGCCGCGACCTAACACGCTGTTTGCTCGACCATGTACACATAACGGAACCCAGAATATTAATACAAATTCCGCAGATAACCAAAACACTCCCAAACACCACTCTGTAACTAAAGCGGACCCAACAAGCAAACAAAAATGGGCCCTAAAACCCAAAAACCAACTCGACCCAAACCACTAGGTCACTGTCCGCGCTCAGGACACATCGTGGCTGCGCTCAGGAACACGACCACGCTTACGATCGCTGCCAAAACCATGTCGCCCGCACCACACCGTTTGCGGCTGCGCTTAGTGGGTCGCCACTGCGACTGCGACCGCGGAGGTACTGGTCTGCTCTACTTCGTGAAAATGGCTGAACTAGGGGACTTTAACACCCCAAAACCCGATTTTGTAACACCAAAACACAGAAAACTCATATATAACTATTCTATAGGCATCAAGGCCACCACTCATGATTTTCACCACACATATACGAATTTCAGCAACCAAATCAAGGATTTCTTACCTTCAATACCTGAAGAACACAAAGAGATGAAGAAGATGAATTCCAGCAGCCAAATCAGCTTGCAAATCACCCTTGCAACTCCCAAACACTTCACGCACACACCACACTTATTTCTGTTTTTGGCAAGGAAAGGAAAAGAAGAAGCAAAGTTCAAACCACACCTTTTATATATACTTTCCATTTTAAGTAGGTTCCAGACCCAATAACCCGAACCCAATACCACATTTCAATATTAATATCAATTTAACCCGTTTAAATCCACGATCTTATAATTATAATCAATACAAATAACAATCGGTTGCCATGTATATCACTATCCTGACACGCATAATCCACTAATCGGGATATTACGCGACCAACGCAATAATAATAATAATTTAAATATCCACTAAAATAATTACACATACCAGGTAAGATTTCGGGATGTTACAAAAAGTGCCTTAAAAGTTATTAAATTACTAATATATATTAAAAAATAAATAATTTTACAAATCATGTTATAAATAAATAATATATTTTTTAATTAGATTTATAGATAAAGTACATATAAGATATAATTTAGATGTAGATTTTATCTTATCTATTTATTAATATTTAAATATGTAAGAAATAATATATTGTATTTATATTTTATATTTGTTAATCTTTATAGATATTAGAAATAATGAATTATATTTATCTTTTAGTTTATTTTATTTAAAATAATATATGTAAGGTCACCACGTCTACGGATCGAATCAAGGCGCGGCATCGTCTAACGATTGCGGAATCCTCGTAGACGCTTAACAGATCGATCACGCACGAAAAACGTAGCCGAACACATTGCTAGCCGATATGATACCGACCCCACACGATGTATTACTCCTGAAACTCTCTGAAATCGCTTCTAGTTTGTACGTGCACTGTTACAAACCCTGAAAATCATGTTTCATCAAAGGTCTCTCACCTCAGCTCTCAAAATCGTCTGCAGTCATATTTTCTGAGCTTCGGATGCTCTGTTTGCTCTCAAGTTCGACAGAACTTCTGAGCCTTCAAAGATTTTTGAATTCACAATGATAAGTTCATTATATAACCCTTAAGTTCGTGCATGACGCTCCTCCATGAACTTAGCCTCCTTAAGTTCGTGACCTCTTTAAGAACTTATACTCATAAGAACTTAGGCTCCTTAAGTTCGTGACCTCCTTAAGAACTTATTCTCATAAGTTCTTGAGCCTCATGAACTTATTCCCATAAGTTTATAGCTTCATGAACTTATCACCATAAGTTCTTATCATGCAATCATGAACTTATCAAGTCATTGCATTAACAAGACCCTATCTATTGCAATAAACTATCAATAACAAAACTAGACTGTTGTTGTCACACCGGATGTACCAACAGACTCCCCCTTGACGATAGCTTCTAGTTGTTGTTCATCGATCACAACAGACCATCAATAACGAGACTAGACTGCTGTCGTCACACCGAGTGTTCCAACAGACTCCCTCATTGACAATAGCTTATAGCTATTATTCATTGATCTTCAATTTTTTGCCTATTCAGATTGCTTCTTGTAAATAGACCCAGATTTACGCAACCTCAAATCATCTCTGGTGTTTTCTGCCTTTCGAACTCCAACCTTCATGAAAGAAAATCGGCTACTCGTGAAGCTTCTGCAGATCACCCTGAGAAAGGTTCACAAGATGCAAAGGGTTATAACCTTATCATCTTCATCCTCCATTATAGCTTCAGCTGTTTCATTGTCAACAATCCACCACATCATGTTTCTCAGAACATCCTATGGCATTGTCCTCAATGAGACCTTCTTCAAGCATCTAACTGGTTTATAGACTAACTTAGTCCATGTCCTACCAGTCAGAGGATTTATTCTTATTTGAACCACTGCTCTTCTACCAACTCTTGGATTAACTTTTCAAATCTTCAAGATCGACCCTCTCTTCTGATAGTTTTTGCAAACACCTCAGCATAAGAATCGTCTCCTAGATTTATAAGGTCCTTCCAACCTAAATCAATCACTTCACATTTCTGAATCTGATTCATCATTTAGTGCAGATCTCAACACATCTACATCTATCACATTCTGATCTTCATTCACAACTTCTTCATCGTCTGACTTCCAATCAGGTACATCTTCAGGAGTAAACTCTCCTTCCTCAATATCCTGCTGTTCTAAGTCATCTTCGAAGTCGAACCTTATTTCTTCTTCATCAAACCCTGACAATGCTCCGATCAGACCTTATCTTCAGTTACTTCTGTCGCCTCTGAAGCCTTGTCTTTTCCCTTGTCAGCGGCTGATGATCCAGACTCCCCCTGAGGATCAGCACTCTGAGCAGATTGTTGTCTTGAAAGATCTCCCAACTCACTATCTTTATGTGCACTCGGGTCATCTCCTTCATCATCTTTACAATTTTTCCACTGAGGTGGATGATCTTTCAACAATTTTTCTAGTATAGCCTCCATATTTGCAATCTGCTGCTGCTGATCAGCCACTGTCTGATCCAACTGGGCATTATGATGATGAAGTTCATGAATCGCCATTGTCAGCTGAAGAATGTGTACAACCTGTTTGTGGTCTGCAATTATAAGCTGAAACTCCAAATCTAACACTGTTTAGACTTAATCAATCACATGAAACAAGTCCTAATATGTTAGCTAGACATCGAAATCGCCTATTCAACGATAAAAATTGCAATGAAACTCTCCTTACTTACATTCTTTGATGGTTTAGAAGGTAAACCAAACACTAGAATTAAGTTCGAAAGAAACAATCGTTATCTTCGTTAAACATTCACAAAACCATAAAACTTTTGAAGGAACCCTTCACTTTGAGCAATTGATTATCACACAATTTTTGTTATTCCAACTAGAATGCATCCTAGTAATTGACCTCGATCCTATTTATTAAAGATAAAAAGAACTAAACTAAAATAAAATAAAGTAAAATAAAATAAAGTGAAATAAATAAGACTAAAATTGCAAAAATTCAAAAATAAATACATAAACAAAATCTTTTTGCGAGAGTGTCGTAGAAGGTTCAATCAGATAGCTTTGCCAACACTCTTTCGGTGTTGCACTTTCACACTTTGGAATTTTTGATTCCTTTGATTGTTTGTCGTAACATACACACCATGTCGATTGTCGGTATATTTGTCCACTTAAACACTCAACACTTAGAATTTTCCTTTGGCCTTTTTATTTATCAAGAAACTACCATACGTGTCCCACACTTAGACATACTTCTGGGACAGATAATTAATGATTATGACATTTCGGTATTTGCGAATCATCTTTAAAAGGAAAACGTCGGACATAGTTTTGTATTTACATACAACAGAGTGTCTTAGTTTGTCTTAGGGTAGAGCATACTTCTTTTATTTTAGCAAGACAGTTGTGACAGATCTGTACTTACGTACAACAAAGTGACATATCTTGCTTTATGGAGTCAAAACAGCAGTGACAGGTCTGTACTTACGTACAACAAAGCGACATGTCTTGACTCCCTTTACTTTTCATGCTTGCTCTTTTTTAAGATGTATTTTTATGAAGCCATACATCCACCAGATTGATTTACATACCTCATTCATAATTATTGTATGTAAGCCTCTAACACAGAAATTAAGACCTATTGGTAATACGTCTGAGTTAGTTACCCATATGACAATCTCTTGATTGTTTTATTAGCTTTTAGGAAAACTTTCATGTTTAATGCCTATCAACATATCTGAACATGAACATGTATATCACTTAGAATTTATAGTGCATTATTTGTGAAAATTTAACACTTAGAATTTGTTAGACTGTGCTAAATTTTGTCACTTTGAACCTTAGACTCTAAGACTTCTCTCAGTTTTCAATATTTTCTTATTTTGAATTTTTTTATGGTTTTCTCTCTTTTTTCTTTTGTTTTTCCCTTTTAAGTACAATAACTAATAAGATAAACCAATAACTTAAAAAATATTTAAAAAGAAAGAAAATCTACTGAGGTCAGGTTACTCTGGATTACGCATTCCATTTAGTTGGACAAAAAACTCAAAGCATGATCTATCAAATGCTTTTGTGAAGGAATCCGCATTGTTGTCTTTCGTTGGAACTTTTACCAATTTAATCAGGTTTTTCTCAGCACAGTCACGAATAAAGTGATGTCTTATATCTATGTGCTTAGTCTTACTGTGCTTTACCGGATTATTGGTTATAGCAATTGTGGATTGATTGTCTATCTTAATGGGAGTATGAGTATAAGTCAAACCGTAATCCCGAAATTGCTGTTGAATCCACAGAACCTGTGAACATCAACTACTAGCAGCTACATACTCGGCCTCGCACGTTGATATGGCTACCGAAGTCTGTTTCTTGCACTGCCAGGACACCAGTCTCCCTCCAGGGAACTGACAACCACCCGTTGTTGATTTTCGGTTCAAGCTACACCCTCCATAGTCTGAATCTGTGTAAGCTTCCAATTCCAGATTTCCATCAGCATGATACTGAAGTCCTAGCTTCGGTTTCGACTTCAGGTATCTCAGAATCTGCTTCACAGCTTTCATGTGCATCTCTTTGGGGTTAGCTTGAAACCTGGCACAAATACAAACAACAAACATTATATCAGGTCAAGAAGCAATTAAATACATGAGTGGCCCAATCATGGCCCGATATAAAGTAAGATCCACATCAGTATCACTATCTGTACCTGGTCCGAGATTATGATTGACTTGTATAGGAGTACTGAAGTGTGCCATAAGCGTTATTCCTTCCATCCCGAAGCGCTCTAAAATATCATAGACATACTTCGTCTGATGAATGAACATACCCTCCTTTCGTTGTTCAACTTGTAAACCGAGAAAGAAGTTAACCTCTCCCATCGCACTCATCTCAAACTTTGACTTCATAACCTTCTCAAAATCTTTGCACATTTGTTCATTTGACGACCCGAAGATGATGTCGTCCACATACACTTGAACCAGTATGAAATTATCACCATTCTTCTTAACAAACAGTGTACTATCTATTCTCCGTCTCTCAAACTCGTTGTCTTAGAGGTGAGTAGACAGTGTCTCGTACCATGCCCTAGGTGCCTGATGTAACCCATACAAAGCCTTATCCAATCTATATACTCTGTCTGGATACTTGGGGATCAGTAAACCCTGGCAGTTGCTCGACATACACCAACTTCTTCACTTTTCCGTACAAGAAGGCACTCTTGACATCTAGCTAAGATACTTTGAAGCGTTTAAAGGCCGCAAATGCTAGAAACAATTGAATTGCCTTAAGCCTCGCTACTGGTCCAAACACCACATTATAATCAATCCCTTCTTCTTGGTTGAACCCTTTGACCACGAATCTTTCCTTATTACGGGTAACACCTTATTACGGGTAACTATGCCCCGATCGTCCCGTTTGCACTTAAAGACCCATTTGGTCGCATAGCAACTTCTCCTCAAGGCAAAGGCACTAACTCCCAGACTTCTAACTTTCTGAACTGTGAAAGTTCCTCTTGCATAACTTCAACCCAAGAATCATCCTTCAGAGCCATTTGTACATTCTTTGGCTCGACTTGAGAAATGAAACACGAGTATAGACATGTGTGAAATGTCTCGGAGTCGTTGATCATCGATAACAACACTGTGTTACTATTCACACTACTCCTAGTTCTCACACAGCATTTTGATTCCCTATGATGTCTACAATCAGATGATTCTTATTTACCCTTAATGTTTCAATTTCATCGACTTGAAGATTATCTTTCAAATTTGATCCTATTTCACCTAATGGGGGTATGACTTCAGATGGAACAACATCCTCCTCGTGATCACTGTCTTCTGAGGCTGAATTGTTTATCTGATTCTCATTCGTAGGCAACAAAGGTTCTTGATTTGTTGGAGACCCATCTTCTGTTGATACATTATTAGATGTCGTGGGAATGCTCGAATTTGGAAAGATTCTACCTTCGTCGTTAAGATTTAAAGATGAGAAATCGTTTTCCACAGTTCCTGCATTACCACTAAACGGAATGTTAAATGATTCAAACACAGAGTCATAATCAAATAACCATTCTGGACCAATTTGGGGTTCATGTGAATAACTTGTGACATCAATGTTAAACACAATTTCAATTGTACCAGTAGTTTTATTAAAAACCCTCTTGTTTGGTGAGTTTGAGACATAACCTAGGAAGTATCCTTCGTCATCCTTTTCACCAAACTTAGGTTGATGTTTCGTTTTTGATAAAGTACATGGCACCCCAAACGGTTCAAAACCAGCTAAATTCGGTGGTCTTTTATTCAGAATTTCATAACAGATTTTATTTAATGATTTAACAGTAAGGACTCTTATTAACACGTGACACGCGGTATTCACTGCCTCCCCCCAAAACATAGTGGGAAGCTGTTGGGAAATAATCTAAGTATGTCAAGCTGTTAGTTAGGATTTCTCAGACTGTTAGTAGTATTTCTGTGTAATTACAAAGTTCAAGCTGCTAGTTCAAGAAGTTCAAGCTACTAGTTCAAAATGTTCAAGCTGTTAGAGTTAAAGTTCAAGTTGTTCAAGAAGTTGATAACAGAAAGTCCTACAAATCAGGAAGTGATAAAGATTTCAAGATTTGAAGATCTTCCAAAGATATCCACTCAAGAGAAATCGCAGTTTGTCAAGGAAACAAATCAGAAGGTTATAAATACAGGTAGACTAGGTTTTTCTTATAAAATCGTTGCTTAAGCAACTCATATTGTAACTTGTATTCTGATTAAGTTTCTCAAGCCTCTAAGGTTGTAAAACCCAAAAAACAAGTTGTGTTCTTCGTCTAATTAAACAGATTAGATGTGCTTATAATCTGTGGTTGGTAATACAAAGGTTTCAATATTAATTGTGTTAACGGATTTAAATTGTTCTGTTCTTATTATTCTAAAAGTTTTTCTTAAAACAATTGAGTGTTATTCCTCAAACTTCTTAATTGGACTTTGATTGAAAACAAGATTATTGGTTTAACTCTGATTTATTAAAACCAGTTAGTCTTAGGTGATTTGATCTTGACAAGTGGTATTAGAGCCAACTTCTGTTTTTATTCTTTGTTTTCCAAGTCAGAAACTTTTGTCTTTTAATAACTAAATCTTTATCTGCAATGGAGTTTGATGGCAGCAATAGTGGATCTGGGCAAGGACTTAAGGTGCCTATGCTCAAACCCACTGAGTTCGAGATGTGGAAACTCAAGATTCAACAGCACATTCAATTTATTGACTATGCCTTATGGGAAGCTGTTGAAAATCCCCCTGCAGTTGATCCTGAACTGGATGCTGAAGGCAAACCTAAAAGAACACCTCCTAAAACTGAGATTGAAAGAAAGGCTAGAATGGATGAAGTCAAAGCTCTCACTATTTTATAGATAGCTATTCCTAATGCATATCAACATCAGTTTAAAAAATTCTATACTGCTCATTCTCTATGGGTTGCTTTAGAGAAAAGATTTGTTGGCATGCTAGCACAAAAAGAAATCAAATGGATCTTTTAAAACAGCAGTATGAAAATTTTTCTGGTGAAAAGAATGAAAACCTTACTCAAATCTTTGATAGGTTTAATAAGTTGATAGGTGAATTGGAGAGTGCTAAGGTTATCCTGGATCAAAATGAGGTAAACAGAAAGTTTCTTAGGTCTCTTGGTGAAGAATGGATAGTGTATGCTGCACAGTGGAGAACAAAGGACAATCTAGATGAATTAGAGTGGATGATCTCTACAACAGCTTGAGAGTGTTTGAGTCTGAAAGAGAGAATAAAAATAAACCTTTTCTTATAATCAAAACACTACTCTATTACGCTCTACATTTAATTATAAATTAAACTGTTGTGATTCTTTTACAGGTACTGATGGCGATACTTCTGAGGTCAATTATGAGGCATTTGTTGCAAGTGATGGACTATTTGCTCTCAATCCTGAGGATCTGGAACAAATCCATCCAGATGATCTAGAGGAGATGGATTTAAAGTGGCAACATGCCATGCTGACAATGAGGGCTAAGAGGTTTCTCAAAAGGACTGGCAAAACAAACTTTCAGGCCAGATTAGAAGGCAAGTCAACCTTTGACAAGTCAAGGGTTGAATGCTTCAAGTGTCACAAACTTGGACACTTTGCTAGAGAGTGTAGATCACAAAGTCAGCAGCAACCAAGAACCCAACAAACCAGTCAAACACAATCTTCACAGGCTCTTGTTTTACAAGAGGACACTGTTTTTGACTGGAGTGACCAGACAGAAGAGGAGTACCAGAATCAAGCTCTTATGGCAGAAACTACAAGTGCCACTTCCACTGACCTACCATCTGAGGTAAATGTTAAACTCTGCTCTCAAGCATGCAAAAATATGGTTAAAAAATACAGAGATCATAATGAAAGCATGTGTAAAACTCTAGCTAAGATGGAAGAGAGGAGGTATGAGTATATGCAGGCAATAGAGGATCTTGAAAAATAGATCAATGACTATAAGGACAATGAGATTCAGATGGGACATGATAGGACATATCATGAGTGGGAGAAAAAGGAACTTGAAGAGAAAATAGAGACCCTCAATAAGAAACTAGAAGAGGCTGAACAAAGGGTGTTGGAAGCTCACAAGAAAGTAGATAGTATAAACATTGATTTGGGTAACTTCAAGTTGGCCAATCAAAAGTTAGAACACCTAATGGAAGTTCAGTTCAAAGATTGGGTAAAATCTCAACAAAATCCCAATGAAGGAATAGGATACAATGCCACCCCACCTCATTACAATAACAAAAACATTCATCCTATGAGTGAAGTTGCTGATAGGCTTGTGAATGAACCCCTAGATGAAAAGATGCAAGCTACAAAGGATTCATCCTATGACTAGTTACTAATGTAGACAGTAATAATGAGGAAGAAGAGAGTAATCACAAAACCATGAGTGAACCCATAGTAACCCCAGTCTCTAACCCCATTAAAGTCAACAGCATGAGGGAAGAAACCAACAACATGAAGAATAAATCTAAGAGTTTGAAAGGTAAAGAGAAGATGAGTGAACACATGCATGCTTCAAATGTCTCTGTACCTTCTAACTGTAATTTTGCATCCTCTTCTAATGCAGGTAAAAAGGATAAAAATGTTCTAGTGTGCACATGCCAAAGGCATGGTGTAGAAAAGTTTCCCACACAGTAGCAAGTGAGGGGAAATCAAAGGAACAAGAATCAGTTATGGTCACACAAAACTGGTTCTCCAATCAAAACAGTCAAAAGATGTTTTCACTATGGCAAGAAAAACCATTTGGCCAAACAATGTCTTTACAAGCCAATAGTTGAAAGGCAAATTGTTTTCCAAAAACAATCTGTTTCACAAAAGCAAAAGGTTTTAAAGACTTCAAAAACTGCCACATCAGTTCCAAAGCACACAGTTGACCACAGGTTTGTAAAGGTCAACAAAAAGCAGCCTGTACGGAGAAAACAAGCTTTAAATAAACCTAAACTGAGTGTGAAACATGAATGGTGTGTTAAAGGAAAAAAGCACAGTTCCAACTGCTGATGTAAAAGCTGGAACTGTTAAGCCAAAAGTTGGAACTGGTAGTGTAAAATCTGAAGTTGTTAACAATCAACAGCAAGTTCCAACTGCTAAAACAAAAACTAGAACTGGTAGTAGATCATCTGAGACTGTTAAAGCAAAAATTGAAAAGAACAATTGGACACCTCATGTTATAACTAAATACTCATCACAGAATCCACCAGTGGATCTTACTAAGTTTAAAAAGACACAAAGAATATTTAGTTATGTTAATGCACATGGACAACCCAAAACCAGCTTGGTTTGGGTTTACTCCACTACTAACTGAGCTTTTATTTGTGCAGGGCAATCACAGGAACCAACATAAGACAAGATGACATGTGGACAGTGGCTGCTCTAGGCACATGACAGGCAATTCTGAGTGCTTGTCAAATTCAGAAGCTTTGAAGGAGGATATGTTGCATTTGGAGGAAACTCCAAAGGAGGTAAGGTGACAGGTAAAGGTACTGTCAAAGCAGGTAACATGACCTTTAATGATGTACTGTATGTTGAACAGTTGAAGTATAATTTACTAAGTGTGTCTCAAGTATGTGACAAAAAGAATGTTGTTCTGTTCACAGACTCAAAGATTTCAAAATACCTGAAAATCTTGTTTTACTCAGAACACCAAGAAAGAACAATGTATACTATTTGGACACTGAAAAATTATCTTCTGCAAATACCTTAAGCTGTTTAATATACAAAGCATCATTTAATGAGTCTGGTCTTTGGCACAGAAGGATGTGTCACATGAACTTCAAATCTATGAATGCTTTAGTCAAAAATAAATTGGTAAGAGGTTTACCACAAAAGGAGTTCGTATGCGATGATCATTGTGTAGCCTGCCTCAAAGGCATGCAACACAAAACTTCTCATAAGGCCAAAGAAGTAAATTCAATCTCATCTGCACTTCATCTCCTTCATATGGATCTTTTTGGTCTAACTTCTGTTTTGAGTTTGAATAAAAAAGCTTACTGTTTAGTCATTGTTGATAATTTCACCAGGTTTACATGGGTCTATTTTCATAGGACTAAGGATGAGACAGCTGAGTTAGTTAAATCCTTTATTCTAAAAATTGAAAACCAATCTAACTTAAAAGTAAAGGTGATCCGGTCTGATAATGGAACTGAGTTTAAAAATCATGAACTAAACAGCTTCTGTGAGTCAAAAGGAATTGCAAAATAGTAAAGTGCACCTAGAATTCCACAACAAAATGGGGAAGCTGAAAGGAAGAATAGAACATTAATAGAGGCTACTAGAACGGTGTTAGCTGATTCCAAATTGCCAATGACCTTCTGGGCAGAGGCAGTTAATACAACCTGTTATGTTCTCAATAGGGTCCAAGTAGTCCAGTAACAAGGGAAAACTCTATATGAGTTGTTTCACCATAGGATTCCCTTAGTTAACTTCCTAAAACCGTTTAGTTGTCCATGCACTATCCTGTATACTAAAACTCACTTAGGTAAGTTTGAGAGTAAGTCCGAATAAGGATTCTTTGTAGGATACTCCACACAGAGCAAAGCATATAGAGTCTATAACAGTGTATCTAAAATCATTGAAGAAAGTGCAAATGTTGAGTTTCATGAAAATGTTGCAAATGTCAAAGGCACTGGTCCTGATTGGTTATTTGATTTATTCACTAACAAATTCTTTGAGTTCTGATTAGTATTCTGCAGGAGCAGTTGGAAATAATGTTCAAACTGGTAGCACAGATTCTCATGCTGCCAGTGCAAATCCACATGCTGCCAGCACAAAAGTTCAGACTGTTGGCACAAAGACTCAAACTGTTGAAGATTCTGATAGATGGGATGAGTACACTATTCTACCACTTCTTACTTGTGACCCACCTAGGGTCCTGATTGACCACCAGTCCCAAGTCCTGAAGTATCAGCTCCAACTAATAGGGAAACAGTCTCAACTCCAGATCAAACTGTTACTCATGAAACATAATCATCAAGTGGTGCAGAAGGTGATGACACCAATCTGGGAAGCACAATTCAGATAGAAAGTAAACCTACACTCAGGGTTCACAAATATCATCCTCTTAACCAGATCATGGGAGATCCACACACACCTGTGCAGACAAGGAATATGATCCACAAGGAAACAACTATCTCTGAAGAAGTGCCTGAGTTCAGTCTAGCTGCATTTGAACATGCCAGTTTCATGTCACAGCTAGAACCAAAGAAGGCATCTGAGGCTCTGAAGGATTCATCTTGGATTGAAGCCATGCAAGAAGAGTCACTGCAGTTCAAGATTCAGAATGTGTGGCAACTGGTTAAAGGGAAGAGGGAAATTGGTACAAGATGGGTTTTCAGGAACAAAAAGGATGAAAGAGGCATAGTGATCAAGAACAAAGCAAGGCTAGTAGCTCAAGGGTACACTTAAGAAGAAGGTATAGACTATGATTATGCCTTTGCTCCAGTAGCAATGATTGAAGCTATCAGACTATTCTTAGCCTATGCAAGCTACAAAGGATTCAAGGTGTGTCAAATGGATGTAAAATCTGCATTCCTATTTTATGATACAGTTGATGAGGAGGTCTATGTGAGTCAACCTCCTGGGTTTGAAGACTACAGATATCCTTGACAGAGTCTACAAGGTAGATTAAGCACTCTATGGGTTACACCAAGCTCCTAAAGCATGGTATGACACTCTGTCCTCCTACTTACTACAGAATAAATTCAAGAGAGGTACTCTAGACAAGACATTGTTCACAAAGTCTATCAAAACAGAGATCCTCATTATTCAGATCTATGTTGATGATATCATCTTTGGGTCAACTAATGACATACTTTGCAAGGAATTTGAGACTTTGATGCATAAAAAGTTTCAGATGAGTTCAATGGGAGAATTAAGTTTCTTTCTAGGATTGCAAGTTAAGCAGAAGCCTACTGGCCTCTTCATTAGTCAGTCAAAGTGTGTGAATGACATTCTGGAGAAGTTTGGGTACAAGTATATAAAAGTTGCAAGCACTCCAATGGACACTCACAAGCAGCTTGATGCAGATAAAGAAGGAATAGATGTGGACATACATTTACAGATCTTTGGTAGGTTCACTTATGTATCTCACATTTTCTAGACCAGATATAATGTTGCTGTTTGTGTTTGTGCCAGGTTCCAATGTGCCCCAAAGGACTCACATGTGTTTGCTGTTAAGAGGATCTTTAGATATCTAAAAGGCCAACCGAAATTGGGCCTATGGTATCCTAAGGATTCTCCTCTTGAAATAACAGCATATTCTGACAGTGACTATGGAGGATGCAATATATACAAGAAGTCAACAACTGGTGGTTGTTAATATCTAGGAGCAAGACTAGTCTCTTGGAAGTGTAAGAAGGAAACCACAGTATCTACATCATCCACCGAGGCAGAATATATTGCAGCTGCTAGCTATTGCTCTCAGGTTATGTGGATTCAGAACCAACTAAGAGACTATGGTATGAACTTTCTATCTACTCCTATTTATATTGACAATTCAAGTGCAATAAGCATTGTACAAAATCCAGTAAAGTTTCCCAAAACCAAAACCAAGCACATAAATATTAGATTTCATTTCATAAGGGATTGTAATGAAAAGAAGTTAGTTTAATTTACCAATATTCATACTGATGATCAGTTAGCAGATCTTTTTACTAAACCTTTTGATGTAGGAAGATTCACTTTTCTGGTGTCAAACATTGGTATGATAAACATGGATTAATCTCCCTTAAATATTTTGTAATCTGTGTAAATTCTTTGTTTTATGTGTTTAGTTAAGGGGGAGACACTGCTCCAATAGATATTGCTTTGTAACTAACTAACAGCTTCAGAATATTCTCAAGCTGCTAGAACAGTTTCTCGAACTGTTAGTTGTTCTTCACTTGGTCTGTTAAAGTGTGCAGGGCATTTCTGTCATTTCCAAGGAGTTTGAACACGAGACTAGATATTTTCAAATCCAAAACCCTTAAAAGTCCCAGTTTCGTTCAGTTACAACTACCAGTTTCTAAATATCAACCAGAGCCTTCTCATTCCCTCCTTGTGTGATTCCCAAATCTTCAAGCCGAAACCTAAATCTCTTCGTTCTTATGCATCAATGGCGTTTGTCAAAGACCACAATTGTCTTCCATACACACTAAAGCATGCTGAACTGCAACCGTTTCATGAAATGATGGACTTTCTCCGCAGTTCATCCATCTACTATGCTCTTACAATAAATCCTACCCTCTATGTATCACACATAGAGCAGTTCTGGAACAAAGCCCATCTGACCATAACCGATGGAATCCCAACTCTTGTGTCTACCATTGATGGTCAATCCGTCACCATCTCAGAGGACTCCATTCGACAGCACTTGCAACTGCAAGATGTTGAAAGTATCAATGATCTTCCTCTTACTTCTTTACGTGAAGGATTGTTTGAAATAGGGTATAGGGGACCAACAGATTCATTTACATTTTTAAAGCAAATTTTGGCCCCAAATGGAAATACCTTATTCATATTGTTCAACAATGTTTGAGTCCTAAAAGAACTGGTTGGTCTGAATTCTCTTCAAATATTGCAACTACTTTAGTTTTCTTATCAACAGGGCAACAGTTCAATTTTTCAAATATGATTTTTCAAGAGATGTTAAGGCATCATGCTTTAAAGAATGGGAAATTTTTGATGTATCCTCGTTTCTTATCTGAAATATTTGCAAAATCTTGCAATTATTTAAAAATACATAAAAGGATATATGTTTCCTATAAGCACTCTTTACAAACTGTAAAAAGACTTTTGAAACAGAGTGCAAATTTTCATATTGCTGATGTTTCATTGCCTCAAGCAATGTTGCATGTCATTCCAAGAAACAGGGGAGAGGATCGTGAGCAGGCTCAGCCCCACATTACTGCTTCACCCCCAGGATCTCAACCCACTCCCCATGATACAAACATCCTCTCTGATCCTTCTATCAGACATACCTCCCCAGCCCCACCACTCAAAATTTACACTTAAAGAAACAAAGGGTTGCAGGTGCTCCTTCCACCTCAGTCCCACAACCAGAGCTAAATCAACCTATGCAAGAGGATACTCTTGCACAACATATCCAAAGGGAACCCATAGAGGACTCTCCCAACCTAAATATGGAGGTGAACATCCCTTCTGAGGATGTTCATATGGGCTTTGTGGCTGGAATTACTGATGCTTCTGCACAAGGGCACAGGACAGTTCCAACATCCCTAAGACCACACCCATGGCAACAGAGGGTGTGCAAGCACCTTCTGGAAGTTCCCAGTGCCAAGAATAGAGGGGCCCAGATGCTACTAGTACATCTGGTATTGTTGCCAATGATAGTTCTCAAATACCTTTATCATTTGAAGATCTTGAGGCCAGTCTGCAGCTAATGGTTTTGACGGATCCCCAGCTGAAACCTGTTGCAGCTATTTTGGAACATTAGAAGTCCACTATTTCTGAATAGGGATCACAAGTTCTTGCACTTCAAAGGCTCTCAGCAGTCCAACAGCAAAAGCTTGCCCAATTCTAGCTAGGGTGAAGCTTTATGGCACCAAGATTGTTCAACTAGAGAAGCAGCTTCAAACTCTATTAGCAATGGTTTTTCGTCCCTCTGATCAAACCAATGCATCCAAAAAGGGGGAGAATTAGGAGATCCCACATTCAGTCCAAGCAGTTCCAGGTTCACCACAGGCAGTTCTAACTTCTGGTCTAACAATCCCACCAGTTTCTCAGACTGTTAGTTCAGAAGTTCAAGCTGTACATCTTAAAAGGCCAGGTGGTGTTTTAATCAGAGAAGGAAATCAAGGAGCATCCTCAACAGTCTAAGCAACAGTTTCAGGCAAAGGCAATTGCATTTTAATTGAAGAGCCAAAGATCAAGTTTGTTTCAAAATAAGCTCAAGTTGCTGCTGATGCTGAACTGGCTAGAAAAATTGCAGAAGAACAAGACCAAATCCTTGATTAACAAGCTCAAGCTCAAGTCTCTATGGGTGATGATGAAACCTTTAGTGACTATTTACGTGGATTTACTGTAAAAGAGGGGCAAAAGAAGAGGAAAAGGCCAACAGGGCCTTCAAAGGCAGAGCACAAAAGATTTTTAATAAATTGGCAAGTAAATTATGCAAGTGCTGGTATTCCAAGAGCTCTTGCACAATCATGGTCTACAGAGAAGCTCCAGGCCTTGTATGAGAAGGCCATTGCCAAAGAAAAAGCTACTGAACAGATCAAAGCTCCTGAACAAGCCAAAGAACTTTCTCAAACTTTTGTTGTGCCTCAACCAGAAGACATTTCTCAGGCAAAGTTTAATCAAGTGAAAAGGGTTATGTTTGATCAGCAATTGCAAAAGGCTACGGAGATAGAGAAAGCCTTAGCTGAGCATGACTTTTCCAAACCACCAATTATTTACCGGTATGCCAGATCTATGGATAACATTGATTTGGTATATCATCTTGTGGTTAAAAGAGAAGTTGGTCCAGAAGAAGAATATAAGAACCTGTTTCAAATCGTTCAAAGGATGACTAGAGCAGAGCTGACGTAGATGAACAATATTGGAAAGGCTAGTCACTCTAGATCTTCGATAGTATGGGTTCAGAATGTCGTAAAAGGTCTTCAAAGCATCATTGATCCAAAGTCTTCAAGAACAGATTTAGAAGCTGCCAAGGAAATGAAGATTGTACAGATTGATCTATATGAAAAATCCATGACATATAGACTCAAACTGGCAAATGGATCCAACAGGTTCTATAGTATTGAATTTCTCGATCTTCCAAGAGAATTGCTACATCAGATGAATACTACAATGAAGATTAATTGTGATAGTGAAGAGCTGAAAAGAAACTTCACAAAGGCTCTAAAGCAGAAGCTTGCACAATCGTGAATATGTAAGTTTTTGGATGCCTTAGTGTAACAGCCCGTAATTTATTAAATATAAATTACAGCATCAAACTTTGGATAATTAAGCAATTTTGTCCAATTATTAGTAATTAACCGAAAACATGAAAATTAAATAGTTAATTATATTAAGTTATAATTAATTATGAAAACTTGCCCCAAATTAGCTGAAATAAAGTTAATAATTAAATTTAGCTAATTGACAAATTAAAGACTGAAAATGACGAAATGGACAAAAATGAATAAAATTAGTCTAAAAGATAATTATAGCAAATCTAGAACTTCCTTGCTATTATTTGCATCTGAAAATGCAAATTAGATTTGTTAAGAATAAAAGTTGGTCAATTCCGGAAATTCAGTAGAAAATCTGATTTTTTCTCTGTTTTCTATAAATAGAGCCCTTCCATCTCATTTCTTTGGTTTAGCAAAGTCGGAACTCTCTCTCTCTACAATCTCACCTTCTCTCTAACTTTTCTCCTAAACGGTTTACCGGATTCTCGTGATTTATACGTCATTGAATAGATATCGTTGAGCTCTACATTAATCTGTCATTGCATGTTCGATTTGGTTCCGATTTGAGGTAAGATCGACACTTTTTCTGTCTTTTGGTTCGGTTTTGAAGAGCAAACTCGAGTTTGCTCAAACTTTCTTCATTCGAGGCTGATTTGCTCTCGTTTAGGACCTGATTTTGCTTGGAAAACGTCTATAATCAAAGGCTATAGCTTGGATAAAGGTTAGTGACTATTACTCCCTTATTTTTGTTGAATTTCGTAGTTAAAGACCTGGAAAACTGATAAGAAAATGAACAAATTCGAGAGATTTATGAACAAACTCGAATTCATCCTCAGATTAGGTTCGAAATTGATTACATTAATGACTTTTGGTATCCTAACTCTCTAGACTCGAATGTGTGTGTTTCGAATCTAATCTCTTAGATTTGAGTGTGTGTATTTCGAATCTAATCCCTTAAACTCGAATATGTGTGTTTCGAATTTAATCCCGTAGTCTCGAATGTGTTGTCTTCGAATCTATTCCCCTAGACTCGAATTAAGGCTATTCGAATCTGATTAGGCTGCTTCGAATCTGTCTCCTTAAATTTGAACTGGCAATATTCGAATCTGGTTTAGTTTCTAGTCAAATATAAAGTCCTAAATAAGATTAAGTTATTGGTCAACTTTATATTATGTGTAAATGTAATAGAAAGTATCTTATGATTATGATAAAACTCACAAGTTTCAAGATACATAACTATTTTATGCACAACTAAATTAATAGAACTTGTATGAACCCTTAGAAATTGTATGTCATAATTCACCTTGCTAGTAATATGATTGGTTTTGTTTCAAGGCCATAAATCTGTAATTATATAGATCATATTAATCTGATAAGAACTCTAGGATAAACCCTGGTATAGACTTAAGGGAGTTCCTGTTGATTTAATTGATCAATGATAAGAATAGACTCACTATGGGACGATAGGAACTACCACAGACTCGACAACAGGAAATGACAATAACCTGATTATATAATTAGGGTTATATAGGTCATTTTACAATCTCGACATTAATATGCCAGACTTGAAACTGAACTGCAGGAACCAGCCGGTTTGACAGAGTAAATTGGACGGCTTAATTCATTAAGCACTAACTGACTAAGTTACCTTGCTCAGGACTACTGTGAGTGACAGGTTACATTAAGCACATGCATATATTTCAATACTTATTGGTGATTGTTACTGAATTGTATGGAAACTCTTGCTATGGTTGTCTGTTCTTGAATACTTATTGTATGATAGGAACTTACTTTTGACATTAGTTATCTGATATGCTTTGAACTGCATGTTCACTTTTACTTTTATGTAAATACTTAACATGCTTGTTGATCTCTTGTTGATGAATCATTCGCGTCTGCATACTGCATTTACTGATCTGACCGAATGTGAGATCTCCATTCACAGGAAGGAATTCTGCAGATTCCTTTCCTATCTGACTTGTTTCCTTACACTTGGAAATACTGATTGGGTTGATTCCCAATTCATTTACCGTCTCTGGCGTGTTGACTTACCGACATGAGCTGATAGTATGTTATATATGTGTGGTAACTAATGGTACTTTGTTAACTCACTAAGCAAAGTTAGCTTACTCTTTCATGACATCTCTCTTTACAGGAAAAGTTGATAAGGCCAAGGCTATAGCAGGTAGTTCGTCCCAAGCTAAGTGAACTTTGATACTGGAGGATTGCAGACTTTTGAACCTATTGCTGATGCCTATTTTGTACTGATTATTGCGGTCTCAGGTAGCTTGTTCAATCTTCCGCACTCTGATTGAAGATTTTAGAAGCTAGTTTAGACCACCATCATATCTTTAATACATATTTTGTAATTAAGTATTTTGTAGCTATTTGAATCAGGTATGTGGACCTGTGGTATCAGACAATAGTAATATTTATTACTGAATGAAATGTACTTTAAGAAATTATGACGTGTACTGTTTGTGGTAACTTGGGTGTTACACTTAGTTTGTTCATAATAGTTTTAATTTGTAAATATTTCCTTAATTTTTGATCCTGTAAAGAAACTTAAAGTCTTAGTTAAGAATTTAAGTTAGGGGGAGATTGTTGGGAAATAATCTAAGTATGTCAAGTTGTTAGTTAGAATTTCTCAGACTGTTAGTAGTAATTCTGTGTAATTACAAAGTTCAAGCTGCTAGTTCAAGAAGTTCAAGCTGCTAGTTCAAAATGTTCAAGCTGTTAGAGTTAAAGTTCAAGTTGTTCAAGAAGTTGATAACAGAAAGTGCTACAAATCAGGAAGTGATAAAGATTTCAAGACTTGAAGATCTTCCAAAGAATTCCACTCAAGATAAATCGCAGTTTGTCAAGGAAACAAATCAGAAGGTTATAAATAGATATAGACTAGGTCTTTCTTATAAAAGCGGTGCTTAAGCAATTCATATTGTAACTTGTATTCTGATTAAGTTTCTCAAGCCTCTAAGGTTGTAAAACTCTAAGAACAAGTTGTGTTTTTCGTTTAATCAAACAGATTAGAGGTGCTTGTATCAGTGGTTGGTAATACAAAGGTTTTGATATTAATTGTGGTTTTGATATTAATTGTGTTTACTGATTTAAATTGTTCTGTTCTTATTGTTTAGAAAGTTTGTCTTAAACAATTGTGTGTTATTCCGCAAACTTCTTAATTGGACTTTGATTCAAAAGAAGATTATTGGTTTAACTCTGATTTATTCAAACCAGTTAGTCTTAGGTGATTTGATCTTGACAGAAGCTTTGAATCCGAGAGCATAGTCCTTGCTGCTTCAATCAATGTCCTGTTTTTACGTTCTGCCACCCTTTTTTGTTGGGCTCATAAGGTGCACTAAATTGATGCACTATGCCTTTAGTTGGGCAATATACACCAATTACTGCATTTTTAAATTCTGTTCCGTTATCACTTCTGATTCGTTTTACCCTTTTCCCGTATGAGTTCTCAACTTGGTCTAAGAACCTAATCAGCGTGCCTGCTGTCTCATCTTTTGTACCTAGAAAGAAAACCCAAGAAAATCATTAGTAATCATTAGTAATAACTAAACAGTACCAACTCCCACTTATATTTGTTGATTGGACCGAAGAGATCCATATGCTGCAAATCGAAGGTGGAAGGGATTGAGTTCTGAGTCTCTGATTTGTGTGAATTATTATGTTGTTTTTCCTTTTTGCACGGTACACACTTATCTTCAAACTTAAAACTCTTCAATGGAACACCTTGTACAAGGCCATTTTTCGTGATGAAATTCATCTTTCTTAAGTGCAAGTGTGCCATACGTCTGTGCCACATCAAAGATTCGGACTCTGAAGCTTTTGATAGTAGACAAATAGATACCATCGATGAATCTTCAACATTCATGTCCATCATGTATAGATCAATCACCCTTGGGGCTCTCATCATAATCCACTCCTCAGGCATCTTGAATCCCGGCTTTAGCACTAACGCTTCCTTTTTAGTAAAGAGGACTGAATTTTTTTTATCACAGAGTTGAGAGACACTAATGAGATTGTGATCAAGTGTATCTACATAGTAGACTTGATCAATAGTGATCGTCCCATTACTGACTACTCCTGTTCCAGTGATATTGCCTCCTTTATTCCCAGCAAATGAGACAAACCCCTTGTTCCCACTCTTGAAGTCCGTAAGTAGACTTCTTTCCCCAGTCATGTGACGAGAGCAACCACTATCTACGAACCATTTGTTGTTAAGACCTGTAGTTAACTCCTGCACATGAAAGAAAAAGAGTTAGTTATCATGGGGAACCCAAGTCATAACTGACTTGGTAATACCCTTCTCATCCACATACTTGAACTCTTTCAAATACCTATCTCTCCTTTCAGGTGACTTGGGTTTCTGATTAAGAAACTGTTGTGGAGCTGAGTGATTAATATCCACTCTTGGCCTTTGGGTTGTCATTTGTTGTGGAGCCTTAGAGTAATTTCGGTTATAGTGCATTTCATTGTGATAACCCTGGGCTGTTCTCGGTGTCTGATGTCTGTTAGGAGTATGTGACCTAACTGGAGTATAACTCCTCTTAGGGGTAATATTCCTACTGACGGGTTGTGGTCCAGACCTTGATTGACTAGAGACTCTATTCGGTGAATTAGTCCTAAGCCCTTCATGTTGTCTAGTTGACACCATTGTTTGTTTAGTACCTACTCGAGGTGTTGCATTCGAGTTCTTCTCAGAATTTTGAGAACTACTTGAGCTTGAAATACTAGGCACTAATTTTAAGGCTTGTTGTTCTTGCTTGCCTACAGTAGGTGTAGACTCAGGCTTCTTATAGGGACAACTAGAAGCAACGTGACCTTTTTCATGACATCTAAAACAAGACATTTTGTCATTAGGCTTCTTATAGGCACTCTTTGACCTAGGAGTCTCACTAATGTCCTGTTCTTTTGTATCAACTACAGTGTTCAACACCTCTTGATTATTATCACTCACAGTTTTTGCCTCTTCTAGTTTTGTCCCACTAGTAGACTACACAAACTTAACAGTTTTATTAAGCTTACGGGTTGTTGTTGACCCTTAAGCAGTTGATGTCTTATCAGTCTCAGTTACTTTGACTTCCTCTTATTCAACCGTTTATGTGGTCTTATCCTGAGGGAGAGGCACATAGTTATTATTGAAAGGTGGAGGTACGTCCTGATATCCTAGGCCAACTGGTTTCTTTGACTGTCTCGGCGAGTCTAAGATCTTGCCTAAGTTCAAGGAAGAGTTCCTAAACTTTTCAATCTTACTGTTTCCCTCAACCACTTTAACTCTTGCTTCAGCTAGTTCTACATCCTTAAGGGTGATTTCTTTGGTCAATGATTCTACATGCTCATACATTAGTTCTATCCTGACACATTGTTCATGTAATTTATCTTTTAGAACTATCACATCCTGAGCATCAGCTTTCATCTTGGCCCTTAAATCTTCCTTAATATCTAGAAGACTAGCATTGTTAGATTTTAGTGATTGGATTTGAGTTGTCATGGTGGTATGTGTTTCTAGCACTAGATTTAGTCTATCATTTAATGTAGTACATAAAACGCATAAGTCATGAAACGTAGAAAAATTAAGAGTTACCTTTTTGTGATCTTATTCAACGTTAGCCATTTGAGCTGCAAACTTCAGTGTATTCAGCTCCTCAGATTTTTCAAGAACCAAAGGGTCTGTCTTGGACTGCTGGGTGTCCTCCTGCTTCTCCTCTCCAGCTCTACTATCAATTTTCGTTACTTCAGCCGTAAAAGCTCTAGCATTAGACTCCGGATGAGAACTACAATCATAGGTACCGTCTAACTATTTCTTAGAAGATACATTCGTTAACAACCCAGCTATTGCAGCCTGATTCCCTGAATTGGTTGAGTTCTGCCTTCCCGGATTCTAATATTTATCCACCTCCGGCCTCTGATATTCCTTAGCGAAATGTCCTAACCCCTGACAGTTGTAACACTTCACCTTTGACTTATCAAACCCAACACTATTGCTGACACTGAGATTTCTTCCGATTCTCTTCATAAACCGTTTAACCCTCTGTGTGACCATGGCCAGTTTCCATTGTAGGTCCATCTGTTCTAAGTCATCTGGGTATACCTGATCATAATCCTCTTCCCAGAAGGCTGGATCGTTGATTTTACCCTCAATGCAGTTGCGCTATGCTGCTACAAGCGAAGCTAGAAGCTTTAGATGCTCCTCAGCTGACTTAGCACTCATAGACATTTTCGTGTATCCCTGAGTTGAAGGTCCTGAACTTTGTGATTGATCTCCTAGTTTTGAGAACCCTAGAAATGCCCTACCACTCAATTCGTCTACTTCTGTAGGTATGCTTTCTTCTTCCCCGGAATAAAACGTTGTAGCCCCCCGCGTAGGTGCACTAGAGGTTGATGGCTTAGATTTGCCAAAGTACATTTCAGGATCTTGTACTTGGTCAAATTCCCTTTCATTCTTATGCATTAAAAAGTTATATGCTCTCAAAGTCCCGATGATTTCTTCCAGAGTGAGAGTTTCTAACTTTTCTTCATCATGCTTTACATCTCCCACTTTGCTGGTAATGCATTTAAAAGTTTCTCTATCTTATCTGTTTCTTGATACCCAACCCTGTGATTGTCAAGCTCGGTCAACAGATGGTAGAACCTTGTGACTATGTCATCCAAGTTCTCGTTCTTCAGACATTTGAAGATAGCAAACTGTTGTTTCAACATTTCAGTCCTTCCCTTTCTTACCCTCGGATTTCCCTCATACCTCTTCTCTAGAGCTTCCTAGAGCTCTTTAGAGGTTCTATGATGCTTAAAAGTATGCAGAATTTCCAATGGTAAAGCCATCTTTATTGAAGACATAGCTCGATTCTCATCTTCGTAGATTTTCTTATCATCATCTTTCATATGCTGATATGATAAAACCTTCTGTCTGCCTTCAAACTCAGTTGTGGAGGAACATAGCCTTCGTCTATGCATATCCACATACGCATATCGTTGAAACGGGTGAAATCAGCAAATCTATCTTTCCACCAGTAATAGTCTTCTATCTTCATTAGCTTAAGTGCTGAATTGGACTTGCCCACCTCATGATCCATTTCGAAGAACTTATGCAAACTTGACATTTTCGTAAAACTTTTTTGTTCACGAACTTAAATTACTTAATTTTTAAAATAAATTTGAAACATATCTTACGGACTTAATTAAGTTCATATAAATTTTAAGTTCAAAATTGTTTTCTAAATTAAATTCGTTTTAATTTAAGTTCAAGAGACTTCAACTTCGAGAAACCCTAAATCCAAACTGTCAAGTTCGAGGATGGTTAAGTTCGAGATTCTGACAAGTTCGAACCTAGACAAATTCATGAAACCCTAATCAGTTAACTTCGAATCTCTGACAAGTTCGAGAATCAGACAACTTCGAATCTCTGACAAGTTCGTGGAGGAGCGTGTGTTAAGTTCGAGGAACCCTAAAACACCTCCTAAGTTCGAGCGCCGCAAGTTCGTGAAACGGCCAAAATTTTGACTTTTTCAAAATTTCAGATTAAATCAATGTTTTAAGGTTAAAAACAATGATTTCTACTGAAAAATGGAACTAAGATGAATATTTGCCAAGAAAGTTGCTCGAAAAACACTGAAAACTTTGAAAAACACGTGATTTATCAGAAAGAACGCCAAGAAATCCTATGAATGTTCAACAAAACGTGACGAACACGAAGAACATATAATATAAGCTCTGAGACCACTTGTAGGGTCACTACGTCTACGGATCGAATCAAGGCGCGACGTCGTCCAACGAGTGCGGAATCCTCGTTAGACGCTTAACGGATCGATCACGCGCGAAACACGGAGCCGAACAATTGCTAGCCGATATGATACCGACCCCACACGATGTATTGCTTCTGAAACTCTCTGAAATCGCTTCTAGTTGGTACGTGCACTGTTACAAACTCTGAAAATCGTATTTCACCAAAAGTCTCTCACCTCAGCTCTCAAAATTTTCTGTAGTTTGATTCTGTGAGCTTCTGATGCTCTGTTTGCTCTCAAGTTCGACAGAACTTCAGAGCCTTCAAATATTTTTGAATTCACAATGATAAGTTCATTATATAACCCTTAAGTTCGTGCATGACGCTCCTCCACGAACTTAGCCTCCTTAAGTTCGTGACATTATTAAGAACTTATTCTCATAAGAACTTAGGCTCCTTAAGTTCGTGACCTCCTTAAGAACTTATCCTGATAACCTCCTTAAAAACTTATTCCCATAAGAACTTAGGCTCCTTAAGTTCGTGACCTCATTAAGAACTTATTCTCATAAGTTCTTAAGCCTCATGAACTTATTCCCATAAGTTTATAGCTTCATGAACTTATCAATAACAAAACTAGACTGCTGTCGTCACACCGGATGTACCAACAATATATTTTGTTATGTTAATACATTTTGATTTAAATTTAGTGTTTTATTTTTTTATGCCAATACGTTTTGATTTCAATATGATATTTTAATCTTTTTGATTTACAAGTTTATATATTAATATGTTATATTCGTTTTCATTTAAGTATTAACGTAGCAAAATTTTAAATCAAAATAAATAAAATAATAAATTGAAATCAAAACATACTGGCATAATAAATATTAAAATCCAACCAAATAAAATATTAAAGTTAAATAAAAATATATTAGTGTAACAAAGTATCTAAATCAAAAATAATAAATTAGCAAACTAAAATTAAAACGTATAGTAAATTTAAATCAAAATCTACACAAATTCAAAACTTATTAAAAGTAATGAAATATTTTGATGGAAAAATATAAATAATAAAATTATACAAATAGTTTAACCAATAAAATTTTAATAAATATATTGAATACATAAAAGATGCATAACTTAACTAATTAAGTATATAAATAAAAATAATTTTTAATAAAGAAATATAGATTTATTTTACAAAATAAACAGGTATAAATAATAATGATAATGATAATGAGCATGAGTTCTCATGAGAATGAGACTAATAATTATATAATTAATAATAAATCAAATCATAATTTATTAAATTAATATTTTAAATTTAAAACCAAAAATGAAAATTAAGAAAAAGTGATAAAAATTGAAATTACCAAACTTGTAATTTAAAGAAGGGCAAAATCGTCATTTTTAAAAATTTTAGAAATAAAATGACCAATTCTGCAAGTAAAAACTGGTTTGAGGGATCAGCACTGCAACTTTGGAAGTTGAGGGACTGTTTCCATAATTTTAAACAAACCACAGGGACCATTTCTGTAATTCACTCTTTATTTAATCTATAAATTATATATTTATTAATTAAAAACTATATTTATATATGGGTCCGTTTAGGATCGCGAGCTCGATATGTGAAGTCCGGGCTCGTTTATTAAATGAGATCATATTTAGGCTCGAACTTCGATCGGACTCGTTTAACTCGAGCTTTTAGCGAGTCGAGCTTGAACAGATAACGAGTAGCTCGACTCATTTAGACCCCATTCTTAAGTTTGAATTAGTCTTGTATTGCTTTTTGGTACCAAATCCATTACTTTTTTATCGTGCGTGTCTTGTCATAAATTTAAAAACCTCTTTTAATTTTATTGACATTTTTTCTTCACTAATTAAAAGTTATAATGTATGTAAAACATGATGCTTACATTGATTTACATGAATTTTGATCTATATAATTAATTTAGAAAATCCACATAAGCATATAGACCGTTTTAATAACATGATGCTTACGTGGATTTTACGTGAATTTTGATTTATATAAATAATTTAAGAAATCCACATAAACATTTAGATCCTTTTAATACTTCTAAAAACAAAAATATAAGATCGTTACCGGTAAAACCGGTAACTGATAATCAAAAGTACCATCTCAACATTAAATTATAAGTAGAAGTACCAATAGGATAAAAAATAACTAGATTAGTCATTTGAGTAATTTCAGTCGAGTAACGTACATTTGTGCGTACGTCTTTACCCCTAAAAATAACTAGATTAGTCATTTGAGTAATTTCAGTCGAAATTCGGATGTGGTTTGAACCAAGTTCGGACCATATTTCGGTTGGAAGGGATCGAAATTCGGATGGTCCCTGACCCGAGTTCAGATGACTTGAAATCCGGATGGTCCCTGACCGAATTCGGATGGGAACTCGGCGAGTTCCCTTCTGAACTCGGCGAGTTGAGCCCAGTTTTGGCCAGAATTGTAATTTTAATTAGTCCTTGAGATCTTTTGCCACAATAATTTATGTCACCAATTATGAAGAATAATTAGACCAAAATAAGTATTTAGGTGGATGCCGAAATTAATTAAGTCTTACGACAAATGTATCCAGATCAAAGATAAGAAATTATAAGCTGTGAGACTTATAAATATTATATTATGAACCTATCTCTAGGGGTTTTGACGGGTTAAGTCACTTGGAGACTATCACTCATACTTTGACGAATATAACTCGGTTTTGAGGCCGAGAGCGTATTGTGCACCACTGTGAGTTCTAATATTAATGTATTTGTATGCATATCATGAATTGTATGTAATTGCTTTCGTATCATTATTGTCATTTACATGCTTTGCCATCACATATATTATTGTTGTCATAATATCACTCGGTTGATAAGTTGTTGATCATTCATTTGACCTCGCCGCCGAGAGGGTAAGCCTGAGTGTGGTAACCTAGCGGAATCATAATGGTAAGCCTGAGTGTGGTAACCATTATTGCTTGTAAAACGATAAGCCTGTGTGTGGTAATCGTATGGCATCACTGTAAATTGCATATCGATAAGCTTCTGTCTGTGGTAATCGAACAGTAGATTGTAAACCCATTGTACGGTAAGCCTGTGTGTGGTAACCGCAATGTGGTAATTTATTAGCCGTTAGTTGGCCTCCTAAAATTTTTAGTCGAATTCATGGCATTGCATGACATCATTCATATATCGCATGGTACTTTAATCTAGAATCTCACTAAACAACTTTGTTGTTTACCCGTTAGTTGATATTTCTTTTCAGGATCTGTTAAGGGCAAAGGCCCGGCTGGCCCAAGTTGTTAGAAATCGTTTGGAGCTCGGTTAGGAGCTCAATATTTTGTTGGCGATTGGGGTGGGAGTAGCAGACTTCCATTTTGGATTTACGCGAATTAGTTAATGTTTACTAATTCGTTTGTAATTAAATTGATAACTTAATCTTGTAACCCTAGTTACATTACTCCGTGATTTCCGACACTCTGTTGTGTTTTATGCAAAGTGTTTGGATTCACGTTGATGATTATTAAAGTATTGCAAAAGTTTTAATTTGCCCGTATTTCCGCAAGTACTCTGTATAAATTAATGTATAATGGTATCGAAATACTCGTATTAGTTGTATGGGTGTTTCAATTTGGTATCAGAGCTGGAGCTCATGGACAGAGTATAGTCGACGATACTCTACTCTGAGCACGGTTTCAGATGCTAGTATTGACCCACCTAGGCGGAAATATTATAACAATTACAATTGACCTTTGGCCTAGGATGGGATAATATTGGGTAGACTTTTAAGGTTTTAAATTGATGAAAGTATAATTATATATACGTATAAATATTGTGTGCACACTTGGGTGTGAAACAGTGTCGAACCAACCTGTAACTGTTGGTTGCAGACAATGTCGGATAATCAGTCAAATCGCGTTCTACACCAGGAGGTAGAACATCCAAGTGATGGGGGAGACAGAGATCAGGCTCAAGATTATGAAAGTGAATCCAGTTTCCGTACTGGTGAAGGGTCTAGAGAGGACCAGATGATGCAAATGATGGCTCAGATTATGCAAATGATGGCTCAGATGCTGGAGCAAAACCGCCAACAGAATGAGTTAATGACACAGTTACTTGCTTCCCAGAATGTGCAGGGAAAGAAAAATAATGCGGAAGGGGAGCAAGCAATTAACGATAATGCTGAAGTCCTTGGAAGTGGAAGTAGGGCCGAAAGGCCTAAGAAAGACAAAGAACGGAAGCACGGCTCTGCTAAGTCAAAAAGGGGAATGTCGTATAAGAATTTCATTGGTTCCGTCCTCCAACGTTCAATGGACGGGCAACTACTGTGGAGGCCTTGGACTGGATCAAGGCAACTGAGAAATTATTCCGAGCCACCGATGTCAGTGATGACAAAAAGGTACAATACGCAACGGCACAATTTGTTGGGCCTGCTTTAACTTGGTGGGATTCTGAAGCAGAGATCTTGGGTTTGGATGTTGTGGCTAAGATGAACTGGGAAGAGTTCAAAACCAGGTTTGACAAACATTTCTGTCCGGCAGTTGCGGTGCAGAGAATAAAAAGAGACTTGCTTACGTTTCAGCAAGGAGACTTGTCGGTGGATGATTATCTGATCGAGTTTAACTCGAAAGCGATGTTTGTGGGGACGGTAATTGCTGATGAAAAGCAAAAGACCGACTATTTTGTGGAAGGACTGCGAAGTGAAATTCACGAGATGGTGACTGTTCGCGCGGTGGAATCATTTGAGAAAGCTGTGGAGTATGCGCGACTCCGGGAGTATGAATTGTTCCGTAGGGAACAAGAATCGACTGGATCAAAGAAAGCGAAGGTTGTGTCTTCGTCGGGGACGTTTAAACAACCCCAACAATCATTCTCAAAGAACGTGGACTCCCGTTCGCGTTCCCAATCTTCTAGACACTCGAAGAAGCCTGCTAGTTCCAACAACTCTCAGTCCAAATCTAAGTTTTCCAATTCTGTGCCTACGTGTAACCGTTGCGGAAAACTTCATCTTGGGGAGTGTTTATCCCCTATTGTATGCCATGGTTGTGGAGAAGAGGGACACATACATCTTGCGTGCCCCAAACGTAGTGATGCATGCTATGAATGTGGCCAAGTGGGCCACCTCGCGCAGAATTGTCTGAAAAAGAAGTCGGCGGTGACTGAAAGTAAAGGCTCAGTTGCAAAGCCTAGTTATGTTGTTGGTTCCTCCCAATCAAAGGGGAATCCGCCTAAGCCTCAAGCCAGAGTCTACCAGATTACTGCTGCCGAGGCGCAAGATGTGCCAGATGTCGTGACCGGTACTTTTTTTCTAAATTCTTTACCTGCTGTAATATTGTTTGATTACGGTGCAAGCGTGTCTTTTATTTCTAAAACATTTGCCCGAAAGTTAGATGTTGTACCTTCTTTGATGCCTTTCCCTCTATCTGTTGATGTGGCGAGTGGGAAATCAGTCTGCGCCACCCAAATATATTATGACTGTGTGCTAACCTTAGATGGACATGATTTTGATATCGACCTTGTCCCCATAGACACTAAAGAATTTGATATAATAGTTGGCATGGATTGGTTGGCCAATAATCTTGCCACTATTTCTTGTGCTAAGAGAATTGTTCGTTTGTTCACGCCGGAAGGCGAAGAAATATTTGTGTATGGGATAGACGTAAAAGGGAAGCCGTAGTTATTTTGGTAGCTAAGGCTCGGAAAAATTTAAGTAAAGGTTGTCAATGCTTTTTGGCTTGTGTGTTGAATGCTAAGAAAGAAGGGAAAAACCTCAAGGATGTGCCAGTGGTTAATGAATATCCCGACGTGTTTCCTGATGACTTACCGGGATTACCACCGCACCGATCTGTAGAGTTTCGGATCGAGTTAATGCCAGGAGCTGCACCAATTGCGCGTGCTTCGTATCGTTTAGCGCCTTCGGAAATGATGGCGCAATTGGAAGAATTGTTAGAGAAAGGGTTCATTCGGCCGAGTACCTCTCCGTGGGGTGCTCTGGTTCTATTCGTGCGAAAGAAAGACGGAACCTTGCGAATGTATATAGACTACAGAGAGCTGAAAAAGGTGACTATAAAGACTAAGTATCCTTTACCTCGTATTGATGATTTGTTCGATCAACTACAAGGAGCTGCTTATTTCTCGAAGATAGACCTTCGTTCAGGGTATCATCAACTTAGGGTTCGTGAGGAAGATGGGCCGAAAACTGCTTTTCGGACTCGATATGGGCACTATGAGTTCTTAGTGATGCCTTTTGGGCTCACTAATGCTCCTACCGCTTTTATGGACTTAATGAATCGTGTGTGCCGTTCAATGCTTGACAAGTCAGTTATAGTGTTTATCGACGACATCTTGGTGTATTCCAAGACGGAGGAGGATCATGCAGTACATCTGAGACAATTGCTCGAACTTCTTCACAGCGAACAGTTGTACGCTAAATTCTCGAAATGTGAATTTTGGTTGCGGCAAGTTCAATTTTTAGGGCATGTCATATCTTGTGAGGGTGTTTCTGTGGATCCCTCCAAGATTGAAGTCATTAAAAGTTGGGAAGCACCTAGAAATGTTGCTGAGATTCGTAGTTTCCTTGGATTGGCGGGCTATTACAGACGATTTATTCAAAATTTCTCAAAGATAGTCGTCCCACTCACTTCGTTGACGCGTAAGAATGTGAAGTTTGTGTGGGAAGAGCCACAGAATGAGGCATTTCAGACCTTGAAGGGTCGTTTGACTGACGCTCCGGTGCTTGCGTTGCCAGAAGGGAACGAAGATTTGCTGTTTATAGCGATGCTTCGATAAATGGTTTGGGTTGTGTGTTAATGCAACGGGGAAAAGTGATAGCTTACGCTTCGAGACAGCTAAAGGATTATGAAAAGAGTCGTCCGACTCATGACTTGGAGTTAGATGCTGTCACGTTTGCTTTAAAAATCTGGCGACATTATCTGTATGGCACTAGGTGCCAGTTTTACTGGTTATAAGAGCTTGAGGCATATCTTCGATCAGAAAGAGTTGAATATGCGACAGAGACGTGCCGTGGAATTGATCAAGGATTATGACTGTGAAATCCTTTACCACCCTGGAAAGGCCAATGTAGTGGCTGACGCCTTAAGCCGAAAGAGATATCCGGAAGCAACTTGTTATGCGTTAACGCATGTAGTCGTAACTTCTTCGATCCTTGATGACATTCGAAAGTGGCAAACGAGGGCCTTAAGGAAGAAAATATTAAAACCGAAAGAATGGTTGGTCAGAGTGTATTGTTAACCGAAGGTTTCGAGATCGCATTTGGGTGCCTAAGATAGGTGATGTGCGCAAGACAATTCTAGAAGATGGTCATAATTCGAAGTTCTCTATTCATCCCGGGAGTTCTAAGATGTATCAGGATTTAAAATCTAAATACTGGTGGCCCGGAATGAAGCGAGACGTTGGTAATCACGTTGAAGGGTGCTTGACTTGCTTGCGAGTCAAAGCCGAACATCAAAAACCATCTGGAAATTTGCAACCACTCGAGATACCTGAATGGAAGTGGGATCACATCACGATGGATTTTGTGGTAAAGCTTCCGAAGACCCAAAGGCAACATGATGCTATCTGGGTTATTGTGGATCAGCTGACGAAATCCGCACACTTTTTGTCGATACGAGAAAAATTTCCTTTGGAAAGATTGGCGCGAATGTATATTGATGAGATTATTGTACGCCATGGGATTCGAAAATCTATTGTTTCAGATCGTGACTCGAGGTTTACTTCGAGATTTTGGCAAAGTATGCAAGATTAGTTGGGGACGCGTGTTAATCTGAGTACGGCGTTTCGTCCCTAGACTGACGGCCAGACTGGACGTACTAATCAGACGATGGAGAGACATGTTGCGTGCGGGTGTAATTGAACTTGGTGGAAATTGGGATACGCACTTACCACTTATGGAATTCGCCTACAACAATAGTTATCATTCTTCGATAAAGATAGCTCCGTATGAGTCGTTGTATGGCCGAAAGTGTCGAACTCCGACGTGTTGGCGCAAAGTAGGCGAGAAACCGTTAGCGGGTCCCGAATTGCTTCAAGAGACGCATGATAAAATTCAGATTATTCGCGAACGAATCAAAGCGGCGCAAGACCGACAGAAAGCATACTCAAACAAACGTCATAAAGATATAGAGTATGCAGTAGGAGATTCCGTGATGCTGAAAGTATCTCCGTGGAAGGGAATTATGAGATTTGGGAAACGAGGAAAGTTAAGTCCTCGATATGTTGGACCGTTTACTATTACCGAGTGTGTCGGTGCCCAAGCTTATAAGTTAGAACTGCCCGCCGAGTTGGCAGGAATTCATAACACCTTTCATGTTAGCTACTTGAAGAGAAGTCCGATCAATCCTGCAGTGACCGTTCCTTTGGATGATGTGCAAATCAATGAGCGGTTACGTTATGTCGAAGAACCAGAAAAGATTATCGGCGACAAAGTAATTAACCTAATGAATAAGGAGATCGAGATGGTGCTCGTTTGTTGGAAACACCACCGTGGATCTCTGATGACTTGGGAGACAAAGACTGAAATGATGGCCAAATACCCCGCTCTGTTTGAAAGAACCTGATTCCGTGGGAGGAATCCTTTTAAGAGGGGAGGAATTGTAACGACCCAATTATTTAAATTGATAATTAATATTCATTGTAATGAAATATGATTCGAGGTATTAATTAATAAATGTTTGTGTATGAATTTTATGAATATATGTCTTGAATATATAGAAAGGACTTTAAAAGAAATGCAAATAAATCTAGGGGTTGGTTGGTAAATGTGTGAAAATTATGGGGTAGAAAGAAAAAGAAGAAGAAAATCTTCTTTCTTTGTTGCTTTATACATACGCAGACACACACACACATGTGTGTGTGTTCATCGTTTCCAAAATTCCAAAATAGAGAGAAAAAGGGAAGAAGAGGAAGAATCCAAAATCAGACTTTTGTTGGAACTTTTGTTGGTTTCGAAAGATCCAAAAGGTACCACTCTTTCTATAAATTTTACTAAGTTCTTTTCTTCTCCTCTCCATCTTCATTTGAAGAAGATGAGAAACCCAAATGGGTTTTATGGGTAACATTGAGAAATCTCTAGATCTTGAAGAATGATGATGAAATGTAGTTAGAATCATCATTTTAAAACATGTTATTCAAGTTTTACGAATATTGGTGGGTTTTAGCTCAAAAACCCGAAAACGGAGTTTTATGAACTCTCATTGATTGAAAGGGATGAAATAGTGTTCTTGATAGTTTAAAATGAGTTTTAAAAGGTATATATATGTTTGGGAATGATTCCAAAGCGTTTTTAATAAATGTAAGAAGTTTTGGTGGTTTTGAGCATTAAATCCGTAAGGCAGAAGTGCAGACCTGCACTCGAACTCGGCGAGTTGGCCTTGAGTTTTGAAAGAAAAATTTCCAAGTCAAAGTGTTCGGATGATTTGGGATCCGAATTTCGGATGGGTAGGTCCGAAATTCGGATGTGGTTTGAACCAAGTTCGGACCATATTTCGGTTGGAAGGGATCCGAAATTCGGATGGTCCCTGACCCGAGTTCGGATGACTTGAAATCCGGATGGTCCCTGACCGACTTCGGAGGGAACTCGGCGAGTTCCCTTGTGAACTCGGCGAGTTGAGCCCAATTTTGGCCAGAATTGTAATTTTAATTAGTCCTTGGGATCTTTTGCCACAATAATTTATGTCACCAATTATGAAGAATAATTAGACCAAAATAATTATTTAGGTGGATGCCGAAATTAATTAAGTCTTACGACTAATGTATCCAGATCAAAGATAAGAAATTATAAGCTGTGAGACTTATAAATATTATATTATGAACCTATCTGTAGGGGTTTTGACGGGTTAAGTCACTTGGAGACTATCACTCATACTTTGACGAATATAACTCGGTTTTGAGGCCGAGAGCGTATTGTGCACCACTGTGAGTTCTAGTATTAATGTATTTGTATGCATATCATGAATTGTATGTAATTGCTTTCGTATCATTATTGTCATTTACATGCTTTGCCATCACATATATTATTGTTGTCATAATATCACTCGGTTGATAAGTTTTTGATCATTCATTTGACCTCTCTGCCGAGACGGTAAGCCTGAGTGTCGTAACCTAGCGGAATCATAATGGTAAGCCTGAGTGTGGTAACCATTATTGCCTGTAAAACGATAAGCCTGTGTGTGATAATCGTATGGCATCACTGTAAATTGCATATCGATAAGCTTCTGTATGTGGTAATCGAGCAGTAGATTGTAAACCCATTGTACGGTAAGCCTGTGTGTGGTAACCGCAATGTGGTAGTTTATTAGCCGTTAGTTGGCCTCCTAAAATTATTATTCGAATTCATGGCATTGCATGGCATCATTCATATATCGCATGGTACTTTAATCTAGAATCTCACTAAACAACTTTGTTGTTTACCCGTTAGTTGATATTTCTTTTCAGGATCTGTTAAGTGCAAAGGCCCGGCTGGCCCAAGTTGTTAGACATCGTTTGGAGCTCGGTTAGGAGCTCAATATTTTGTTGGCGATTGGGGTGGGAGTAGCAGACTTCCATTTTGGATTTACGCGAATTAGTTAATGTTTATTAATTCGTTTGTAATTAAATTGATAACTGAATCTTGTAACCCCAGTTACATTACTTCGTGATTTCCGACACTCTGTTATGTTTTATGCAAAGTGTTTGGAATCACGTTGATGATTATTAAAGTATTGCAAAAGTTTTAATTTGCCCGTATTTCTGCAAGTACTCTGTATAAATTAATGTATAATGGTATCGAAATACTCGTATTAGTTGTATGGGTGTTTCAGGGCATTCTAAATTTAACAAAAAGACAAGAAAAGCAGGGCAAAGACAGGGCAAACCCGGGCAAAAAGACAAGAAAACAAGAGGCTAACGTTCGTGCTCCCCCTGGGAAGCACTCACTGCTTCAGGCAAGACAACCCGGGAAAAAGACAATAACACAAGGACAACTTAGCTCCGTTCGCGCTCTTCTGACGAGGAGCACTCACTCCAGCCGACGGGATCGCTCGCCCGGGACGGACTCGCTTGTTGTTGGTTTTCAGATGAACATTTGTTATAGACAAGACTGAATATAGATCAAACATAACTAAATATGAATATAAAGCAAAGAAGCAATACAATAAGTAAGCTAGTTAAACCTACTAATTATAGCAAGATCATAATATCACAATAATTGAGGACATAACAATATATGTGATGGATGACATATAAATGCTATCATGATCCATAGGGCAACTATTAGAATATGTTTTTAATTGATGAAATATCAAAGTCTAGGGACTGATTGTGTAATTTCCTTATAGTTTGTAAATTTGTATAAATAGTCATGTTGACTTTCAAAAAGAGGAGTATCGGTCAGAAGATTACTTAGTACGCATTCAATTCTAAAAAGCTGCTCTGTACGAAGAAGAATATTCCAGTTCATCATTGTTGTAATCATCAAGAGTATCAATCGAATCATTTGGTTAGTGTTGATTAAATTCTGTGTTCTTATTAATTGCATCTAGTTGATTGAATTGGTAGAAACTATTTTTTCACAATTGGTATCAGAGTCTTAGGAATGAATCATTCTGTTTGAGATTGAATCTGTTTTTCGTGTTCTTGAATATTTTTCGGAAAAACCCTAAAATCACTAGGGGTTTTGATTCTGTTGATCATTCACAGTGTTAATTGGATCGAAGGTTCAGGTTTCAAAGACGAATCAATTGAATACAAACTTGTTTTGATTTTCAAAACACAGAAAAAGATCTGAGCAATTTTCTGAAATTTTGAAAAGTTCAAAAACCGGTACTGTTTCATTGAAAAAGTCTGGTTTAGATCCATTTTTGCATAAAAAGTGCTTTACAAAAAGTGTTTGTATTCAAAAACCTTACCTTCGATTACAATTTGAATGAAATTGGGTAAAATTTGGATTTAATCTGAATTTAAGACTTGAAAAGCTGAAAATTCTAAGAAACTCGAATTATACACATCTTGTGTGTAAATCGAGTTGAATATAACACTTAATTGAGTCGGGTATCTTAGTTAATCGAGTCGGTTAGCTTTGTTATTCGAGTTGTGTCTTACTATTACTCGAGTTGGCAAATTGTAATATTCGAGTTGACAACAATCTAGAATTTCAGAACAACATTCGAGTTTTATATAAGACCCATACGAGTTTTATATAAGACACATACGAGTTTTATATAAGACCCATACGAGTTTTATATAAGACCCATACGAGTTTTATATAAGACCCATTCGAGTTTTATATAAGACTCATTCGAGTTTTGTATAAGACCAATTCGAGATTTATATAAGACCCATTCAAGTTGTGCAAGATTCACTCGAGTTTTGTAACAGACATTCGAGTTTTGTATAACATTGATTCTAGTTTTACAAAACACATTCGAGTTTTGTATAACATTGATTCGAGTTTTACAAAACACTCATTCGAGTTTTGTATAACATTGATTCGAGTTTTACAAAACACTCATTCGAGTTTTGTATAACATTGATTCGAGTTTAACAAAACACTCATTCGAGTTTGTGTATAAGATGTTATCATATACTTGAATCGAGTTTTATCAGAAAAGCATTCGAGTTAGATCAAACTTACATTCGAGTTTGATCAAACACACATTCAAGATTGATCAAAGAATCAAACAAGTTTTACACTACATTCATTCAAGTGTCACTCATAACACAAGAATCATTCAAGTTTGTCACACACATTAATCCAAACACAATTCACTGCTTATTACTACTAACAAGCCATTGTGTTGTAGATTTCAGTACTAATCTGTGTTTCAAGGTGTGATCAAATTTTTCAATCTCATTCGGAGTTCATTTGATCTTGGTCAAAGTTTCCCAACAAACAATCAACATGTCTAAAGATGCACTTGCTATGGGATCAGAAACCAAACCCCCAATCTTATACAGAGGGGAATATGTTCAATGGTGGGAGCGGTTTCTTGAATTTATAAGTTTCCATGATTTGTCTGAAGAAATGCTGAAATCATTAACTGAAGGACCAGCAATCTTTATGGAAACGATCCCAGGAGTACCAACTGGCAATCCCCCAATACCACCAAGGACTGTTGAGGTAACAAACCTAACAGAGGCCCAGAAAAAGAGAAAGTTAGGGGACAAGACTGCAAGAAAGTTATTGTTGATTTCAATCCCCAATGAAATATACACTTGTCTGACAAATACAAAGACTGCTAAGTCCATCTGGGATGAAGTATGCAAAATCATGCGGGGATCAGACAGAGCTGCTACTAATAGGGCTAGGAATAGTCTAATGACATTTGAGAACTTTAGAGCCCGTGAAGGTGAACTTCTGGAAAACACTTATCTCAGATTTGTAAATCTGGTAAGTGAAGTAAAAAGAAACGGAGTGACGAAGTCCAACTTGGACATCAATGTCAAATTTTTAAATGTCCTAAATCCAGAATGGGAAAAATATGCTATGATCATCCAACAAACGAAAGATATAGAGGAGATGGATTTTCATATGCTATTTGAAAACCTCAACAACTACCAAGAAGTTGTTTTGAGGAAAATATCTGGAAAGAAGAAAGCGGAAAAAGAAACTGCTGATCCACTAGCTCTACTGGCGGAGAAAAAGTATAAATACAAGCTCAAAAAGGAGAAAAGAGCGGTAATCAGCAGTACATCATCAGAATCAGAATCATCAGATTCATCTGCAGATTCAGAGATTGAAGAGATGAAAAAACAGATGGCACTGCTTACAAAGGCATTTCAGAAGAAATTTTACAGGAAGCCAACAAACAACAAAATGCGCTACAAAACAGGCTCAAGGAAAGTTGAGAAAAAGGATAAGTATGAGAAGGCTGGAGAAAGTAGTGCACGAAAGTCTGACAAATATGAGAAGTCAGATAAATCAACCAAGAAGGAATCTGAACAGAAATGCTATAACTGTGGAAAACCAGGTCACTATGCCCGGGAATGCAGATCTCCAGTAGTCAAAAATTCAGACTACTATACAAGAAAGGCCCTCTTAGCCAAAGAGAAAGAGTCAGGCAAAGCTCTTATGGCGGAGGATGATCATTGGTTACAGTTATCCGAAGATGATGACATTTTAGATGAAGATGCCCATATCTGTTTAAAGTCAGAAATCTTCAATGAATCTGAACTGAGTGAATCAGCTATGATAGCTGAAGATGAGGTGTGGGTTGGACTGACGGATGAAGAGGATGAAGAGAGGAGAGAATCTGATTCTAATGAAGAGGAAGAAAAAGAAGAAGTTGCATTAATGGCATCTGGTCAAAATAAAGCTGAAAATGAGGAGGATTCAGAGTCTGATAACTCAGAGGATTCAGAAGGACAGGAGGTAAATTCTATTTCAGATTCTGATATTGACGACTCATGCATATTAGAAGAAAAACTAACTAATATGGCTTTCATGCTTAAAAAGTTTGAAAAATCCTTAAAAGCAGAAAAGAAAAAGGTTCATTCTTTGGAAAACAAACTTCTAAATGAACACAATTTAGTCCTAGATTTTTCCAAAGATAAAGCCTTAGCTTTACGAGCTGTCTCAGACTTACAAGATAAGGAAAAAGAACTTCAAAGCAATATACTCAATCTGAATCACAAAATATCTGATTTACAAGAAAGTCTGCGAATAGCTGAATTAGAAGCCTCAAACTTTTCTGTAAAATATCATGCCATATTTGAAGAAAGAACTAAACTTTATGAGAAAATAAAAAAGATGGAGGATGAATTTATTAAAAGAGGGCAAACAGATCAAACAATATATTTAAATCAACCAAAAGATACAGAGTTTTATAACTCTAAATCTGGTATTGGTTGGGAAAATCCTAAGTATCTGACAAAAGCTATATCAAATTCACCAACATTATATGATGTCAGATACATGAATTTAGGATTAAAAATGACATTCTTGAAAGCATCTGAAGAAGTAGAATCCAGTGAAGAAATCAAAAGGTCAAGATCAGACAAAATGCAAAATTATGTTGACTATACCAAGATAAATGAAATCAGCAACATTGTTGATACTAAAGAAGAGTACATTCAAACTTATTCTGAAAAGGATTTGTCTGAATTACCAACTCAGTCTCAAAAACTATATTTACCAAATTCAATTTTAGAACAGATAAATTCTGATTTAGAATTGAAAATTAAAAGTTTTGAGAGAGAGAATGGAACACTCAAGTCTGAATTACTAAAAATAGAACAAATGTTACAAGATAAGTCTAAAAACATAAATGTGTCTGATCCACATTCATCTATTTCTCTGGATTCTATAAATTCAGAAAAAGAATTTGATCTGTTCATGCACTCTGATGTTAATTCATTAGATCAAAGATTTGGTAAAATTGGTGAATTTATCAAACCTTTGACTAACAAACTATCAACTAGTAATAAAGAATCTGTTAAAATTCTGAAAAGAATGACTACAGACTCTTTAAAACCTTCTGAAAATTCACCATCAGTGCAACAAAAGAAGGAGAAAACAAAACTGCTTGTTAAGTCTCTTTTTGAAAAGGGTGAATCATCCTCATCAACGGACTCTTTTGCACGTAAAGTCAAATCTTCAACAGGTATGAAAAGGTTACAGAAAAAACAAGCATCTAAATCTTCTAATTCTCAAACTTCTTTTATGTCAGATAACGTTGTGAACGGGTCGAGAAAACAAGTGTGGCGAAAGAAGCAAAGAGAAGAGAAAAACAAGATTATAAAACAAGAATGGCGCGTGAAAGAAAAAATTGTTACAGATAGAAACAGCAAAATTGAACATTCTGTCTGTAATAATGATAAAATTGTTAATAATTCTTGTATTAAGTTTTCAAGACCGAAATTAATTGCTTTGAATTCTTATGTTTGTAAGTCTGAAACTGTGAAATATAATAAGCTTGTATGGCAACCAAAGAAAAAGGATCCATTGTATGAACAGAAAAAGGATCCACAGATAAAAATTTCAAAAACAATTCCACCGCGAATTGTATAAAAGTGGATACCCAAAAGAACAATTCAAAAATGGGTACCTAAAATAAATTCAAACGATAAGCCTAAAGCCATATCAGTTAGAAAAACAAATGATACTATGCATGTTTTACCTAAAACTAAAGTACCCAACTACAAGTGGGTACCTCATGTGCTATTACGTTTTATAGGTAAACCATGTCTGGTACCTTGATTCGGGATGCTCCAAACATATGACCGGACAACAAGACACACTCACGGACTTTGTAGAAAAGTTCTGTGGGACGGTAAGATTTGGAAACGATCAGTTTTGTCCAATTAAGGGATACGGAAGTCTGAAGTATGACAAAATCACAATCCAAAAGGTCTTTTATGTTGACGGTCTTGGTCATAATCTATTCAGTATTGGACAACTGTGTGATAAGGGGTTAGAAGTCAACTTCAAAGCCAATCGGTGCAGCATCAGATCAGCACAAGGAAAAGAAATTCTAGCAGGAAACAGGAAAACAAATCTATACTCCATTGATTTAGCCTCGATCAATCTGAAGAAAGATGTCTGCTTATTGTCAAAAGCAACATCTAAAACAGCATGGCTGTGGCATCGTCGCCTTTCACATCTAAATTTCAATGAACTGACCAACCTAGCAAAAGGAGGGTTAGTTAAAGGGCTGCCGGCGCTTAAATTTCAAAAAGAGCAACTATGCGCGGCATGTGAAAAAGGAAAGATGACAAAAGCCACACACAAATCCAAAACAGCACACTCATCCACAAGAGCACTAGAGTTACTGCATATGGATTTGTGTGGACCAATGAGAGTACAAAGTATAAATAAGAAAAGATATGTATTGGTGATAGTTGATGACTATTCACGATACACATGGGTGTTTTTCCTGAAATCCAAATCAGATGCAACCGAATCTATCATCGACTTCATCCGAAAAATACAAGTAAAGTTGCAACTCACCATTCAGACAATTCGCTCAGACAATGGAACAGAGTTCAAGAACAAATCATTAGACTCGTTCTTAAATTCAGTAGGAATTACACATCAATTCTCAGCTGCTCGGACTCCACAACAAAACGGTGTCGTTGAAAGAAGAAATCGGACACTTATGGAATCAGCTAGGACGATGTTGGCCTACTCTAATTTACCATTGTTCTTGTGGGCAGAAGCGGTTGCAACAGCATGTTTCACACAAAACCGTTCAATAATAAATAAAAGATTCGGAAAGACTCCCTATGAACTGATCAATAAACGAATACCTAATGTTAAATTTTTCCATGTCTTTGGTTGCAGATGCTTTATATTGAATGATAAAGACAATCTGGGAAAGTTTAATCAAAAGGCGGATGAAGGAATCTTCATCGGGTATTCAAAGGAGTCGGTTGCTTTCCGAGTATACAACAAGAGAACCAAGATAGTCAACGAGAGCGTAAATGTTAAATTTGACGAAGGAGTGGTAATGGCTTCTGAACACATCAGTTCAGAACCCGGACCTAACATGCAGACTTCATTGGAGTCAAATAGACAAAATGCTGAACAAAATGAATTAAATAAGTTGTTTGAGAACTTTTATGATGATTATTTTGAAACTCCCAAATCTAATGTTCAAAATTTGGTGCCTGACAGGATCACTGAAGATCCAGTCGTAGTTTCAGATCTTTCTCAACAACAAAGTTCAGAAGAAACTGGAGAAGCTTCAACAGCAAAGGTGCAGTCAACTACTGAGATTGTACAACCAATTGAACCTCCACATACTTCTGAAACCCCTATTACTTCTGAACAGTCAGAAGCTCCTACCTCAGATGTTCCACCTACAACATCTGCAGCAACTCCCGAACCATATTTCGATTCCAATCCCAACCAAGACCCAATAGAACCGTTTCCACATACAGTTAAGTGGACAAGAAATCACCCAATAGAGAATATCATTGGTGATCCATCTTCATCAGTCCAAACCAGAAGGGCTACTATCAATGAATGCTTATTTTCAAATTTTTTGAGTAAGATTGAGCCCAAAAATGTAAAAGAAGCTCTTCTGGATGCTGATTGGATTGTGGCGATGCAAGAGGAACTCAACCAGTTCGAACGGTTAAAGGTCTGGAGACTTGTTGAGCGCCCAAAAGACAAATCCATAATTGGCACGAAATGGATCTTCAAGAACAAGAAAGATGAACACGGTGTCATTATTCGGAATAAAGCTCGTCTCGTGGCCAAAGGATACAGTCAACAAGAAGGGATTGATTATGATGAAACATTCGCACCAGTTGCACGCATTGAAGCTATAAGGATGTTTTTAGCTTTTGCCGCACATAAAAATTTACAGTATATCAAATGGATGTCAAAACTGCGTTTTTAAACGGGGAACTAACTGATGAAGTATATACATATCAGCCCGAAGGATTTACTGATCTTTCGAAACCTGATCATGTATATATTTTGGATAAGTCACTGTATGGCCTTAAACAAGCACCTCGTGCTTGGTATGATGCACTTTCAACATATCTGTTGAAATGTGGATTTACAAAAGGTGCAGTTGAGACAACCTTGTTTATAAAACGTCAGGAGTCAGATATCATAGTAATACAGATATATGTAGATGATATAATATTTGGGTCTACAAATCCAGAATTTTGTAAAAAATTCGCATTTTTAATGTCCCAGAAATTCGAAATGAGCATGATGGGGGAAATAAATTTTTTCTTAAGATTACAAGTAAAACAATTGACTGATGGTATTTTTATCAATCAGTCAAAATACATACAAGACATGTTGAAGAAATTTAACATGGTCAATAGTACTCCTATGAAAACTCCCATGGCTCCGGATTCAAAATCAAAACTCGATGCGGACATTTCAGGGAAACCTGTAGATGTAACCCATTATCGAGGTATAATTGGGTCATTAATGTACTTAACAGCCAGTAGACCAGATATTATGTTTGCTACATGTGTCTGTGCTAGATATCAGGCAAATCCAAAAGAATCACACTTAACAGCTGCAAAACGAATTTTAAGATATCTCAAAGGTACTCCAAATCTTGGTTTGTGGTATCCTAGGGAGTCTTCATTTCATCTGACTGCTTTTTCTGACGCTGATCACGCAGGTGATAAGATGGACAGAAAAAGTACGTCAGGAGCAGTACAATTCTTAGGTGACAAACCCGTATGTTGGTCATCCAAGAAACAACACTGTGTTTCATTGTCAACAGCTGAAGCAGAGTACGTGGCTGTATCTTCTTGCTGTTCTCAAGTGTTGTGGATGAAAAGCCAACTGCGTGATTACGGGTTTACACCAAAGAAGATTCCAATATACTGTGATTCTCAAAGTGCAATAGCTATTGCATCAAATCCGGTGCAACATTCAAAAACGAAACACATCGACATTCGGTATCATTTCATTAAAGATCATGTAGAAAATGGAAATACAGAATTATATTTTGTACCTACTGAATATCAACTAGCTGATTTGTTTACCAAAGCGTTAGATGAAAAGCGGTTTAATTTTTTGGTATACAAATTAGGTATGTTGAATCGTTAAGATTTAATAATTCAGTAGTTTCAAAATTTTAATTTTAAAATTTTTATTTTTTAAGTGATTTTTATCTGATGTTAAATTCATAATTCATAGAAAGTTTATATACTTGAGAATTTAACGAGATCTGGAATGTCATATGCAGGGGGAGCTGAAAAGAAATTTATCTGATTTTGAATAAATCTGATAAAATTTATCTGTTATTCTGTAGGGGGAGCAGAGCTGAGCAATTGAATATTAAGTTGAGGGGGAGCAACTTTCGGAAATTCAAGGGGGAGAAAATTTTTTTTTGTTTTTGTTTTGTTAAAATTTTTTTTGTTTGATTTTTTTTTTATGGTTTAAAATTTTTTTTTGTGTGTTGTGTTATGTACAAATTTTTTTTCTTATTGTGATTTTTTTTAGTACATTTTAAATTTTTTTGTGCTGATAAAAATTTTTGTTTTGTGAAATTAATATTTTGTTTGGTCACCATTTTTGATTAAAAATAATTGGTGTGTGGGCTAATTTGGAGAAAAAGATGGGCCGGATATTTGAAATTTGAAAATTTCAAAATGGGCCGGATAATTGTTGAATATAAATTTGAATTTTCAAATTCAAAATTACTTTTTCGAAATTCCGAACACTTCATCTTCTCCAAATAAGGTTCCTTCACTTCAAAGAAAACTCAAAAACCTACAACCGACGGTTTTTAGTCAAAATTGTGAGTAAAAGATTGTTTTTCATTATTTTTTTTTCAGTTTGAATGTTTATAGTTCCGTATATCTGTTCAAGTATGACTATTTGTTCTTATTTTTTATTTTTTATTTTTGAGTTCTTCATCGTTAATGGCAAACACTGTGATTTGCTCATGAAACAGAAATAAATGGTGTGATGTTGTTCGGATAAGCATTATGACTATGAATCTGCTATTTCATAAGTCATTTTTACTTCACACAAACAGAATCATCGAATTTCCTATGAAACAGTTTCGAGTTCATGAATAAACTGAAACTTGAATTTTTAACAACTTTAAAGTTGTTTTTGTTCAAAGTTCAGTAAAACAAATATGTCTAAAATGCATTTTCGATGGGGGTACAAGTTTTAAAACACTGAAAAACATTTCTGAACTTAAATTCATTAAATCAGTGTGTTTTAGACTTGTAAGAAAAATAAAAGGACAGTTCTCGAATAAAGAGTCATTCGAGTTAGTTTACAATGTAATTCGAGTTGCATTACAGAGTCTTTCGAGTTGTATGGAAGTTCCATTCGAGTTGACTTAAGAATAATTCGAGTTGCATTAGAGAACTATTCGAGTTTCATAAGAGAATTATTCGAGTTTCATGATGACTGATTCGAGTTGATTCTAATTAGACTCGAGAGAACCCAAGAGTCAATAGAGTTGTTTGTAATGCTATTCGAGGAAGTATGTGTGTCAATCGCGTTGAATAAGGGTTTATTCGAGAAACATGTGTATCATGCGAGTTTGTTACAATTGGAACATTTTTAGAATATTCGAGTTGGGGACAAGGTCCTATCGAGAAATTGACTTGTTCATTCGAGTTGAGTATTAGACCTCATGTTTCAATCGAGTTTAGTACTTCGTATATTCGAGTTTTACATATCTTCATTCGAGAAACTTCAAGACCTATTCGAGTTGAGTCAAACTTCATTCGAGTTGTATATAGACTTGGTCGAGTTTCATGAATGTACCATTCGAGTTGTATATAGACTTAGTCGAGTTTCATGTATACATCATTCGAGTTGGGTGTAGACTTATTCGAGTTGTTTCATGTGTCACCCGAGGTTGTTAAAGAGTCATTCGAGAAACGTGTAGTTTCATTCGAGTTTCATCAGAAAATTTTTCTAAGTGTAGTATTTTTAAAGTTTTAAGAAAAATGTCACATTTTTTAAGAAATTGTTATAAATTTGTGTTTTTCTAACATTGGTCTCTAAACGATTGACATTGGAGTCCTCTCAATAATTTTCAATTATTGTCAGGAATCCCGATGCTTTAAACAGAAAATCACAAGTTTTTGCAATTTCTGATAAAATGTTACAAGTTTTTCTACATTTTGAAGGTTGTCATTTGTGTACTTGGTAAGCCTAACATGAATTTTATTTTTTACAGGTATTCAAATGGCATCTCCTGTACAATCCCAGAACTCAAATTCCTCTGATGCACAATCATCATCAAACCATACTCTTGTGTCTACCCCAGTCAGATCAACCTTAGTGGCTCGTTCATCACAAACACATATTATCCCAGATAATCAACTTGTCAAACCAAAACATTGCCTTCCTTTTCGTGACAATAATCATCGTCTTGATACCAAAGTCATCAAAGTAAGCCATCCTATCATAATGGACATTTTGAAAGGCCATCCACTAGGGTATCTATTACAATACAAACCGTCTATTCCTCAAGTGTATTTACAACAATTTTGGCACACTGTCAAATTTGTTCCCGCGGACGGAAATCACCACTTCAAAGTGACGATTGACCAGTTCAAAACGAAAATCACCCTAGCAAGACTGCGTCATAACCTATTTCTTCCAAGACGTATAGATACTGTGAATTTCCCTGAGTTGGCAGATTTTGAAGACTTTGTTTCTGATGAAGAGGTGGTACATGACTTGATCTGCTTGGGATACTCAAAACCACTACCAAAAAGCTCAAAGTTTCACAGAAATGGATTGAATGGCGAATGGTATACATT